>JANJXV010000048.1:6165000-6167500 GCA_024803745.1 Megascapheus bottae
AGGGTTAGGGTTAAGGTTAGGGTTAGGGTAAGGGTAAGGGGTAGGGTTAAGGTTAGGGTTAGAGTTAGGAGTATGGATATGGTTAGGGTCAGGGTTAAGGGTTACGGTTAGGTTTAGGTTTAGGATTAGGGTAAGGGTAAGGTTTATGTTTAGGGTTAGGGTTAGGTTTAGGGTTAGGGTTAGGGTTAGGGTAAGGATAAGGGTTAAGGTTAAAATTAGGGTTAGGTTTAGGGTTAAGTTTAGGTTTAGGGTTAGGGTAAGGGTTAGGGTCAGGGTTAGGGCCAGAGTTATTGTTAGGGTCAGGGTTAGGTTTAGTGTTAGGGTTATGTTTAGGGTTAGGGTTAGGATTAGGGTTAGGGTAAGGGTAAGGTTATGGTTAGGTTTAGCTTTACGGTTAGGGTAAGGGTAAGGGTTAGATTTAGGGTTAGTGTTAGGTTTACGGTTAGGGTTATGGTTAGGGTTAGGGTAAGGATAAGGGTTAGGGTTAAGGTTAGGTTTAGGGTTAAGGTTAGTGTAAGGATAATGGTTAGGGTTAAGGTTAGGGTTAGGATTAGGGTTAGGGTTAGGGTTAAGTTTAGGGTTAGGGTTAGGTTTAGGGTAAGGGTAAGGTTTAGGGTTAGGATTAGGGTAAGGGTTAGGGTTAGGGTTAGGGTTAGGGTAAGGGTATGTGTTAGGGTTATGTTTAGGTTTACGGTTAGGGTTAGGGTTAGGGTTAGGGTAAGGGTAAGGATTAGGCTTAGGGTTAGGGTTAAGATAAGGGTGAGGGTTACGGTTAGGGTTAGGTTTAGGGTTATGGTTAGGGTAAGCTTTAGTGTTAGGTTTAGGGTAAGGGTAAGGGTTAGGGTTAGGGTTAGGGTAAGGGTAAGGGTTAGGGTTAGGTTTAGGGTTAGGGTTAGGTTTAGGATTAGGGTAAGGGTAAGAGTTAGGGTTAGGGTTAGGGTTAGGTTTAGGGTTAGGGTAAGGGTAAGAGTTTCGGTTAGAGTTTGGTTTTCAGTAAGGGTTAGGGTTAGGGTTAGGGGTAAGTTTAGGGTTAGGGTTAGGGTAAGGTTAAGGGTTAGGATTAGGGTTAGGGCCAGGGTTATTGTTAGGGTAAGGGATAGGGTTAGTGTTAGGGTTAGGTTTAGGGTTAGTGTTAGGGTTAAGGTTAGGGTTAGGGTAAGGGTAAGTGTTTTGGTTAGGGTTAGGGTTAGGGTTTAGGTTAGGGTTAGGGTTAGGGTTAGGGTAAGGGTAAGGGTTAGGGTTAGGGTTAGGGTAAGGATAAGGTTTAGGGTTAAGATTAGGGTTAGGGTTAGGGTTAGGGTTAGGTTTAGGGTTAAGTTTAGGGTTAGGGTTAGGATAAGGGTAAGGGTTAGGGTTAGGTTTAGGGTTAGTGTTAGGGTAAGGGTAAGGTTAAGGGTTAGGTTTAAGGTTGCGTTTAGGTTTAGGGTTAGGGTAAGGGTAAGGGTTAGGGATAAGGTTAGGGTTAGCATAAGGGTAAGGGTTAGGGTTAGGTTTAGGGTTAGGGTAAAGGTAATGGTTAAGGTTAGTGTTAGGGTTAGGGTTAGGGTTAGATTTACGGTTAGGGTTACTGTAAGGTTAAGGGTTAGGGTTAGGGTTAGGTTTAGGGTTAACTTTAGGGTTAGGGTTAGGGTTAGGGTAAGGGTTAGGGTTAGGGTTAGGGTTAGGGTTAGGTTTAGGGTAAGGGAAAGGGGTAGGGTTAGTGTTATACTTAATGTTAGGGTTAGAGTTAGCGTTAGGGTAAGGGTAAGGGTTAGTGTTAGGGTTAAGGTAAGGGTAAGGGTTAGGGTTAGTGTTAGGGTTATGGTTAGGGTAAGGGTTACGGTTAGGTTTAGTGTAATTGTAAGGTTTAGGGTTATGGTGTGGGTAAGGCTTAGGGTTAGGGTTAGGGTAAGGGTAAGGCTTAGGGTTAGGGTTAGGGTTCTGTTTAGGAGTAGGGTAAGGCTAAGGATTAGGGTTAGATTTAGTGGTAAGGAAAGGGTTAGGGTTGTGGTAGGGTTAGGGTTAGGGTAAGGGTAAGTGTTAGGGTTAGGGCTAGGGTTAGGGTTAGCATAAGGGTAAGGGTTAGGGTTAGGTTTAGGGTTAGGGTAAAGGTAATGGTTAAGGTTAGGGTTAGGGTTAGTGTTAGGTTTACGGTTCGTGGAAGGGTAAGTGTTAGGGATAGAGTTAGGGTTAGGTTTAAGGTTAGGGTTAGGGTTAGGGTTAGGATTAGGTTTAGGGTTATGGTTAGGGAAAGGGTAAGGGTTAGGTTTAGGGTTAGCGTTATGGTTAAGTTTACGGTTAGGGTTAGGGTTAGGTTAGGGTGAGGATTAGGTTAGGGTTAGGGTAAGGGTTACGGTTAGGGTTCGGGTTAGGTTTAGAGTTAGGTTAAGGTAAGGGTTAAGGTTAGGGTTAAGGTTAGGTTAAGGGTTAGGGTTAGGGGTTAGGGGTAGGTTAAGGGTAGGGTTAGGGTAATGATTAGAGTTTGGCTAAGGGTAAGTGTTAGGGTTAGGGTTAGCGTTAG
>JANJXV010000048.1:6175000-6177500 GCA_024803745.1 Megascapheus bottae
GTGAGGGAATGTGTTAGGGTTAGGGTTAGGGTTAGGGTAAGGGTTAGGGTTAGCGTTAGGGTTAGGCTAAGTGTTAGGGTTAGGTTTCGGGTTAAGGTAAGGGTAAGGGTTAGGGTTAGGATTAGGGTATTTGTTAGGTTAAGGGTTAGTGTTAGGTTAATGTTAGGTTTAGAGTTTGGGTTAGGGTTAGGGTAAGGGTAAGGGTAAGGGTAAGGGTTAGGTTTAGGGTTAGGGTTAGGGTTAGGGTTAGGGTAAGGGTAAGGGTTAGGGTAAGAATTAGTGTTACGGTAAGATTTAGGGTTAGGGTTAGGGTCAGAGTTAGAGTTAGGTTTAGGTTTAGGTTAATGGTAAGGTTTAGGGTTAGGGATAGGGTTCGGGTTAGGGTAAGGGTTAGGGTTAGTGTTAGTGTTAGGGTTAGTGTTAGGGTTAGGGTTAGGTTTCAGGTTAGGTTTAGGGTAAGGGTAAGGGTTGGGCTTAGGGTTAGGGTTAGGTTTAGTGTTTCGGTTAAGGGTTAGGTTTAGGGTTAGGGTTAGGTTTATGGTTATGGTTATGGTTATGGTTAGGGTAAGGGTATGTGTTTGGGTTAGGGTTAGGGTTAGTTTTAGGGTAAGGGTAAGGTTTTGGGTAAGGGTAAGGGTAAGGGTTAGTTTAAGGGTTAGGATTAAGGTAAGGGTAAGGGTTAGGGTTAGGGTTAGGGTTAGGTTGACGGTAAGGATAAGGTTTAGGGTTAGGGTTAGGTTTAGGTTTAGGGTTAGGGTAAGGTTAAGGGTAAGGGTTAGGTTTTGGGTTAGGGTAAGGTTTAGGGTTGGGGATAGGGTTAGGTTAGGTGGTAGGGTAATTGTAAGTGGTAGGTTTAGATTTAGGGTTAGGGTTATGGTTAGGTTTAGGGTTAGGTTTAGGGTTAGGGTTAGTGTAAGGGTAAGGGTTAGGGTTAAGGTTAGGTTTAGAGTTAGTTTTAGATTTAGGGGTAGGGTTAGGGTAAGGGTCAGTGTTAGGGTTAGGATTAGGGAAGGGTTTAGGGTAAGGGTTAGGGTTAGGGTTAGGGTTAGGGTTAGGGTAAGGGAAAGGGTTAGCGTTAGGGTTAAGGTTCGGTTAAGGGTTAGGGGTAGGATTAGGGTTAGAGTTAGGGTTAGGGTTAGTTTAAGGGTATGGGTTAGGGTTAGGGTTAGGGTTACCGATAGGTTGAGGGTTAGTGTAAGGGTTAGGGGTAGGTTTAGGGTTAAAGTTACGGTTAGGGTTAGGTTTAGGTTTAGGTTTAGGGTAAGGTTAGAGTTAAGGTTAGGGTTAGGGTTAGTTTTAGGGTTAGGGTTAGGGCTAGGGTAAGGGTAAGGGTTAGGGTTAGGATTAGGGTAGGGTTAGGGTAAGGGTTAGGGTTAGGGTTAGGGTTAGGTTTAGTTTTAGGGTTAGGGTAATGGTTAGGGTTAGGTTTAGGGTTAGGTTTAGGGTTAGGATTAGGGTTACGGTTAGGGGTTATGGTTATGGTTAGGGTTAGGTTTAGGTAAGGGTTAGGGTTAGGGGTTAGGGTTAGTGTTAGTGTTTGGTTAAGGGTTAGGGTTAGAATAAGTTTTAGGGTGAGGATAAGGGTTAGGGTTAGGGTTAGGGTTAGTGTTAGGGTTAGTGTTAGGGTTAGGTTAAGGGTTAGGGGTAGGGTTATGGTTGGGGTTAGGATAAGGGTTAGGGTTAGGGTTAGGCTTAGGGTAAGAGTAAGTGTTAGTGTTAGGGTTAGGGTTAGGGTTAGGTTTAGGGTTTGGGTTAAGGTTAAGTTTAGGGTTAGGGTAAGGGTAAGGGTTAGGGTTAGGGTTAGGGTTAGGGGTTATGTTTAGGTTTAGGATTAGGGTTAGGTTTAGGGTAAGGGTAAGGTATAGGTTTAGCGATAGGATTAGGGTTAAGGTTGGGTTTAGGGTGAAGGTTAGTGTAAGGGTAAGGGTTAGGGTTAGGGTTAAGATTAGGGTTAAGGTTAGGGTTAGGTTTAGTGTTAGGGTAAGGGTTAGGTTTAGGGTTAGGGTTCTGTATAGGGTTAAGGTTAGGGTTAGGGTTAGGGTAAGGGTTAGGGTTAGGGTTAGGGGTAGAGTTAGGGTAAGGTTTAGGGTTAGAGTTAGGGTAAGGTTAAGGGTTAGGGTTAGGTTTAGGGTTAGGATAAGGCTTAGGGTTAGGGTTAGGCTTAGGGTAGGTGTTAGGGTAAGTGTAAGTGTTAGGGTTAGGGTTAGGGTTAGGATAAGGGTAAGGGTTAGGGTTAGGGAAAGGTTAGAGTTAGGGTTAGGGTAAGGGTTAAAGTTAGGGTTAGGGTTAGGTTTAGTGTTGGGTTTAAGGTTAGGTTTAGGGTAAGGTTTAGGGTTAGAGTTAGGGTTAGGTTTAGGGTTAGGTTTAGGTTTAGGTTAGGGTTTGTGTTAGGGTTAGGGTAAGGGTATGTGTTAGGGTTAGGGTTAGGGTTAGGGTTAGGGGTTAGGGGTAAGTGTTAGGGTTAGGGTTAGGGTTAGGGTAAGGATTAGGGTTACGGTTA
>JANJXV010000048.1:6180000-6187500 GCA_024803745.1 Megascapheus bottae
GTTAGGTTAGGGTTAGGGTTAGGTTTAGGATTAGGGTAGGGTTTAGGGTAAGGTTTAGGGTTAGGGTCAGGGTTAGGTTTAGAGTTAGGGTTAGGGTTAGGGTTAGGTTTAGGGTAAGGGTACGTTTTAGGGTTAGCGTTAGGGTATTGGTAAGGTTTAGGGTTAGGTTTAGAGTTAGGATTAGAGTTAGGGTTAGGGTTAGGGTTAGGGTAAGGGTAAGGTTTAGGGTTAAGGTTAGGGTTAGGGTTAGGTTTAGGGTAAGAGGTAGTGTTAGGGTAAGGCTAAGGTTTAGGTTTATGATTAGCGTTAGGGTTAGGGTAAGGGTTATGGTTAGGGTTAGGTTTAGGGTTAGGGTTAGGTTTAGCGTTAGGGTTAGGGTAAGGGTAAGGGTTAGGGTTAGGTTTATTGTTGGGTTAAGGTTAGGATTAGGGTAAGGGTTAGGGTTAGGGTTAGGGTTAGGTTTAGGGTTAGGTTAGGGTTAGGGATATGGTTAGGTTTAGAGTAAGGGTATGTGTTAGGGTTAGGGTTAGTGTTAGGTTTAGGGTTAGCGTTAGGCTTAGGCTAAGTGTTCGAGTTAGATTTAGGGATAAGGTAAGGGTAAAGATTACGTTTAGGGTTAGTGTTAGGTTTAGGGTAAGGCTTAGGGTTCGGTTTAGGGTAAGGGTTAGGTTTAGGATTAGGGTTAGGGTTAGTTTAAGGGTAAGCGTTAGGGTTAGGGAGAGGGTTAGGTTTAGTTTTATGGTAAGGGTAAGGGATAGGGTTAGGGTTATGGTTAGGGTTCGGGTTAGGGCTTAGGGTTAGGGTTAGGGATAGGGTTAGGTAAGGGTTAGGGTTAGGGGTTAGGGTTAGTGTTAGGGTTGGGTTAAGGGTAGGGGTTAGGGTTAGGGTTAGGATAAGGGTTAGGTTAGGGTTAGGGTAAGTGTTCTGGTTAGGGTTAGGGGTTAGGGTTACGGTTAGGGTTAGGGGTTAGGGCTAATGTTAGTGTAGGCTAAGGGTTAGGGTTAGGGGTTAGGGTTAGTGTTAGGGTTAGGTTAAGATTTAGGGTTATGGCTAGGGTTAGGATAAGTGTTAGGTTTAGGTTTAGGGTTAGAGTAAGAGTAAGTGTTAGTGTTAGGGTTAGGGTTAGGGATAGGGTTAGGTAAGGGTTAGGGTTAGGGGTTAGGGTTAGTGTTAGGGTTGGGTTAAGGGTTAGGGTTAGGGTTACGGTTAGGGTTAGGATAAGGGTTAGGGTTAGGGTTAGGGTAAGGGTTAGGGATAGGGTTAGGGGTTAGGGTTACGGTTAGGGTTAGGGGTTAGGGCTAATGTTAGTGTAGGCTAAGGGTTAGGGTTAGGGGTTAGGGTTAGGTAAGGGTTAGGGTTAGGGTTAGGGATAGGGTTAGGTAAGGGTTAGGGTTAGGGGTTAGGGTTAGTGTTAGGGTTGGGTTAAGGGTTAGGGTTAGGGTTAGGGTTAGTGTTAGGGTTAGGTTAAGATTTAGGGTTATGGCTAGGGTTAGGATAAGGGTTAGGGTTAGGTTTAGGGTTAGAGTAAGAGTAAGTGTTAGTGTTAGGGTTAGGGTTAGGGATAGGGTAAGGGTTAAGATTAGGGTTAAGGTTATTATAAGGGTAAGGGTTAGGGTTAGGTATAAGGTTAGATTTAGTGTAAGGGTGAGAGTTAGGGTTAGGGTTAGGTTTAGGTTTAGCGTTAGTTTTAGGGTTAGGGTTAGTGTAAGGGTAAGGCTTAGGGTTAAGGTTAGGGTAAGGGTGAGGTTTAGGATTAGGGTAGGGGTTAGTGTAAGGTTTAGGGTTAGTGTCAGTGTTAGGTTTAAAGTTAGGCTTAGGGTTAGGGTAAGGGTAAGAGTTAGGTTTAGGTTTAGGGTTAGGGTTAGGGTAAAGGTAAAGGTTAGGTTTAGCCTTAGGGTTAGGGTAAGGTTTAGGGTTAGGGTCAGGGTTAGAGTTAGGTTTAGGGTTAGGTTAATGGTAGGGTTAGGGTTAGGGTTAGGGTAAGGGTTAGGGTTAGGGGTTAGGCTTAGGGTTAGTGTAAGTGTTAGGGTTAGTGTTAGGGTTAGGGTTAGGGTAAGCGTTAGGGATAGGGTTAGGGTTAGGTTAAGGGTACGTGTTATGGTTAGGGTTAGGTATGGGTAAGGGTAACGGTTAGGGTTAGGGTTAGTTTTAGGGTTAGGGTTAGGGTTAGGGTTAGGGTTAGTGTAAGGGTAAGGGTTAGGGTTAAGGTTAGGGTTAGGGTTATGGTTAGGGTAAGGGTAAGGGTAGGGTTAAGGTTAGGGTTAGGGTTAGTTTTAGGGTTAGGGTTAGTGTTATGGTAAGGGTAAGGATTAGGGTTAGGATTAGTTTAGGCTTAGTGTAAGGGTTAGGGTTAGGTTTAGGTTTAGGCTTAGGTTTCAGGTTAGGGTTAGGGTAAGGGTATGAGTTAGGGTTAGGGTTAGGGTTAGGTTTAGGGTAAGGGTAAGGTGTAGGGTTAGCGTTAGGATAAGGGTAAGAGTCAGGGTTAGGGTTAGGGTTAAGGTAAGGGTAAGGGTTAGGGTTAGGGTTAGGGTTAGGTTTAGGTTTACGGTTAATGTTAGGGTTATGTAAGGGTAAGTGTTAGGGTTAAGGTTAGGGTTAGGTTAGGTTTAGGTTTAGGGTTAGGGTTAGGGTAAGGTTAAGGGTTAGGGTTAGGATTAGGGTTAGGGTTAGGGTAAGGGTTAGGGTTAGGCTTAGCTTTAGGGTTAGGGTTAGAGTAAGGGTAAGGATTAGGGTTAGGTTTAGGTTAGGTTTAGTGTTGGGGTTAAGGTTAGGGTTAGGGTAAGTGTTAGGGTTAGGGTTAGGGTTAGGTTTAGGGTTAGGTTAGGGTTAGTGTTAGGTTTCAGGTTAGGGTTAGGGTTAGGGTAAGGCTAAGGGTTGGGGTTAGGTTTATGGTTAGGTTTAGGGTTAGGGTAAGGGTTAGGGTTAGCGTTAGGGTTAGGCTAAGTGTTAGGGTTAGGTTTAGGGTTAAGGTAAGGGTAAGGGTTAGGGTTAGGATTAGGGTAGGGTTAGTTTAAGGGTTAGTGTTAGGTTAATGTTAGGTTTAGAGTTTGGGTTAGGGTTAGGGTAAGGGTAAGGGTTAGGTTTAGGTTTAGGGTTAGGGTTAGAGTTAGGGTAAGGGTAAGGGTTAGGGTAAGAATTAGGGTTACGTTAAGGGTTAGGGTTAGGGTCAGGGTTAGAGTTAGGTTTAGGGTTAGGTTAATGGTAAGGTTTAGGGTTAGGGTTAGGGTTCGGGATAGGGTAAGGGTTAGGGTTAGGGGTTAGGCTTAGGGTTAATGTAAGTGTTAGGGTTAGTGTTAGGGTTAGGGATAGGCTTAGGGTTAGTGTAAGGTTTAGGGTTAGTGTTAGTGTTAGGGTTAGTGTTAGGGTTAGGGTTAGGTTTCAGGTTAGGGTTAGGGTAAGGCTAAGGGTTGGGGTTAGTGTTAGGGTTAGGTTTAGTGTTTCGGTTAAGGGTTAGGTTTAGGGTTAGGGTTAGGTTTATGGTTAGGGTTAGGGTTAGGGTTAGGGTAAGGGTATGTGTTAGGGTAAGGGTTAGGGTTAGTTTTAGGGTAAGGGTAAGGTTTTGGGTAAGGGTAATGGTAAGGGTTAGTTTAAGGGTTAGGATTAAGGTAAGGGTAAGGGTTAGGGTTAGGGTTAGGGTTAGGGTTAGGTTGACGGTAAGGATAAGGTTTAGGGTTAGGTTTAGTGTTAAGGTTAGGGTAAGGGAAAGGGTTAGGGTTAGGGTTAGGTTTAGGTTTAGGGTTAGGATAAGGTTAAGGGTAAGGGTTAGGTTTAGGGTTAGGGTAAGGTTTAGGGTTGGGTTTAGGTTTAGGTTAGGTGTTAGGGGAATTGTAAATGTTAGGTTTAGAGTTAGGGTTAGGGTTAGGGGTTAGGGTTAGGGTTAGGGTTAGGGTAAGGGTTAGGGTTAGGTTTAGGGTTAGGGTTAGGGTTAGGTTTAGGATTAGGTTTAGGGTTAGCGTTAGAGTTAGGGTTAGGATTAGGGTAAGGGTTTGTTTTAGGGTTAGGGTTAGGGTTAGGGTTAGGGTTAGCGTTAGAGTAAGGGTAAGGGTTAGGGTTAGGGTTAGGTTTAAGTTAAGGGTAAGGGTTAGGATTAGGGTTAGGGTTAGGTTTAGGGTTAGGGTAAGGGTAAGGGTTAGGGTTAAGGTTAGGGTTATTGTTAGTTTTAGACTTAGGTTATGGTTTTGGTATGGGTAAGGATTAGGGTTAGGCTTAGGTTAGGATTAGGGTAAGGGTTAGGGTTAGGTTTAGGGTTAGGGTTAGGTTTCAGGTCAGGGTTAGGGTAAGGGTAAGCGTTGGGGTTAGGGTTAGGGTTAGGTTTACTGTTTCAGTTAAGGTTAGGGATATGGTAACGGTTAGATTTAGGGTCAGGGTTAGGTTCAGGGTTACGGTTAGGGTTATGGTTAGGGTTAGAGTAAGGGTATGTGTTAGGGTTAGGGTTAGGGTTAGGTTTAGGGTAAGGGTAAGGTTTAGGGTTAGCGTTAGGGTAAGGGTAAGGGTTAGGTTTAGGGTTACAGTTAAGGTAAGGGTAAGGGTTAGGTTTAGGGTTAGGTTTAAGATAAGGGTTAGGGTTAGGTTTAGGGTAAGGATAAGGTTTAGGGTTAGGTTTAGGGTTAAGTTTAGGGTAAGGGAAAGGGTTAGGGTTAGGTTTAGGTTTAGGGTTAGGGTAAGGTTAACGGTAAGGGTTAGGTTTAGGGTTAGGTAAGGGTTAGTGTTGGGGTTAGGGTTAGGTTAGGGATTAGGGTAATTGTAAGTGTTAGGTTTAGGGTCAGGGTTAGGGTTAGGGGTTAGGGTTAGGGTTAGAGTTAAGTGTTAGAGTTAGGGTTAGGGTTAGAGTAAGGGTAATGGTTAGGTTTAGGGTTAAGGTAAGGGTAAGGGTTAGGGTTAGGGTTAGGGTTAGGTTTAGGGTAAGTGTTAGGGTTAGGTTTAGGGTAAGGGTAAGGTTTAGGGTCAGCGTTAGGGTAAGTGTAAGGGTTAGGGTTAGGATTAGGGTTAGGTTCAGGGTTAGGGTTAGGGTTAAGGTGAGGGTAAGGGTAAGGGTTAGGGTAAAGGTTAGGGTTAGGGTTAGGTTTAGGTTTAGGGTTAGGGTTAGGGTAAGGTTAAGGGTTAGCGTTAGGATTAGGGTTAGGGTTAGGATGAGGGTTAGGGTTAGGTTTAGGGTTAGGGTTAGGGAAAGGGTAAGGGTTAAAGTTAGGGTTAGGGTTAGGTTTAGTATTGGGGTTTTGGTTAGGGTTAGGGTAAGGATTAGGGTTAGGGTTAGGGTTAGGTTTAGGGTTAGGTTAGGGTTAGGGTTAGGGTTAGGGTTTGGGTAAGGGTATGTGTTAGAGTTAGGGTTAGGGTTAGGGTTAGTGTTAGGCTTAGGCTAATTGTTAGGGTTAGGTTTAGGGTTAAGGTAAGGGTAAGGGTAAGGGTTAGGTTTAGTGTAGGGTTTAGGGTTAGGTTTAGGATAAGGGTTAGGTTTAGGGTTAGCATTAGTGTTAGGGTTAGGTTAAGGTTAAGGGTTAGGTTTAGGGAGAAGTTTAGGTTTAGGGTTAGGGTAAGGGTAAGGGTTAGGGTTATGGTTAGGTTTAGTGTTAGGGGTAAGGGTTAGCGTTAGGGTAAGGGTTAGGCAAGGGTTAGGGTTAGGGGTTAGGTTTAGTGTTACGGTTGTGTTAAGGGTTAGGGTTAGGGTTAGGGTTAGGGTTAGGATTAGAGTTAGGGTTAGGGTTAGGGTAAGGTTAAGGGTTAGGTTTAGGATTAGGGTTAGGTTTAGGGTGAGGGTTAGGGTTAGGGTTAGGTTTAGAGTTAGGGTTAGGGAAAGGGTAAGGGTTAATGTTAGGGTTAGGGTTAGGTTTAGTGTTGGGGATAAGGTTAGGGTTAGGGTAAGGATTAGGGTTAGGGTTAGGGTTAGGTTTAGGGCTAGGTTAGGGTTAGGGTTAGGGTTAGGGTTAGGGTTTGGCTAAGGGTATGTGTTAGGGTTAGGGTTAGGGTTAGGGTTAGGGTTAGTGTTAGGGTTAGGCTAATTGTTAGGGTTAGGTTTATGGTTAAGGTAAGGGTAAGGGTTAGGGTTAGGTTTAGTGTAGGGTTTAGGGTTAGGTTTAGGATAAGAGTTAGGTTTAGGGTTAGCGTTTGTGTTAGGGTTAGGTGAAGGGGAAGTGTTAGGTTTAGGGAGAGGGTTAGGTTTAGGGTTAGGGTAAGGGTAAGGGTTAGGGTTATGTTTAGGGTTAGGGTTAGGGAAAGGGTAAGGGTTAATGTTAGAGTTAGGGTTAGGTTTAGTATTGGGGTTAAGGTTAGGGTTAGGGTAAGGATTAGGGTTAGGTTTAGGGTTAGGTTTAGGATTAGGTTAGGGTTAGGGTTAGGGTTAGGGTAAGGGTATGTGTTAGGGTTAGGGTTAGGGTGAGTGTTAGGGTTAGGCTAGTTGTTAGGTTTAGGTTTAGGGTTAAGGTAATGGTAAGGGTTAGGGTTAGGGTTAGGGTTAGGTTTAGTGTAGGGTTTAAGTTTAGGTTAGGATAAGGGTTAGGTTTAGGGTTAGCGTTAGGTTTAGGGTTAGGTTAAGGGGAAGTGTTAGGTTTAGGGAGAGGGTTAGGTTTAGGGTTAGGGTAAGGGTAAGGGTTAGGGTTAGGGGTTAGGGTTAGGGTTAGTGTAAGGTTTAGGTAAGGGTTAGGTTTAGGGTTAGGGTTAGGATAAGGGTTAGGGTTTGGGTTAGGGTAAGTGTTAGTGTTTGGGTTAGGGTAAGCGTTAGGGTCAGGGTTAGGGGTTAGGTTTACGGTTAGGGTTAGGGGTTAGGGTTAGGGTTAGTGTTAGGGTTAGGTAAGGGTTAGGGTTAGGGTTTAGGGTTAGTGTTAGGGTTAGGTTAAGGGTTAGCGTTAGCGTTAGGGTTAGGGTTAGGATAAGGGATAGGTTTAGGGTTTGGCTTAGGGTAAGGGTATGTGTTAGTGTTAGGATTAGGGTTAGGGTTAGGGTTAAGATTAGGGTTAAGGTTAGGATAAGAAAAAGGGTTAAGTTTAGGTATAGGGTTAGGGGTTAGGCTTAGGTTTAGTGTAAGGTTTAGGGTTAGTATTAGGGTTAGTGTTAGGGAAGCGTTAGGGTTAGGGTTAGGTTAGGTTAAGTGTAAGTGTTATGCTTGGGGTTAGGGTTAGGGTAAGAGTAAGGGTTAGGATTAGGGTTAGATTTAGGGTTAGGTTTAGGGTTAGGGTAAGGGTTAGGTTTAAGGTTAGGGTTATGGTTAGTTTTAGGGTTAGGGTTAGGTTTATTGTAAGGGCAAGCATTAGGGTTAGGATTACGTTACGGTTAGGTTAAGGGTTAGGGTTAGGGTTAGGTTTAGGGTTAGGGTTAGGGTTAGGTTTCAGGTTAGGGTTAGGGTAATTGTAAGCGTTGGGGTTAGGGTTAGGGTTAGGTTTAGTGTTTCGGTTAGGGTTAGGGTTAGGGTAAAGTTTAGGTTTAGGGTCTGGGTTAGGGTTAGGTTTAGTGTTGGGGTTAAGATTAGGGTTAGGGTAAGGATTAGGGTTAGGGTTAGGGTTAGGTGTA
>JANJXV010000048.1:6195000-6197500 GCA_024803745.1 Megascapheus bottae
GGGTTAGGGTTAGGTTTAGGGTTAGGGGTAGGGTTAGGGTAAGCGTAAGGTTTAGGATTAGGATTAGATTAGGGTTAGGGTAAGGGTTAGGGTTAGGGCAGGGTTAGGTTTAGTGTTTCATTTAAGGTTAGGGTTAGGGTAAGTGTATGTGTTAGGGTTAGGGTTAGGGTTAGGGTAAGGGTAAGGGTTAGGTTTAAGGTTCGGGTTAGGGTTAGTTTTAGGGTTAGGGTTAGGGTTATGGTGAGGTTAAGGATTAGGTTTAGGATTAGGTTACGGTTAGGGTAAGGGTTAGGTTTAGGTTTAGGATTAGGGTTAGGTTTCAGGTTAGGGTTAGGGTAAGGGTAAGGGTTGGGATTAGGGTTAGGGTTAGAGTTAGGGTAAGGGTTAAGGTTAGGGTAAGGGTTAGGGTTAGGCTTAGTTTTAGGGTTAGGTTAAGGGTTAGGGTTAGGGTTAGGTTAGGGTTAGGGTAAGGGATAGGTTTAGGGTTAGGCTTAGGGTAAGGGTAACTGTTAGTGTTAGGATTAGGTTTAGGGTTATGGTTAGTGTTAAGATTAGGGTTAAGTTTAGGATAAGGATAAGGGTTAAGGTTAGGTATAGGGTTAGGGCTTAGGCTTAGGTTTAGTGTGAGGGTTAGGGTTAGTGTTAGGGTTATTGTTAGGGTTAGGGGAAGCGTTAGGTTTAGGGTTAGGGTTAGGTTAAGTGTAAGTTTTATGGTTAGGTTTAGGGTTAGGGTAAGGGTAAGGGATAGGATTAGTGTTAGGTTTAGGGTTAGGGTTAGGTTTACGGTAAGGGTTAGGGTTAAGGTTAGGGTTAGGGTTAGTTTTAGGGTTAGAGTTAGGTTTATGGTAAGGGCAAGGATTAGGGTTAGGATTACGTTAGGGTTAGGGTAAGGGTTAGGGTTAGGTTTAGGGTTAGGATTAGGTTTGAGGTTAGGGTTAGGGTAAGGGTAAGGGTTGGGGTTAGGGTTAGGGTTAGGGTTAGTGTTTCGGTTCGGGTTAGGGTTAGGGTAAGGTTTAGGTTTAGGGTTAGGGTTAGGGTTAGGTTTAGTGTTGGGGTTAAGGTTAGGGTTAGGGTAAGGATTAGGGTTAGGGTTAGTGTTAGGTTTTGGGTTAGGTTAGCGTTAGGGTTAGGGTTAGGGTTAGGCTAAATGTCAGGGTTAGTTTTAGGGTTAAGGTAAGGGTAAGGGTTAGGTTTACGGTTAGGGTTTGGTTTAGTGTAGGGTTTAGGGTTAGGTTTAGGATAAGGGTTAGGTTAAGTATTAGCGTTAGGGTTAGGGTTAGGTTAAGGGTAAGGGTTAGGTTTAGGGAGAGGGTTAGGTTTAGGGTTAGGGTAAGGGTTAGGTTTAGGGTTATGGTTAGGGTTAGGGTTAGGGGTTAGGGTTAGGGTTAGGGTAAGGGTTATGGTTAGGGTTAGGGTTGGGTTAAGGGTTAGGGTTAGGATAAGAGTTAGGGTTAGGGTTAGGGTTAGGGATAGGGTAAGGTTAAGTGTTAGGTTTAGGATTAGGGTTATGGTTAGGGTAAGGGTTAGGGTTAGGGTTAGGGTTAGGTTTAGGTTTAGGGTTAGGGAAGGCTAAGGGTTAAGGTTAGGGTTAGGGTTAGGTTTAGTGTTGTGGTTAAGGTTAGGGTTAGGGTAAGGATTAGGGTTAGGGGTAGGGGTAGGTTTAGTGTTAGGATAGGGTTAGGGTTAGGGTTAGGGTTAGGGTAAAGGTATGTGTTAGGGTTAGAGTTAGGGTTAGGGTTAGTGTTAGGGTTAGGCTAATTGTTAAGGTTAGGTTTAGGGTTAAGTTAAGGGTAAGGGTTGGGGTTAGGGGTAGGGTTAGGGTTAGGTTTAGTGTAGGATTTAAGGTTAGGTTTAGGATAAGGGTTAGGTTTAGGGTTAGCGTTAGGGTTAGGGTTAGGTTAAGGGTAAGGGTTAGGTTTAGGGATAGTGTGAGGTTTACGGTCAGGGTAAGGGTAAGGGTTAGGGTTATGGTTAGGGTTAGGGTTAGGGGTTGGGTTTAGGGTTAGGGTTAGGGTAAGTGTTAGTGTTAGGGTTAGGGTTAGGGTTAGGGTAAGGGTTAGGGTTAGGATTAGGGGTTATGGTTAGGGTTTATGGTTAGGGTTAGCGTTAGGTAAGAGTTAGGGTTAGGGGTTAGGATTAGTGTTAGGGTTAGGTTAAGGGTTAGGGTTAGGGTTAGGGTTAGGATAAGGGTTAGGGTTAGGTTTAGGGTTAGGGTAAGTGTAAGGGTTAGGGTTAGGTTTAAGGTTAGCGTTAGGGTAAGGGTAAGGGTTAGGGTTAGGGTTAGTGTTAGGGGTTATGGTTAGAGTTAGGTTTAGGGTTAGGGTTAGGGTAAAGGTAAGGGATAGGTTTGGGTATAGGTTTAGGGATAGGGTTAGGTTTAGGGTTAGGGTTAGTGTAAGTGTAAGGGTTAGGTTTAGTGTTGGGTTTAAGGTTAGGGTTAGGGTAAGTGTTAGGGTTAGCGTTACGGTTAGGTTTAGGGTTAGGTTTGGAGTTAGGTTAA
>JANJXV010000048.1:6200000-6210000 GCA_024803745.1 Megascapheus bottae
TTAGGGTTAGGGTTAGGTTTAAGGTTAGGGTAAGGGTAATGGTAAGGGTTATTTTTAGGGTTAAGGTAAGGGTTAGGGTTGGGGTTAGGGTTAGGTTAGGCGTTAGGGTAATTGTAAGTGTTAGGTTTAGGGTTAGGGTTCGGATAAGGTTAAGGGTTAGGTTTAGCGTTAGGGTTAGGTTTAAGGCTGGGTTAGGGTTAGTGTAAGTGTAAGGGTTAGGGTTAGAGTTAGCGTAAGGGTTAGGGTTAGGGTTAGGGTTAGCTTTAGGGTTAGGTTTAGGGTTAGCGTTACAGTTAGGGTTAGGGTTACGGTAAGGGTATGTGTTAGGGTTAGGGTTAGGGTTAGGGTTAGCGTTAGAGTAAGGGTAAGGGTTAGAATTAGAGTTAGGGTTAAGGTAGTGGTAAGGGTTAGGGTTAGGGTTAGAATTAGGTTTACGGTAAGGGTTAGGTTTAGGTTTAGTGTAAGGGTAAGGTTTAGGGTTAGCGTTAGGGTAAGGGTTAGAGTTAGGGTTAGGGTTAGGTTTAGGTTTATTGTTAGGATAAGGGTTAGGGTAAGTGTAAGGGTTAGGGTTAAGGTTAGGGTTAGTGTTAGGTTTAGGGTTATTGTTAGGGTTAGGTTAAGGTTAAGGGTTAGGTTTACGATTAGGGTTAGGGTTAGGGTAAGTGTTAGGGTTAGGGTTAGGGTTAGGTTTAGTGTTGGGGTTTAGGTTAGGATTAGGGTAAGGGTTAGGGTTAGGGTTAGGTTTAGGTTTAGGTTAGGGTTAGGGTTAGTGTTAGGTTAAGGTTAAGGGTTAGGGTTAGGATGAGGGTTAGGGTAAGGGTAAGGGTTCGGGTTAGGGTTAGGGTTAGGTTTAGTGTTGGGGTTAAGGTTAGTGTTAGGGTAAGGGTTAGGGTTAGGGTTAGGTTTAGGGTTAGGTTAGGGTTAGGGATAGGGTTACTGTTAGGGTTAGGGTAAGGGTATGTGTTTGGGTTAGGGTTAGGGTTAGGGTTAGCGTTAGGGTTAGGGTTAGGGTAAGTGTAAGGGTTAGGGTTAGGTTTAGAGTTAGGGTTATGGTAAGGGTAAGTGTTAGGGTTATGGTTAGGGTTAGTTTTAGGGTTAGGGTTAGGGTTAGTGTAAGGGTAAGGGTTAGGGTTAGGGTTAGGGTTAGGGTTAGACTTAGGGTTAGGGTTAGGGTAAGGTTTAGGATTAGTGTTAGTGTTAGGGTTAGGGTTAGGGTTAGGCTTAGAGTTATGGATAGGGTTAGGGTAAGGGTTAGGGTTAGGGTTAGTGTTAGGGTTAGGGTTAGGGTTAGGGTAAGTTTAAGGGTAAGGGTTAGGCTTAGATTTAGGGTTAGTGTAAGGCTTAGGGTTAGGGTAGGTTTAGGGTAGGGGTTAGGGTAAGGGTAAGTGTTAGGGTTAGGGTTAGGGTTAGGATAAGGGTAAGAGTTAGGTTTAGAGTAAGGGTTAGGGTTAGGGTTAGGTTAAGGGTTAGGTTAGGGTTAGGCTTAGGTTTAGTGTTGGGTTTATGGTTAGGGTTAGGGTAAGTGTTAGGATTAGGCTTAGCGTATGTGTTAGGGTTAGGGTTAGGGTTAGGGTTAGGGTAAGGGTAAGGGTTAGGGTTAGAGTAAGGGTTAGGGTTAGGGTTAGGTTAAGGGTTAGGTTTAGGGATAGGTTAAGGTTAGGGTTAGTGTTAGGTAACGGGTATGTGTTAGGGTTAGGGTTAGGGTTAGGGTTAGGGGTTAGGGGTTAGGGTTAGGGTTACGGGTAGGGGTTAGGGTTAGGGTTAGGGTAAGGGTTAGGGTTACGGTTAGGGAAAGGATAAGGGTTAGGGTTAAGGTTAGGTTTTGGGTTAGGATTAGGGTTAAGTTAATGTTACGGTTAGGATAAGGGTAAGGGTTAGGATTGGTTTTAGGGTTAGGGTTAGGGTACGGGTGAGGGTTATGTTTAGGGTTAGGGTTAGGGTTAGGTTTAAGGTTAGATTTAGTATAAGGGTAAGGGTTAGGGTTAAGGTTAGAATTAGGGTTAGGTTTAGGGTTATGGTTAGGGTTAGGGTAAGGGTAAGGGTTAAGTTTAGGATTAGGTTAGGGGTTAGCGTAAGGGTTAGGGTTAGGGTTAAGGTTAGGTTTAGAGTTAGGGTTAGAGTTAGGGTAAGGGTAAGGGTTTGGTTTAGGGTTAGGGTTAGGGTAAGGGTAAGGGTTATTGTTAGGGTTAGGGTTAGGGTAAGGGTTAGGCTTAGGTTTAGGGTCAGGGTTAGAGTTAGGTTTAGGTTTAAGTTAAAGGTAAGTGTTAGGGTTAGGGTTAGGGTAAGCGTTAGGGTTAGGGGTTAGGCTTAGGGTTAGTATAAGGGTTAGGGTTAGTGTTAGGGTTAGGGTTATGGTTAGGGTCGGGTTATTGTAAGGGTAAGTGTTAGGGTTAAGGTTAGGGTTAGGCTTAGTTTTAGGTTTAGGGTTAGGGTTAGAGTAAGGGTATGTGTTAGGGTTAGTGTTAGGGGTAGGTTTAGGGTTAGGGTAAGGTTTAGGTTTAGCGTTAGGTTAAGGATAAAGGTTAGGGTTAGGGTTAGGGTTAAGGTAAGGGTAAGGGTTAAGGTTAGGGTTAGGGTTCGTTTTAGGGTTAGGATTAGCTTTAGAGTTAGGTTAAGGGTTAGGGTTAGTGTTAGGTTTAGGGTTAGGGTTAGGGTCAGCGTTAGGGTTAGGGTAAGGGTAAGGATTAGGTTTAGGGTTAGGGTTAGGTTTAGTGTTGGGGTTAAGGTTAGGGTTAGGGTAAGGGTTAGGGTAAGGGTTAGGTTTAGGGTTAGGTTAGGGTTAGGGTTAGGGTTAGGGTTAGGGTTAGAGTAAGGGTATGTTTTAGGGTTAGGGTTAGGATTAGGTCTAGCGTTAGATTTAGGGTTAGGGTTAGTGTAACGTTAAGTGGTAGGGTCAAGTTTAGGGTTAGGGTTAGGTTTACGTTTAAGGTTAGGGTTATGGTAAAGGTAAGGTTTATGTTTAGGATTAGGGTAGGAGTTAGGGTAAGGTTTAGGGTTAGGGTCAGGGTTAGGTTAAAGTTAGGGTTAGGGGTAGGGTAAGGGTAAGGTTTAGGTTTAGGTTTAGGGTTAGGGTTAGGGTAAGGGTAAGGGTTAGGTTTAGCCTTAGGGTTAGGGTAAGGGTTAGGGTTAGGGTCAGGTTAGAGTTAGGTTTAGGGTTATGTTAATGGGAGGGTTAGGGTTAGGTTTAGGGTTAGCATTAGGGTAAGGGTTAGGGTTAGGGGTTAGGCTTAGGGTTAGTGTAAGGGTTAGGGTTAGGGTTATGGTTAGGGTTAGGGGTAGGGTTAGGGTAAGGGTAAGGGTTAGGGTTAAGGTTAGGGTTAGGTTTAGTTTTAGGGTTAGGGTTAGGGTTATGGTAAGGGTAAGGATTAGGGTTAGGATTAGGTTAGGGTTAGGGTAAGGGTTAGGGTTAGGTGTAGGGTTAGGGTTAGGTTTCAGGTTAGGGTTAGGTTAAGGGAAGGGTTGGGGTTAGGGTTAGGGTTAGGTTTAGGGTAAGGGTAAGGTTTAGGGTTAGTGTTAGGGTAAGTGTAATACTTAGGGTTATGGTTAGGGTTAAGGAAAGTGTAAGGGTTAGGGTTAGGGTTAGGGTTAGGTTTATTGTAAGAGTTAGGGTTAGGTTTAGGGTAAGGGTAAGGTTTAGAGTTAGGTTGAGGGTTAGGGTTAGGGTAATGGTTAGGATAAGGGTTAGGGTTAGGTTTAGGGTTAGGGTAAGAATAAGTGTTAGTGTTAGTGTTAGGGTTAGGGTTAGGGTTAGGGTTAAGACTAGGGTTAAGGTTAGGATAAGGGTAAGGGTTAGGGTTAGGTATAAGGTTAGGTTTAGGGTAAGGGTGAGAGTTAGGGTTAGGGTTAGGGTTAGGGTTAGGTTTAGCGTTACGTTTAGAGTTAGTGTTAGTGTAACGTTAAGGTTTAGGGTAAAGGTTAGGGTTAGGGTCAGGGTTAGGTTTAGAGTTAGGGTTAGGGTTAGGGTAAGGGTAAGGATTAGGTTTAGGTTTAGGTTTAGGCTTAGGGTTAGGGTAAGGGTAGGGGTTAGGGTTAGCCTTATGGTTAGGGTAAGGTTTAGGGTTAGGGTCAGGGTTAGGATTAGGTTTAAGGTTAGGTTAATGGTAGGGTTAGGGTTAGGGTTAGGGTAAGGGTTAGGGTTAGGGGTTAGGCTTAGGGTTAGTGTAAGGGTTAGGGTTAGTGTTTGGGTTAGGGTTAGGTAAGCGTTAGGGTTAGGGTTAGGGTTAGGTTAAGGGTAAGTGTTATGGTTAGGGTTAGGGTTAGGGTTAGGGTAAGGGTAACGTTTAGGTTTAGGATTAGGTTTAGGGTTAGAGTTAGGGTTAGGGTTAGGGTGAAGGGTAAGGGTTAGGGTTAAGGTTTAGTGTTAGGGTTAGGTTTAGGTTAGGGTAAAGGTAAGGGTTAGAGTTAAGGTTTAGTGTTAGGGTTAGGGTTACGGTTAGGGAAAGGATAAGGGTTAGGGTTAAGGTTAGGTTTAGGGTTAGGATTAGGGTAAGGGTGAGGGTTATGTTTAGGGTTAGGGTTAGAGTTAGGTTTAAGGTTAGGGTTAGTATAAGGGTAAGGGTTAGGGTTAAGGTTACAATTAGGGTTAGGTTTATGGTTATGGTTAGGGTTAGGGTTAGGTTTAGGGTAAGGGTAAGGTTTAGAGTTAGGTTGAGGGTTAGGGTTAGGGTAAGGGTAAGGGTTAGGGTTAGGTTTAGGGTTAGGGTAGGGTAAGCGTTAGGTTTAGGGTTAGTGTAAGGGTTAGGTTTGTGTTTAGGGTTAGAATAGGGGTTAGGGTAATTGTAAGTGTTATTTTAGGGTTAGTGTTAGGATAAGGTTAAGGGTTAGAGTTAGGGTTAGGGGTAGGGGTTAGGGTTAGGGTTAGGGTTAGGGGATAGGGTTAGGGTTACATTAGGGTAACGGTTAGGGTTAGGGTTAGGCTTAGGGTTAGTGTGAGGGTTAGGGATAGGGTTAGGGTTAGGGTTAGGATAAGGGTTAGGGTTAGCGTTAGGGTAAGTGTTAGTGTTAGGGTTAGGGTTACGGTTAGGGTAAGCGTTAGGGTTAGGGGTTAGGGGTACGGTTAGTGTTAGGGGTTAGGGTTAAGGTTAGGGTAGGGTAAGGGTTAGGTTTAGGGATTAGGGTTAGTGTTAGGGTTAGGTTAAGTTTTAGGGTTAGGGTTAGGGTTAGGGTTAGGATAAGGATTAGGATTAGGTTTAGGGTTAGGGTAAGAGTGTTGGTGTTAGTGTTAGGGTTAGGGTTAAGATTAGGGTTAAGGTTAGAATAAGGGTAAGGGTTAGGGTTAGGTATAAGGTTAGGTTTAGGGTAAGGGTGAGAGTTAGGGTTAGTGTTAGGATTAGGGTTAGGTTTATTGTTAGGTTTAGAGTTAGGGTTAGTGTAACAGTAAGGGTTAGGGTAAAGGTTAGGGTTGGGGTCAGGGTTAGGTTTAGAGTTAGGGTTAGTGTTAGGGTAAGGGTAAGGGTTAGGTTTAGGTTTAGGCTTAGGGTTAGGGTAAGGGTTAGGGTTAGGGTTAGGTTAGGGTTAGAGTTAGGGTAAGGGTAAGGGTTAGGTTTAGGGTTAGGTTTAGGGTAAGGGTAGGGGTTAGGGTTAGCGTTAGGGTTAGGGTAAGGGTTAGAGTTAGGGTTAGGGTCAGGGTTAGAGTTAGGTTTAGGGTTAGGGTTAGGGTTAGGGTTAGGGTAAGGGTTAAGGTTAGCGATTAGGCTTAGGGTTAGTGTAAGGGTTAGGGTTAGTGTTAGGATTAGGGTTAGGGTTAGGGTAAGCGTTAGGGTTAGGTTTAGCGTTAGGATAAGGGAAAGTGTTATGGTTAGGGTTAGGGTTAGGGCTAGGGTAAGGGTAACGGTTAGGGTTAGGGTTAGGTTTAGGGTTAGGGTCGGGTTAGTGTAAGGGTAAGGTTTAGGGTTAAGGTTAGGGTTAGGGTTAGTTTTAGGTTTAGGGTTAGGGTTATGGTAAGGGTAAGGGTTAGGGTTAGGATTAGGTTAGGGTTAGGGTAAGGGTTAGGGTTAGGGTTAGGGTTGGGTTTCAGGTTAGGTTTAGGGTAAGGGTAAGGGTTGGGGTTAGGTTTAGGGCTAGGTTTAGTGTTACGGTTAGGGTTGGGGTTAGGGTTAGAGTAAGGGTATGTGTTAGGGTTAGTGTTAGGGGTAGGTTTAGTGTAAGGGTAAGGTTTAGGGTTAGCGTTAGGTTAAGGGTAATGGTTAGGGTTAGGGTTAGGGTTAGGGTTAGGGTAAGGGTAAGGGTTAGGGTTAAGTTTAGGGTTAGGGTTAGTTTTAGGGTTAGGGTTAGGTTTATGGTAAGAGTAAGGATTAGGGTTAGGGTTAGGTTAGGGTTAGGGTAAGGGTTAGGGTTAGGTTTAGGGTTAGGGTTAGGTTTCAGGTTAGGGTTAGTGTAAGGGTAAGGGTTGGGTTTAGGGTTAGGGTTAGGGTTAGGTTTAGTGTTTCGGTTAAGGTTAGGGTTACGGTAAGCGTTAGGGTTAAGGTTAGGGTTAGGTTTAGGGTTAGGTTTAGGGTTACGGTTAGGGTTAGGGTTAGGGTTAGGGTAAGGGTATGCGTTAGGGTTAGGGTTAGGGTTTGGTTTAGGGTAAGGGTAAGGTTTAGGGTTAGCGTTAGGGTAAGGGTAAGAGTTAGGGTTAGGGTTAGTGTTAAGGTAAAGGTAAGGGTTAGGTTTAGGGTTAGGGTTAGGTTTACATTAAGGGTTAGGGTTAGGTTTAGGGTAAGGGTAAGGTCTATGGTTAGGTTGAGGGTTAGGGTTAGGGTAAGGGTAAGGGTAAGCATTAGGGTTAGGGTTAGGATAAGGTTAAGGTTTAGGGTTAGGGTTAGGGTTTGGGGTTAGGGTTAGGTTTAGGGTTGGGGTTAGGGTTAGGGTTACGTTAGGGTAACGGTTAGGGTTAGGCTTAGGGTTGGGGTTAGGGTTAGGTTTAGGGTTAGCGTTAGAGTTAGGGTTAGTGTTAGGGTAAGGGTATGTGTTAGGGTTAGAGTTAGGGTTAGGGTTAGGTTTAGGGTAATGGTTAGGGTTAGGTTTAGGGTAAGGGTAAGTTTTAGGGTTAGCGTTAGGGTTAGGGTTAGAGTAAGGGTAAGGATTAGGGTTAGGGTTAGGGTTAGGTTTAGTGTTCGGTTTAAGGTTAGGGTTAGGGTAAGTGTTAGGGTTAGTGTTAGGGTTAGGGTTAGGTTTAGTGTAAGGGTATGTGTTTGGGTTAGGGTTAGGGTTAGCGTTAGGGTTAGGCTAAGTCTTAGGGTTAGGTTTAGGGTTAAGTTAAGGTAAGGGTTAGGGTTAGGATTAGGGTAGGGGTTAGGTTAAGGGTTAGGGTTAGATTTAGGGTTAGGTTTAGAGTTTGGGTTAGGGTTAGGGTAAGGGTAAGGGTAAGGGATAGGTTTAGGGTTAGGATTAGGGTTAGGGTAAGGGTAAGGGTTAGGGTAAGCATTAGGGTTAGGGTAAGGGTTAGGGTTAGGTTTAGGGTCAGGGTTAGAGTTAGGTTTAGGGTTAGGTTAATGGTAAGGTTTAGGCTTAGGGTTAGGGTTCGGGTTAGGGTAAGGGTTAGGATTAGGGGTTAGGCTTAGGGTTAGTGTAACAGTTAGGGTTAGTGTTAGGGTTAGTGTTAGTGTTAGGGTTAGGGTTAGGGTTAGGTTTAGGGTTATGGTAAGAGTAAGGATTAGGGTTAAGGTTAGGGTTAGTGTTAGTTTTAGGGTTAGGGTTAGGGTTATGGTAAGGGTAAGGATTAGGGTTAGGTTTATGTTAGGGTTAGGGTAAGGGTTAATGTTAGGTTTAGGGTTAGGGTTAGGTTTCAGGTTAGGGTTAGGGTAAGGGCAAGGTTTGGGGTTAGGCTTAGGGTTAGGTTTAGTGTTTCGGTTAAGGTTAGGGTTACAGTAAGGGTTAGGTTTAGGGTTCGGGTTAGGTTTAGGGTTACGGTTAGGGTTAGGGTTAGGGTTAGGATAAGGGATAGGTTTATGGTTAGGCTTAGGGTAAGGGTAAGCGTTAGTGTTAGGATTAGGGTTAGGGTTAGGGTTAGGGTTAAGATTAGGGTTAAGGTTAGGATAAGGATAAGGGTTATGGTTAGGTATAGGGTTAGGGGTTAGGCTTAGGTTTTGTGTAAGGGTTAGGGTTAGTGTCAGCTTTAGGGTTAGGGTTAGGGGAAGCCTTAGGGTTAGGGTGAGGGTTAGGTTAAGTGCAAGTGTTATGGTTAGGGTTAGGGTTAGGGTAAGGGTAAGGGTTAGGATTAGGGTTAGGTTTAGGGTTAGGGTTAGGGTTAGGGTTAGGGTTAGGTTTAAGGTTAGGGTTAGGGTTAGTTTTAGGGTTATGGTTAGGGTTATGGTAAGGGCAAGGATTAGGGTTAGGATTACGTTTGGGTTAGGATAAGGGTTAGGGTTAGGTTTAGGGTTAGGGTTAGGTTTCAGGTTAGGGTAGGGTAAGGGTAAGGGTTAGGTTAGGTTTAGGGTTAGGGTAAAGGTTAGGTTTAGGGTTAGGGTTAGGTTTAGGGTTATGGTTACCGTTAGGGTTAGGGTTAGGGTAAGGGTATGTGTTAGGGTTAGGGTTAGGTTTAGGGTAAGGGTAAGGTTTAGGGTTAGCCTTAGGGTAAGGGTAAGGGTAAGGGTTAGGGTTAGGGTTAGGGTTAAGTTAAGGGTAAGGGTTAGAGTTAGGGTTAGGGTTAGGTTTACGGTAAGGGTTAGGGTTAGGTTTAGGGTAAGGGTAAGGTTTAGGGTTAGGTTTAGGGTTAGGGTTAGGGTAAGGGTAAGGGTTAGGTTTAGGTTTAGGGTTAGGTTTAGGGTTAGGGTAAGAGTAAGGGTAAGGGTTATGTTTAGGGTTAGGGTAAGGGTTAGGGTTGGGGTTAGGGTTAGGTTAGGGGTTAGGATAATTGTAAGTGTTAGGTTTGGGTTTAGGGTTAGGATAAGATTAAGGTTTAGGGTTAGGGTTAGGGTTAGGCGTTAGGGTTATGGTTAGGTTTAGAGTTAGGGTAAGGGTTAGGGTTAGGGTTAGTGTTAGGATTAGGGTTAAGTTAAGGGTAAGGGTTAGGGTTAGGGTTAGGGTTAGGTTTACGGTAAGGTTTAGGGTTAGGTTTAGGGTAAGGGTAAGTTTTAGGGTTATGTTTAGGGTTAGGGTTAGTGTAAGGGTTAGGGTTAGGTTAGGGTTAGGTTTAGGGTTAGGGTAAGGGTAAGGGTAAGGGTTCGGTTTAGTGTTAAGGTAAGGGTTAGGGTTGGGGTAGGGTTAGGTTAGGCGTTAGGGTAATTGTAAGTGTTAGGTTTAGGGTTAGGGTTAGGATAAGGTTAAGGGTTAGGTTTAGGGTTAGGGTTAAATTTAGGGTTAGGGTTAGGTTTGGGGTTAAGGTAAGGGTTAGGGTTGGGGTAGGGTTAGGTTAGGCGTTAGGGTAATTGTAAGTGTTAGGTTTAGGGTTAGGGTTAGGATAAGGTTAAGGGTTAGGTTTAGGGTTAGGGTTAAATTTAGGGTTAGGGTTAGGTTTGGGTTAGGGTTAGGGTTAGGGTTAGGGTTAGGGGTTAGGATAATTGTAAGTGTTAGGTTTGGGTTTAGGGTTAGGATAAGATTAAGGTTTAGGGTTAGGGTTAGGGTTAGGCGTTAGGGTTATGGTTAGGTTTAGAGTTAGGGTAAGGGTTAGGGTTAGGGTTAGTGTTAGGGTTAGGGTTAAGTTAAGGGTAAGGGTTAGGGTTAGGGTTAGGGTTAGGTTTACGGTAAGGTTTAGGGTTAGGTTTAGGGTAAGGGTAAGTTTTAGGGTTACGTTTAGGGTTAGGATTAGTGTAAGGGTTAGGGTTAGGTTAGGGTTAGGTTTAGGGTTAGGGTAAGGGTAAGGGTAAGGTTTCGGTTTAGTGTTAAGGTAAGGGTTAGGGTTGGGGTAGGGTTAGGTTAGGCGTTAGGGTAATTGTAAGTGTTAGGTTTAGGGTTAGGGTTAGGATAAGGTTAAGGGTTAGGTTTAGGGTTAGGATTAAATTTAGGGTTAGGGTTAGGTTTGGGGTTAAGGTAAGGGTTAGGGTTGGGGTAGGGTTAGGTTAGGCGTTAGGGTAATTGT
>JANJXV010000048.1:6215000-6257500 GCA_024803745.1 Megascapheus bottae
GGTTTGGGTTAGGGTTAGGGGTTAGCGTTAGGGTTAGGGTTAGGGGATAGGGTTAGGGTTACATTAGGGTAACGGTTAGGGTTAGGGTTAGGCTTAGGGTTAGTGTGAGGGTTAGGGTTAGGGTTAGGGTTAGGATAAGGGTTAGGGTTAGCGTTAGGGTAAGTGTTAGTGTTAGGGTTAGGGTTACGGTTAGGGTAAGCGTTAGGGTTAGGGGTTAGGGGTACGGTTAGTGTTAGGGGTTAGGGTTAAGGTTAGGGTAGGGTAAGGGTTAGGTTTAGGGATTAGGGTTAGTGTTAGGGTTAGGTTAAGGTTTAGGGTTAGGGTTAGGGTTAATGTTAGGATAAGGGTTAGGGTTAGGTTTAGGGTTAGGGTAAGAGTGTTAGTGTTAGGGTTAGGGTTAGGGTTAAGATTATGGTTAAGGTTAAAATAAGGGTAAGGGATAGGGTTGGGTATAAGGTTAGGTTTAGGGTAAAGGTGAGAGTTAGGGTTAGGGTTAGGATTAGGGTTAGGTTTATTGTTAGGTTTAGAGTTAGGGTTAGTGTAACAGTAAGGGTTAGGGTAAAGGTTAGGGTTAGGGTCAGGGTTAGGTTTAGAGTTAGTGTTAGTGTTAGGGTAAGGGTAAGAATTAGGGTTAGGGTTAGTGTTAAGGTAAGGGTAAGCGTTAGGGTTAGGGTTAGGGTTAGGTTTACGTTAAGGGTTAGGGTTAGGTTTAGGGTAAGGGTAAGGTCTAGGGTTAGGTTGAGGGTTAGGGTTAGGGTAAGGGTAAGGGTAAGCATTAGGGTTAGGTTTAGGGTTAGCGTAAGGGTAATCGTTAGGTTTAGGTTAGGGGTTAGGGTAATTGTAAGTGTTATTTTAGGGTTAGGGTTAGGATAAGGTAAAGGGTTAGGGTTAGGGTTAGGGTTTGGGGTTAGGGTTAGGTTTAGGGTTGGGGTTAGGGTTAGGGTTACATTAGGGTAACGGTTAGGGTTAGGCTTAGGGTTGGGGTTAGGGTTAGGTTTAGGGTTAGCGTTAGAGTTATGGTTAGTGTTAGGGTAAGGGTATGTGTTAGGGTTAGAGTTAGGGTTAGGGTTAGGTTTAGGGTAATGGTTAGGGTTAGGTTTAGGGTAAGGGTAAGTTTTAGGGTTAGAGTTAGGGTTAGGGTTAGAGTAAGGGTAAGGATTAGGGTTAGGGTTAGGATTAGGTTTAGTGTTGGTTTTAAGTTTAGGGTTAGGGTATGTGTTAGGGTTAGTGTTAGGGTTAGGGTTAGGTTTAGTGTAAGGGTATGTGTTAGGGTTAGGGTTAGGGTTAGGGTTAGGCTAAGTCTTAGGGTTAGGTTTAGGGTTAAGGTAAGGTAAGGGTTAGGGTTAGGATTAGGGTAGGGTTTAGGTTAAGGGTTAGGGTTAGATTTAGGGTTAGGTTTAGAGTTTGGGTTAGGGTTAGGGTAAGGGTAAGGGTAAGGGATAGGTTTAGGGTTAGGATTAGGGTTAGGGTAAGGGTAAGGGTTAGGGTAAGCATTAGGGTTAGGGTAAGGGTTAGGGTTAGGTTTAGGGTCTGGGTTAGAGTTAGGTTTAAGGTTAGGTTAATGGTAAGGTTTAGGCTTAGGGTTAGGGTTCGGGTTAGGGTAAGGGTTAGGGTTAGGGGTTAGGCTTAGGGTTAGTGTAACAGTTAGGGTTAGTGTTAGGGTTAGTGTTAGGGTTAGGGTTAGGGTTAGGTTTAGGGTTATGGTAAGAGTAAGGATTAGGGTTAAGGTTAGGGTTAGTGTTAGTTTTAGGGTTAGGGTTAGGGTTATGGTAAGGGTAAGGATTAGGGTTAGGTTTATGTTAGGGTTAGGGTAAGGGTTAATGTTAGGTTTAGGGTAGGGTTAGGTTTCAGGTTAGGGTTAGGGTAAGGGCAAGGGTTGGGGTTAGGGTTAGGGTTAGGTTTAGTGTTTCGGTTAAGGTTAGGGTTACGGTAAGGGTTAGGTTTAGGGTTCGGGTTAGGTTTAGGGTTAGGTTTAGGGTTACGGTTAGGGTTAGGGTTAGGGTTAGGATAAGGGATAGGTTTATGGTTAGGCTTAGGGTAAGGGTAAGCGTTAGTGTTAGGATTAGGGTTAGGGTTAGGGTTAGGGTTAGGGTTAAGATTAGGGTTAAGGTTAGGATAAGAATAAGGGTTAGGGTTAGGTATAGGGTTAGGGGTTAGGCTTAGGTTTTGTGTAAGGGTTAGGGTTAGTGTCAGGTTTAGGGTTAGGGTTAGGGGAAGCCTTAGGGTTAGGGTGAGGGTTAGGTTAAGTTTAAGTGTTATGGTTAGGGTTAGGGTTACGGTAAGGCTAAGGGTTAGGATTAGGGTTAGGTTTAGGGTTAGGGTTATGGTTAGGGTAAGGGTTAGGTTTAAGGTTAGGGTTAGGGTTAGTTTTAGGGTTATGGTTAGGGTTATGGTAAGGGCAAGGATTAGGGTTAGGATTACGTTTGGGTTAGGATAAGGGTTAGGGTTAGGTTTAGGGTTAGTGTTAGGTTTCAGGTTAGGGTAGGGTAAGGGTAAGGGTTAGGTTAGGGTTAGGGTTAGGGTAAGGGTTAGGTTTAGGGTTAGGGTTAGGTTTAGGGTTAGGTTTAGGGTTACGGTTACCGTTAGGGTTAGGGTTAGGGTAAGGGTATGTGTTAGGGTTAGGGTTAGGTTTAGGGTAAGGATAAGGTTTAGGGTTAGCATTAGAGTAAGGGTAAGGGTAAGTGTTAGGGTTAGGGTTAGGGTTAAGTTAAGGGTAAGGGTTAGAGTTAGGGTTAGGGTTAGGTTTACGGTAAGGGTTAGGGTTAGGTTTAGGGTAAGGGTAAGGTTTAGGGTTAGGTTTAGGGTTAGGGTAAGGGTAAGGGTAAGGGGTAGGGTTAGGGTTAGGGTTAGGTTTAAGGTTAGGGTAAGGGTAAGGGTAAGGGTTATGTTTAGGGTTAGGGTAAGGGTTAGGGTTGAGGTTAGGGTTAGGTTAGGGGTTAGGATAATTGTAAGTATTAGGCTTGGGTTTAGGGTTAGGATAAGATTAAGGGTTAGGCTTAGGGTTAGTGTTAGGCGTTAGGGTTAGGGTTAGGTTTAGAGTTAGGGTAAGGGTTAGGGTTAGGGTTAGGGTTAGGTTTAGGGTTAGGTTTAGGGTTAGCGTTAGAGTTAGGGTTAGGGTTAGGGTAAGGGTATGTGTTAGGGTTAGCGTTAGGGTTAGGGTTAAGTTAAGGGTAAGGGTTAGGGTTAGGGTTAGGGTTAGGTTTACGGTAAGGTTTAGGGTTAGGTTTATGGAAAGCGTAAGTTTTAGGGTTACGTTTAGGGTTAGGGTTAGTGTAAGGGTTAGGGTTAGGGTTAGGGTTAGGTTTAGGGTTAGGGTAAGGGAAAGGGTAAGGGTTAGGGTTGGGGTAGGGTTAGGTTAGGGGTTAGGGTAATTGTAAGTGTTAGGTTTAGGGTTAGGGTTAGGATAAGGTTAAGGGTTAGGTTTAGGGTTAGGGTTAAATTTAGGGTTAGGGTTAGGTTTAGGGTTAGGGTAAGTGTAAGGATTAGGGTTAGAATTAGCGTAAGAGTTAGGGTTAGGATTAGGGTTAGGTTTAGGGTTAGATTTAGGGTTAGCGTTAGAGTGAGGGTTAGGGTTAGGGTAAGGGTATGTGTTGGGGTGAGGGTTAGGGTTAGGGTTAGGGTTAGCGTTAGAGTAAGGGTAAGGGTTAGAGTTAGAGTTAGGTTTAAGATAAGGGTAAGGGTTAGGGTTAGGGTTATGTTTACGGTAAGCGTTAGGGTTAGCGTTAGGGTAAGTGTAAGGTTTAGAGTTAGTGTTAGGGTTAGGTTTAGTGTTAGGGTTAGGTTTAGGGTTAGCGTTAGGGTTAAGTTTAGGGTTAGGTTTAGAGTTAGGTTAAGATTAGGGTTAGGGTTAGGGTAAGAGTATGTGTTAGGGTTAGGATTAGGGTTAGGGTTATGGGTTAGGTGTTAATGTTAGGGATAGGGTTAGGGTTAGGTATTGGGTTAGGGTAAGGGTTAGGGTTACGGGTTAGGCTTAGGGTTAGTGAAAGGGTTAGGGTTTGTGTTAGGATTAGGGTTAGGTTTAGGGTAAGCGTTCTGGTTAGGATTAGGGTTAGGTGAAGGGTAAGTGTTATGGTTAGAGTTATGGTTAGGGTTCGGGTAAGGGTAAGGGTTAGTGTTAGGTTTAGGGTTAGGGTTAGGGTAAGGGTAAGGGTTAGGGCTAGGGTTAGTGTTAGGTTTAGGATTAGGGTAAGGGTGAGGGTAAGGCTTATGTTTAGGGTTAGGGTAAGGTTTAGGTTTGGGGTTAGGGAAGGATAGGAGTTAGGATGATTGTAAGTGTTAGATTTAGGGTTAGGGTTAGGATAAGGTTAAGGGTTAGGGTTAGGGTTAGGGTTAGGGGTTAGGGTTATGTTTAGGGTTAGGTTTAGAGTTATGGTAAGGTTTAGGGTTAGGGTTAGTGTTAGGGTTAGTTTTAGGGTTAGGTTAAGGGTTAGCGTTAGAGTTAGGGTTAGGTTTAGGGTAACGGTATGTGTTAGGGTTAGGGTTAGGGTTAGGGTTAGGTTTAGGTAAGGGTTAGGTTTAGGTTTAGGGTAAGGGTAAGGTTTAGGGTTAGGTTTAGGGTTAGGGTTAGTGTAAGGGTTAGGGTTAGGGTTAGGGTTAGGTTTGGGGTTAGGGTTAGGTAGGCGTTATGGTAATTGTAAGTGTTAGGTTTAGGGTTAGGGTTAGGATAAGGTTAAGGGTTAGGTTTAGGGTTAGGTTTAGGTTTAGGGTTAGGGTTAGGGTTAGGGTAAGTGTAAGGGTTAGACTTAGAGTTAGCGTAAGGGTTAAGGTTAGAGTTAGGGTTAGGTTTAGGGTTAGGTTTAGGGTTAGCGTTACAGTTAGGGTTAGGGTTAGGGTAAGGGTATGTGTTAGGGTTAGGGTTAGGGTTAGCGTTAGAGTAAGGGTAAGGGTTAGAGTTAGCGTTAAGGTTAGGGTAAGGGTTAGGGTTAGGGTTAGGGTTAGGTTTAGGTTTACGGTAAGGGTTAGGGTTAGGTTTAGGGTAAGGGTAAGGTTTAGGGTTGGCGTTAGGGTAAGGGTAAGGGTTAGAGTTAGGTTTAGGGTTAGGTTTAGGTTTAGGGTTAGGGTTAGGTTTAGTGTTAGTGTAAGGGTTATGGTTAAGGTTAGGGTTAGGGTTAGGTTTAGGGTTAGGGTTGGGGTTAGGTTAGGGTTAAGGGTTAGGGTTACGATTAGGGTTAGGGTTAGGGTAAGTGTTAGGGTTAGGGTAAGGTTTAGGTTTAGTGTTGGGGTTAAGGTTAGGGTTAGGGTAAGGGTTAGCGTTAGGGTTAGGTTTAGGGTTAGGTTAGGGTTAGGGTTAGGGTTACTGTTAGGGTTAGGGTAAGGGTATATGCTGGGTTAGGGTTAGGGTTAGGGTTAGCGTTAGGGTTAGGGTAAGTGTAAGGTTTAAGGTTAGGTTTAGAGTTAGGGTTAGGGTAATGGTAAGTGTTAGGGTTAGGGTTAGGGTTAGTTTTAGGGTTACGGTTAGGGTTAGGGTTAGTGTAAGGGTAAGAGTTAGGGTTAAGTTTAGGATTAGGGTTAGGTTTAGGGTTTGGGTTAGTGTAAGAGTAAGGGTTAGGTTTAGGGTTAGGATTAGGGTTAGGGTAAGACTAAGGGTTAGGGTTAGGGTTATGGTTAGGGTAAGGGTTAGAGTTAGGGTTAGGGTTAGGGTAAGGGTTAGGTTTAGGGTTAGTGTTAGGGTTAGGGTTAGGGTTAGTGTTAGGGTAAGGTTAAGGGTAAGGGTTAGGCTTAGATTTAGGGTTAGGGTAAGGCTTAGCGTTAGGGTTAGGATTAGGGTAAGGGTTAGGGTTAGAGTAAGAGTTAGGGTTAGGGTTAGGTTAAGGGTTAGGGTTAGGGTTAGGGTTAGGTTTAGTGTTGGGTTTAATTTTAGGGTTAGGGTAAGGGTTAGGGTTAGCGTTAGGGTTAGGTTTAGGGTTAGGTTTAGGGATAGGTGAAGGTTAGGGTTAGGGTTAGGTTAAGGGTATGTGTTAGGGTTAGGGTTAGGGTTAGGGTTAGGTTTAGGGGTTAGGGGTTAGGGTTAGGGTTAGGGTTACGTTTAGGGTTTATTGTTACGGTTAGGGTTAGGGTAAGGGTTAGGGTTACGGTTAGGGAAAGGATAAGGGTTAGGGTTAAGGTTAGGTTTAGTTTTAGGGTTGGTGTTAAGATTAGGGTTACGTTTAGGATAAGCTTAAGGGTTAGGGTTAGGTATTGGGTTACGGTTAGGGTAAGGGTGAGGGTTAGGGTTAGGGTTAGGATTAGGTTTAGGGTTAGGGTTAGGATTAGTGTAAGTGTTAGGGTTAAGTTTAGGGTTAGGAGTAGGTTTAGGGTTAGGGTTAGTGTTAGGGTAAGGGTAAGGGTTAGGTTTAGGATTAGGGTAAGGGTTAGGGTAAGGGTTAGGGTTAGGCTTAATGTTAGGTTTAGAGTTAGGGTTAGGGTTAGGGTTAGGGTTAGGGTTAGGGTTAGTTTAAGGGTAAGGGTTAGGGTTAAGGTTAGGGTTAGGGTTAGTTTTAGGTTTAGGGTTAGGGTTATGGTAAGGGTAAGGGTTAGGGTTAGGATTAGGTTAGGGTTAGGGTAAGGGTTAGGGTTAGGTTTAGGGTAAGGGTACAGTTTAGGGTTAGCGTTAGGTTAAGGGTTAGGGTTAGGGTTAAGGTAAGGGTAAGGGTTAGGGTTAGGGTTTGGGTTAGGGTAACTGTTTGTGTTAGGGTTAGGGTTAGGTTTAGGGTTAGTTTTAGGTTTAGGGTTAGGGTTATTTTAAGGGTAATATTTAGGGTTAGGATTAGGTTAGGGTTAGGGTAAGGGTTAGGGTTAGGGTTAGGGTTGGGTTTCAGGTTAGGGTTAGGGTAATGGTAAGGGTTGGGGTTAGGGTTAGAGTAAGGGTATGTGTTAGGGTTAGGTTTAGGGGTAGGTTTAGGGTAAGGGTAAGGTTTAGGGTTAGCGTTAGGGTAAGAGTAAGGGTTAGGGTTAGGGTTAGGGTTAAGGTAAGGGTAAGGGTTAGTGTTACGGTTTGGGTTAGGTTTACGGTAAGGGTTAGGGTTAGGTTTAGGGTAAGGGTAAGGTTTCTGGTTAGGTTTAGGGTTAGAGTTATGGTAAGGGTAAGGGTTAGGGTTAGGGTTAGGGTTAGGTTTAGGGTTAGGGTAAGGGTAAGGGTTAGGTTTAGGGTTTGAGTAAGGTTTAGGGTTGGGGTTAGGGTTAGGTTAGGGGTTAGGGTAATTGTAAGTGTTATTTTAGGGTTCGCGTTAGGATAAGTTTAAGGGTTAGGGTTAGGGTTAATTGTTAGGGTTAGGTTTAGGGTTAGCATTAGAGTTAGGGTTAGGGTTAGGGTAATCGTATGTGTTAGGGTTAGGGTTAGGGTTAAGCTTAGGTTTCTGGTAAGGTTTAGGGTTAGGTTTAGGGTAAGGGTAAGGTTTAGGTTAGCGTTAGGGTTTTGGTAAGGGTTATGGTTAGGGTTAGGTTTAGGGTTAGGGTAAGGGTAAGGGTTAGGGTTAAGGTTAGGGTTAGGGTTCGGTTTAGGGTTAGGGTTAGGTTTAGGGTAAGGTTAATGTTTAGGGTTAGGATTAGCGTTAGGGTTAGGGTAAGGGTTAGGGTTAGGGTTAGGTTTAGGGTTAGGGTTAGGGTTATCGGTAGGGTTAGGGTAAGGGTAAGGGTTAGGTTTAGGGTTAGGGCTAGGTTTAGTGTTGGGGTTAAGGTTAGGGTTAGTGTAAGCGTTAGGGTAAGCGTTAGGTTTAGGGTTAGGTTAGTGTTTGGGTTAGGGTTAGGGTTAGGTTTAGAGTAAGGGTATGTGTTAGGGTTAGGGGTAGGGTTAGGGTTAGGGTTAGGGTTAGGGTAAGGCTTAGGGTTAGGTTTAGGGTAAGGGTTAGGTTTACGATTAGGGTTAGTTTTAGGGTTAGGTTAAGGGTAAGGGTTAGGGTTAGGGAGAGGGTTAGGTGTAGTTTTACGGTAAGGGTAAGGGTTAGGGTTAGGGTTAGAGTTAGGTTAGGGTTAGGGTTAGCGGTTAGGGTTAGTGTTAGGGTTGGGTTAAGGGTTAGTGTTAGTGTTAGGGTTAGGGTTAGGATAAGGTTTAGGGTTAGGGTTAGGGTAAGTGTTAGTGTTAGGGTTAGGGTTAGGGTTAGGGTAAGCGTTAGGGTTAGGGTTAGGGTTAGGGGTTAGGGTTACGTTTAGTGTTAGGGGTTAGGGTTAAGGCTAGGGTAGGGTAAGGGTTATTGTTAGGGGTTAGGGTTAGTGTTAGGGTTAGGTTAAGGTTAAGGTTAGGGTTAGGGTTAGGGTTAGGATAAGGGTTAGGGTTAGGGTTAGGGTTAGTGTAAGAGCAAGTGTTAGTGTTAGTGTTATGGTTAGGGTTAGGGTTAGGGTTAGGTTAGGTTTAGCGTTAGGTTTAGCGTTAGGGTTAGTGTAACGGTAAGGGTTAGGGTTAAGTTTAGGGTTACGGTTATGTTTACATTTAAGGTTAGCGTTAGGATAAGGGTAAGGGTTAAGTTTAGGATTAGGGTAGGAGTTAGGGTATGGTTTAGGGTTAGGGTCAGGGTTAGGTTTAGAGTTAGGGTTAGGGTAAGAGTAAGGGTTAAGTTTAGGTTTATGGTTAGGGTTAGGGTAAGGGTAAGGGTTAGTGTTAGCCTTAGGGTTAGGGTAAGGGTTAGTGTTAGGGTCAGGGTTAGAGTTAGGTTTAGTGTTAGATTAATGGTAGGGTTTGGGTTAGGTTTAGGGTTAGGTTTAGGGTAAGGTTTAGGGTTAGGGGATAGGCTTAGGGTTAGTGTAAGTGTTCGGGTTAGTGTTAGTGTTAGGGTTAGGGTTAGGGTAAGCGTTAGGGTTACGGTTAGGGTTAGGTTAAGGGTAAGTGTTATGGTTAGGGTTAGGGTTAGGGTTAGGGTAAGGGTAACGTTTAGGGTTAGGATTAGTTTTAGGGTTAGAATTAGGGTTAGGGTTAGGGTAAGGGTAAGGGTTAGGGTTAAGGTTAGGGTTAGGGTTAGGGTAAGGGTAAGGGTTAAGGTTAAGGTTAGGGTTAGGTTTAGTGTTAGGGTTAGTGTAGGGGTTAGGGTTAGGGTTAGTGTTAGGTTTAGGGTTAGGGTAAGTGTAAGGGTAAGGGTTAGGTTTAGGGTTAAGGTAAGGGTTAGGGTTGGGGTTAGGGTTAGGTTAGGCGTTAGGGTAATTGTAAGTGTTAGATTTAGGGTTAGGGTTAGGATAAGGTTAAGGGTTAGGTTTAGGGTTAGGGTTAGGTTTAGGGTTATGGTTAGGGTTAGGGTTAGGGTAAGTGTAAGGGATAGGGTTAGAGTTAGCGTAAGGGTTAGGGTTAGGGTTAGTGTTAGGATTAGGTTTAGGGTTACGTTTAGTGTTAGCGTTAGAGATAGGGTTAGGGAGAGGGTAAGGGTATGTGTTAGGGTTAGGGTTAGGGTTACGGTTAGGGTTAGCCTTAGAATAAGGGTAAGGGTTAGAGTTAGAGTTAGGGTTAAGGTAAGGTTATGGGTTAGGCTTAGGGTTAGAGTTAGGGTTAGGTTTGGATAAGGGTTAGGGTTAGGTTTAGGGTAAGGGTAAGTTTTAGGGTTAGCGTTAGGATAAGGTTAAGGGTTAGAGTTAAGGTTAGGGTTAGGTTTAGTGTTAGGGTTAGGGCTAGAGTTAGGATAAGTGTTAGGGTTAGGGTTAAGGTTAGGGTTAGGGTTAGGTTTAGGGTTAGGTTTAGGGTTACGTTAAGGTTAAGGGTTAGGGTTAGGATTAGGTTTGGGTTAGGGTAAGGGTTAGGGTTAGTGTTAGGGTTAGGTTTAGGGTTAGGGTTAGGGTAAGGGTTAGGGTTAGGGTTAGGTTTAGGGTTAGGTTAGGGTTAGGGTTAGGGTTACTGTTAGGGTTAGGGTAAGGGTATGTGTTAGGGTTAGGGTTAGGGTTATGGTTAGCGTTAGGGTTAGGGATAGGGTTACTGTAAGTGTAAGGGTTAGGGTTAAGGTTAGGATTAGGGTTAGGTTTAGGGTTTGGGTTAGTGTAAGAGTAAGGGTTAGGTTTACGGTTAGGGTTAGGGTAAGGGTAAGGGTAAGGGTTAGGGTTAGCGTTAGGGTTAGGGTAAGGGTTAGGGTTAGGGTTAGGGTCAGGTTTAGTGTTAGGTTTAGGGTTAGGTTAATGGTAAGGGTTAGGGTTAGTGTTAGGGTTAGGGTAAGCGTTAGGGTTAGGGGTTAGGCTTAGTGTTAGTGAAAGGGTTAGGGTTTGTGTTAGGATTAGGGTTAGGGTTAGGGTAAGCTTTCTGGTTATGGTTAGGGTTAGGTGAAGGGTAATTGTGTGGTTAGGGTTATGGTTAGGTTTAGGGTAAGGGTAAGGGTTAGGGTTAGGGTTAGGGTTAGGTTTAGGGTAAGGGTATGTGTTAGTGTTAGAGTTAGGGTTAGTGTTAGGTTTAGGGTAAGGGTTAGGGTTAGGTTTAGGGTAAGGTTAAGGTTTAGGGTTAGCGGTAGGGTAACTGTAAGGGTTAGGGTTAGGTTTAGCGTTAGGGTTAGGGTTAGAGTTAGCGTAAGGTTAAGGTTTAGGGTTGAGGTTAGGGTTAGGTTTATGGTTAGGGTTAGGGTTAGGGTAAGGTTAAGGGTTAGAATCAGGATTAGGGTTAGGGTTAGGGTTAGGATTAGTGTTGGGATTAAGGTTATGGTTAGGGTAAGTGTTAGGGTTAGGGTTAGGGTTAGGTTTAGGGTTAGGTTAGGGTTAGGGTTAGGGATAGGGTAAGGGTATGTGTTAGGGTTAGGGTTAGGGTTAGGGTTAGCGTTAGGGTTAGGGTTAGGGTTAGAGTTAGGGATACGGTTAGTTTTAGGGTAAGGGTACGGGTTAGGGTTAGGGTTAAGGTTAGGGTTAGGGTTAGGGCTTAGGTTTAGGGTTAGGGTTAGGGTTAGGTAAGGGTTAGGGTTAGGGTTAGGGTTAGGGTTAGCGTTAAGGTTATGGTTAGGGTTAGAGTTAGGGTTAGGGTTAGTTTTAGGGTAAGGGTAAGGGTTACGGTTAGGGTTATGGTTAGGGTTAGGGTTAGGGCTTAGGGTTAGTGTTAGGGTTAGGGTTAGGGGTAGGTAAGGGTCAGGGTTAGGGGTTAGGGTTAGTGTTAGTGTTGGGTTAAGGGTTAGTGTTATGGTTATGGTTAGGGTTAGGGTTAGGGTTAAGATTAGGGTTAAGATTAGTGTTAAGATTAGTATAAGGATAAGGGTTAGGGTTAGGTATAGGTTTAGGGGTTATGCTTAGGTTTAGTTTAAGGTTTAGGGTTAGTGTTAGGGTTAGGGTTAGGGTTAGGGGAAGCGTTACGGGTTAATGTTAGGGTTAGGTTAAGTGTAAGTGTTATGGTTAGGGTTAGGGTAAGGGTAAGGGTTAGGATTAGGTTTAGGTTTAGGGTTAGGGTTAGGTTTAGGGTAAGGGTGAGGGTTATGGTTAGGGTTAGGGTTAGTTTTAGGGTTAGGGTTAGGGTTATGGTAAGGGCAAGGGTTAGGGTTAGGTTTAGGGTTAGGTTTAGGTTTAGGTTTAGGGTTAGGTTTAGGGTTACGGTTAGTGTTAGGTTTCTGGTTAGGGTTAGGGTAAGGGTTAGGTTTAGGGTTAGGTTTAGGTTTAGGTTTAGGGTTAGGTTTAGGGTTACGGTTAGCGTTAGGATTATGGTTAGGGTAAGGGTATGTGTTAGGGTTAGGGTTAGGTTTAGGGTAAGGGTAAGGTTTAGGGTTAGCGTTAGGGTAAGGGTAAGGGTTTGGGTTAGGGTTAGGGTTAAGGTAAGGGTAAGGGTTAGGGTTAGGGTTAGGGTTAGGTTTATGGTAAGGGTTAGGGTTAGGTTTAGGGTAAGGGTAAGGTTTAGGGTTAGGGTTAGGGTAAGAGTTAGGGTTAGGGTTAGGTTTAGGGTTAGGGTAAGGGTAAGGGTAAGGGTTATGTTTAGGGTTAGGGTAAGGTTTAGGTTGGGGTTAGGGTTAGGTTAGGGGTTAGGATAATTTTAAGTGTTAGGATTAGGGTTCGGTTTAGGATAAGGTTAAGGGTTAGGTTTAGGGTTAGGGTTAGGGGTTAGGGTTAGGGTTAGGGTTAGGTTTCGAGTAAGGGTAAGGGTTAGGGTTAGGGTTAGGTTTAGGGTTAGGGTTATGTTTAGGGTTAGGTTTATGGTTAGCGTTAGATTTAGGGTTAGGGTTAGGGTAAGGGTATGTGTTAGGGTTAGGTTTAGGGTTAGGGTTAAGGTAAGGGTAAGGGTTAGGGTTAGGGTTAGGGTTAGGGTTAGGTTTACGGTAAGGGTGAGGGTTAGGTTTAGGGTAAGGGTAAGTTTTAGGGTTAGGTTTAGGGTTAGTGTTAGTGTAAGGGTTAGGGTTAGGGTTAGGGTTAGGTTTAGGGTTAGGGTAAGGGTAAAGGTAAGGGTTAGGTTTAATGTTAAGGTAAGGGTTAGGGTTGGGGTTAGGGTTAGGATAAGGTTAAGGGTTAGGTTTAGGTTTAGGGTTAGGTTTAGGGTTAGGGTTAGGGTTATGGTTAGTGTAAGTGTAAGGGTTAAGTTTAGAGTTAGCGTAAGGGTTAGGGTTAGGGTTAGGTTTAGGGTTAGGTTTAGGGTTAGCGTTAGAGTTAGGGTTAGGGTAAGGGTATGTGTTAGGGTTAGGGTTAGGGTTAGCGTTAGAGCAAGGGTAAGCGTTAGAGTTAGAGTTAGGGTTAACGTTAGGGTAAGGGTTAGGGTTAGGTTTAGGGTTAGGTTTAGGGTAAGGGTTAGGGTTAGGTTTAGTGTAAGGGTAAGGTTTAGGGTTAGCGTTAGGGTAAGGGTTCGGGTTAGGGTTAGGGTTAGGGTTAGGTTTAGGGTTAGGGTTAACGTTAGTGTGAGGGTGAGGGTAAGTGTAAGTGTTACGGTTAGAGTTAGGGTTAAGGTAAGTGTTAGGTTTAGGGTTAGGGTTAGGGTCAGGTTAAGGGTAAGGGTTAGGATTAGGGTTAGGGGTTAGGGTTAGGGTTAGGGTTAGGGTTACGGTTACGGTTAGGGAAAGGATAAGGGTTAGGGTTAAGGTTAGGTTTAGCGTTAGGTTTAGGGTTAAGATTAGGGTAATGGTTAGGATAAGGGTAAGTGTTAGGGATAGGTTTATGGTTAGGGTTAGGGTAAGGGGGAGGGTTAGGGGTAGGGTTAGGTTTAGAGTTAGGGTTAGGGTTAAGGTAAGGGTAAGGGTTAGGTTTAGGGTTAGGGTTAGAGTAAAGGTAAGGGTTAGGATAAGGGTTAGGGTTAGGGTTAAGGTCAGGGTTGGAGTTAGGTTTAGGGTTAGGTTAATGTAAGGTTTAGGGTTAGATTAGGGTTAGGGTTAGGTTAAGGGTTAGGGTTAAGGTTAGGGTAAGTGTTTTGGTTAGGATTAGTGTTAGGTTAAGGGTAAGAGTTAGATTTAGGGTTAGGGTTAGGGTTAGGGTAAGGGTATGTGTTAGGGTTAGTGTTAGGGTTAGGTCTAGGGTACGGGTAAGGTTAAGGTTAGCCTAAGGGTAAGGTTAAGGGTTAGGGTTAGGGTGAGGGTTAAGGTAAGGGTAAGGGTTAGGGATAGGGTTAGGGTTAGGGTAAGGGTAAGGTTTAGGGTTAAGGTTAGGTTTAGGTTTAGGGTTAGGGTAAGGGTAAGGGTTAGGTTTAGGGTTAGGGTAAGGGTTAGGGTTGGGGTTAGGGTTAGGTTAGGGGTTACGGTAATTGTAAGTGTTAGGTTTAGGGTTAGGATAAGGTTAAGGTTTGGTTAGGGTTAGGGTTAGGTTTAGGGTTTGGGTTAGGGTAAGGGTAAGGGTAAGGGTAAGGGTTAGGGGTTAGAGTTAGTGTCAGGGTTAGGTTACGGATTAGGGTTATGGTTATGGTTAGGGTTAGTGTTAGGGTTAGGGTTAGGGTAAGGGTTAGGGTTAGGGTTAGGTTTAGGGTTAGGGTTAGGGTAAGGGTAAGTGTTAGATTTAAGGTTAGGGTTAGGTTTAGGTTTAGGGTTAGGGTTAGGGTTAGGGTAAGGGTAAAGTTTAGCGTTAAGGTTAGGGTTAGGTTTAGGTTTAGGGTTAGGGTTAGGGTTAGGTTTAGGTTTAAGGTTAGGGTTAGGGTTAGGGTAAGGTAAGGGTTAGGGTTAGGGTTAGGGTTAGTGTTAAGGTTGAGATTAGGGTTAGGTTTAGGGTAAGGGTAAGTGTTAGGCTTAGGGTTAGGGTAAGTGTTAGGGTAAGGGTTAGGGTTAGGGTTAGGGTTAGGTTTAGGGTAAGGGTTAGGTTTTGGGTGAGGGTTAGGGTTAGGGTTAGGGTAAGGGCAAGGTTTAGGGTTAGGGTTAGGGTTAGGGTTAGGGTAAGGGTAAGGGTTAGAGTTAAGGTTAGGGTTAGGTTTAGGATTAGGTTTATGGTTAGGGTTAGGTTTAGGTTTAGGGTAAGGCTTGGTCTAGGGTTAGGGTTAGGTTTAGGTTTAGGGTTAGGGTAAGGGTAATGGTTGGGGTTAGGGTTATGTTATGTTTAGTGTTGGGGTTAGGTTAGGGTTAGAGTAAGGGTTAGGTTTAGGGTTAAGGTAAGGGTTAGGGTTAGGTTTAGGGTAAGGGTAAGGTTAGGGTTATGGTTAGGGTTAGGTTAAGGGTAAGGTTTAGGGTTAGGGTTAGGTTTAGGGTTAGCGTAAGGGTAAGGGTTAAGGTTAGAGTTAGGGTGAGGGTTAGGGTTAGGGTTAGGGTAAGGGTAAGGGTTCGGGTTAGGGTTAGGTTTAGGGTTAGGTTTAGGGTTAGGGTTAGGGTTCGGGATAGTTTTAGGGTTGGGGTTAGGGTAAAGGTAAGTGTTAGGGTTAGGGTTAGGGTTACGATAAGGGTAAGCGTTAGGGTTAGTGTTAGGGTTAGGGGTTAGGGTTAGGGTTAGGTTTAGGGTTAGGATTAGGGGTTAGGGTTAGGGTTAGTGTTAGGTAAGGGTTAGGTTTAGGGGTTAGGTTTAGTGTTAGGGTTAGGTTAAGAGTTACTGTTAGGGTTAGGGTTAGGATTAGGATTATTGTTAGGGTTAGGGTAAGGGTAAGTGTTATTGTTAGGGTTAGGGTTAGGGTAAGGGTTAGGATTAGGATAAGAATAAGGTTTAGGGTTATGGTTACGGTTAGTGTTAGGGTTAGGGTTAGGGTAAGGGTATGTGTTAGGGTTAGCGTTAGGGTTAGGGATAAGAGTTAGGGTTAGGGTTAGTGTTAGGCTTAGGGTAAGGGTAAGGGTTAGGGTTAGGTTTAGTGTTAGATTTAGGTTTAGGTTCAGGCTAAGGGTTAGGGTTAGGGTTAGGGTTAAGGTTAGGGTTAGGTTAGGGTTAGGGGTCGGTTTAGGGTTAAGGGTAGGGTAAGGGTAAGGGTTAGGTTTAGGGTTCTAGTTAGGGTTAAGTTTAGGGTTAGGGTAAGGTTTAGGATTAGGGTAAGGGTGAGTGTTAGGGTTAGGTTAAGTGTTACGGTTAGGATTAGTGTTAGGGTTAGAGTTAGGTTTAGGTTTAAGGTAAGGGTAAGGGTTAGGGTTAGACTTAGGTTAGGGTTAGGTTAAGTGTTAGGGTTAGGGGTTAGATATAGGGTTAGGTTAAGGGTTAGGGTTAGGGTTAGGTTTAGGTTTAGGGTTAAGGTTAGTGTGAGGGTTAGGGTAAGTGTAAGTGTTACGGTTAGAGTTAGGGTTAAGGTAAGTGTTAGGGTTAGGGTTAGGAATAGGGTCAGGTTAAGGGTAAGGGTTAGGGTTAGGGTTAGGGGTTAGGGTTAGGGTTAGGGTTAGGTTTAGGGTTAGGCTTAGGTTAAGGGTAAGGGTTAGGGTTAGGGTTAGGTTTAGGGTTGGGGTTAAGTTTAGGGTTAATGTTAGGGTAAGGGTTAGGTTTGGGTTAGGTGTAGGGTAAGGTTAAGGATTAGGGTTAGGGCTAGGTTTAGGTTTAGGGTTAGGGTAAGGGAAAGGGATATGGTTAGGATAGGGTTAGGGTTAGGGTTGGGTTTAGGGTACGGGTTAGGGTAAGGGTACGGGTTAGGGTTAGGGTTAGGGTTAGGGTTAAGGTTAGGGTTAGGATTAGGGTTAGGGTAAGGGTGAGGGTTAGCAATAGGTTTAGTGTTAGGGTTAGGGTTACGGTTAGGGTTAGGGTTTGGGTTAAGTTTAGGGTTAGGGTTAGTTTTACAGTTAGGGTTAGGGGTAGGGTTAGGGTAAGGTTAGGGTTAGGATTAGGTTTAGTGTTTGGGTTAAGGTTAGGGTAAGAGTAAGGGTTAGGGTTAGGGTTAGGGTAAGGGATAGGGTTAGGGTTAGGGTTAGGTTTAGTGTTGGGGTTAAGGTTAGGGTTAGGGTAAGGGTTAAGGTTAGCATTAGGGTTAGGTTTAGGGTTAGGTTAGGGTTAGGGTTAGGGTTAGGTTAAGGGTATGTGTTAGGGTTAGGGTTAGGGTTAGGGTAAGGGTTAGGGGTTAGGGTTAGGGTTAGGGTAGCGTAAGGGTTAGGGTTAGGGGTTAGAGTTAGTGTTAGGGTTAGGTTAATGTTTAGGTTTAGGGTAAGGTTTAGGGTTAGGGTTAGTATTAGGTTTATGTTTAGGGTTAGGTTTAGGGTTAGGGTTAGTGTTAGGTTTAGCGTTATGGTAAGGGTAGGTTTAGGGCTAGGGTTATTGTTAAGGTAAGGTAAGGGTTAGGGTAAGTTTTAGGGTTAGGTTTAGGGTCAGGGTTAGGGTTAGGTTTATTGTAAGGGTTAGGTTTAGGGTGAGGGTTAGGGTTAGGGTTTGTGTAAGGGTAAGGTTTAGGGTTAGGGTTAGGGTTAGGTTTAGGGTTAGTGTTAGGTTTAGGGTAAGGGTTAGGGTAGGGATTAGGGTAAAGGTAAGTTTTAGGGTTAGGGTTTGGATTAGGGTAAGGGTTAGGGTTAGGCTTAGGGTAAGGTTTAGGGTTAGGGTTAGGATAAGGGTTAGGGTCACGGTTAGGGTTCGTTTAGTGTTGGGGTTAAGTTTAGGGTTAGGGTAAGGTTTAACCTTAGCATTAGGGTTAGGTTTAGGGTTAGGTTAGGGTTAGGGTTAGGGTTAGGGTAAGGGTATATTTTAGGTTAGGGTTAGTGTTAGGATTAGGGGTTAGGGTTAGGGTTAGGGAATCGGGTTAGGTTAGGGTTAGGGTTAGGGTAATGGTTAGGGTTAGGTGTTAGAGTTAGTGTTAGGGTTATGTTAAGAGTTAAGGTTAGGGTTAAGGTTAGGGTTCGGATAAGGGTTAGGGTTAGGTTTAGGGTAAGTGTTAAAATTAGGGTTAGGGTTCGGGTTAGGGTAAGTGTTAGGTTTAGGGTTAGGTTTAAGGTTAGGGTAAGGGTTAGGATTAGGATAAGAATAAGGTTTAGGGTTAGGGTTACGGTTAGGGTTAGGGTTAGGGTTAGGGTAAGGGTATGTGTTAGGGTTAGCATTAGGTTTAGGGGTTAGAGTTAAGGTTAGGGTTAGGGTTAGGCTTAGGGTAAGGGTAAGGGTTAGGGTTAGGTTTAGGGTTAGGTTTAGTGTTAGATTTAGGGTTAGGTTCAGGCTAAGTGTTAGGGTTAGGGTTAGGGTTAATATGAGGGTTAGGTTAGGGTTAGGGGTCGGTTTAGGGTTAAGGGTAGGGTAAGGGCAAGGGTTAGGGTTAGGGTTCTAGTTAGGGTTAAGTTTAGGGTTAGGGTAAGGGTTAGGATTAGGGTAAGGGTGAGTGTTAGGGTTAGGTTAAGTGTTACGGTTAGGATTAGTGTTGGGGTTAGAGTTAGGTTTAGGTTTAGGGTAAGGGTAAGGGTTAGGGTTAGACTTAGGTTAGGGTTAGGTTACGTGTTAGGGTTAGGGTTAGGGTTAGGGTTAGGGTTAGGGTTAGGGTTAAGGTTAGTGTGAGTGTTAGGGTAAGTGTAAGTGTTACGGTTAGAGTTAGGGTTAAGGTAAGTGTTAGGGTTAGGGTTAGGGTTAGGGTCAGGTTAAGGGTAAGGGTTAGGATTAGGGTTAGGGGTTAGGGTTAGGGTTAGGGTTAGGTTTAGGGTTAGGCTTAGGTTAAGGGTAAGGGTTAGGGTTAGGGTTAGGTTTAGGGTTAGGGTTAAGGTAAGGGATAGGTTTAGGTTTAGGGTTAGGGAAAAGTTTGAGGTAGGGTTAGGGTTAGGTTTAGGGTTAGGGTAAGTGTAAGGGTTTGGTTTAGGGTTAGGGTAAGGGTTAAGGTTGGGGTTAGGGTTAGGTTAGGGGTTATGGTAATTGTAAGTGTTAGGTTCAGGGTTAGGATAAGGATAAGGTTAAGGGTTACAGTTAGGGTTAGGGTTAGGGGTTAGGGTTAGGGTTAGGGTTAGGGGTTAGGGTTAGGGTTAGGGTTAGGGTAAGGATTAGGGTTAGAGGTTAGAGTTAGTGTTAGGGTGAGGTTAAGGGTTAGGGTTAGGGTTAAGATAAGGGTTAGGGTCAGGGTTAGAGTTAGGTTTAGGGTAAGGGTTAGGGTTAGGGTTAGAGTTAGGGTGTTAGGGTTAGGGTTAGGGTTAGGTTTAGGGTAAGGGTTAGGTTTAGGGTAAGTGTAATGGTTATGGTTAGGGTTAGGGTATGTGTAATTGTTAGGTTTATGGTTATGGTTAGGGTTAGGTTTAGAGTAAGGGTGAGGTTTAATGTAAGGGTAAGTGTTAGGGTTAGGATTAGGGTTAGGGTTAGGGTAAGGATTAGGGTTAGGGTTAGGGTTAGGTTTAGGGTTAGGGTTATGTTTGGGTTAGGGTTAGGGTTAGGGTTAGTTTAAGGGTAAGTTTTAGGTTTAGGGTTAGTGTTAGGTTTAGGGTTAGCGTAAGGGTGAGGGTTAGGGTTAGAGTTAGGGTTAGGATTAGGGTTAGGGTTAGGGTAAGGATAAGGGTTACGGTTAGGGTTAGGTTTAGGGTTAGGTTAAGGGTTAGAGTTAGGGTTAGGGTTGGGGTTAGGTTAAGGGTAAGTGTTAGGGTTAAGGTTAGGGTTAGTATAAGGGTAAGGATTACGGTTAGGGTTAGGGTTAGGTGTTAGGGTTAAGGTTAGGGTTAGGATGAGGGGTTAGGGGAAGGTTGGGGTTAGGGTTAGGGTTAGGGTTAGGGTTAGGTAAAATGTAAGGGTTAGGGTTAAGGAGAGGGTTAGATTTAGGGTTATTGTAAGGGTTAGGGTGAGGGTTAGGGTTTAGGTTTAGGGTTAGGGTTAGGGTTAGGTAAGGGTTAGGGTTAGGGGTTAGGGTTAGTGTTAAGGTTGTGTTAAGGGTTAGGGTTAGTGTTAGGGTTAGGTTTAGGATAAGGGTTATGGTTAGGGTTAGGATAGGGAAGGGTTAGTGTTAGGGTTAGTTTTAGGGTTAGGATAAGGGTTAGGGTTAGGGTTTTGGTTAGGGTTAGGGTAAGGTTTAGGGTTATGGTTAGTGTTAGGGTTAGGTTTAGGGTTAGGGTAAGGGTAAGGTTTAGGGTTCGGTTTAGGGTTAGGGTAAGGCTTAGGGTGAGGGATAGGGTTAGGGTAAGTGTAAGGGTTAGGGTTAGGGTTAGCGTTACGATAAGGGTAAGGGTTAGGGTTAGGGTAAGTGTTAGGTTTACGGTTAGGGTTAGGTTTAGAGTTGGGTGTAAGGTTAATGTTAGGGTAAGGGTTAGGGTTAGCGTTAGGGTTAGGTTTAGGTATAGGTTTATGGTTAGGTTAGGGTTAGGTTTAGGGTTAGGATAAGGGTATGTGTTAGGGTTAGGTTTAGGGTTAGGGTTAGAGGTTAGGGGTTAGGATTAGGGTTAGGGTTAGGGTAAGGGTTAGGGTTACAGTTAGGGAAAGGATAAGGGTTAGGTTTAGGGTTAGAGTTAGGATTAAGATTATGGTTACGGTTAGGATAAGGGTAAGGTTTAGGGTTAGGTTTAGGGTTAGGGTTAGGGTAAGGGTGAGGGGTAGGGTTAGGGTTAGGGTTAAGGCTAGGGTTAGGGTTAGGTTTAGGTTTAGGGTTAGGGTTAGGGTAAGGGTAAGTGTTAGGTTTAGGATTAGGGTTAGGGTTAGGGTAAGGGTTAGGGTTAGGGTTAGGGTTAGGTATAAGGTTGGGATTAGGGTAAGGGTAAGTGTTAGGGTTAGGGTTAGGGTTAGAGTTAGTGTTGGGGTTAAGGTTCGGGTTAGGTTAAGGGTTAGGCTAACTGTTAGAGTTAGGTTTAGGGTTAAGGTAATGGTAAGGGTTAGGGTTAGGGTTAGGGTTAGGTTTAGGGTAAGCTTTAGGGTTAGGTTTAGGGTAAGTGTAAGGTTTAGGGTTAGGGTTAGGGTTAGGTTAAGGGTAAGCGTTAGGGTTAGGGAGAGGGTTAGGTTTAGGGTTAGGGTTAGGGTTAGGGTTTAGGTTTAGGGTTAGGGTTAGGGTTAGGTAATGGTTAGGGTTAGGGGTTACTGTTAGTGTTAAGGTTGGGTTAACAGTTAGGGTTAGTGTTAGGGTTTGGTTTAGGATAAGGGTTATGGTTAGGGTTAGGATGAGCGTAAGTGTTAATGTTAGGGTTAGGGTTCGCGTTAGGGTAAGAGTTAGAGTTAGGTTAGGGTTAGGGGTTAGGGTCAGGTTTACGGTGAGGGTTAGGTAAGGGTTAGAATTAGGGCTTAGGGTTAGTGTTAGGGGTAGGTTAAGGGTTAGATTTAGGGTTATGTTTAGGGTTAGGATAAGGTTTAGGGTTAGGGTTAGGGTTAGGGTAAGAGTAAGTGTTAGTGTTAGTGTTAGGGTTAGGGTTAGGGTAAGGGTTAAGGTTAGGGTTAGGGTTAGGATTAGGGTTTGGGTTAAGGTTAGTTTAGGGTTAGGGTAAGTGTAAGGGTTAGGTTTAGGGTTAGGATTATGGTTAGGGTAAGGGTAAGGGTTAGGTTTAGGTTAGTGTTAGGGTTAGGTTTAGGTTTAGGGTAAGGGTAAGGTTTAGGGTTAGGTTTAGGGTTAGGGTAAGGCTTAGGTTGAGGGTAGGGTTAGGGTACGTGTAAGTGTTAGGGTTAGGGTTAGCATTAGGATAAGTGTAAGAGTTAGGGTTAGGGTTAGTGTAAGGGTTAGGGGTAGGGTTAGGGTTAGGTTAAGATTTGGGTGTAAGGTTAGGGTTAGGGTAAGGGTTAGGGTTAGCGTTAGGATTAGGTTTAGGGATAGGTTTAGGGTTAGGTTAGGGTTAGGTTTTGGGTTAGTGTAAGCGTTTGTGTTAGGGCTAGGGTTAGGGTTAGGGTTAGGGTTAGGGATTAGGGGTTAGGGTTAGGGTTACGGTCAGGGTTAGGGTTACGGTTAGGGAAAGGAGAAGGGTTAGGGTTATGGTTAGGTTTAGGGTTAGAGTTAGGGTTAAGATTAGGGTTACGGTTAGGATAAGGGTAAGGGTTAGTGTTAGGTTTAGGGTTAGGGTTAGGGTAAGGGTGAGGGTTAGGGTTAGGGTTAGGGTTAAGGTTAGGGTTAGGGTTAGGTTTAGGGTTATTGTTAGGGTTAGGGTAAGGGTAAGGGTTAGGTTTAGGATTAGGTTAGGGGTTAGGGTTAGGGTATGGGTATGTGTTTGGGTTAGGGTTAGGGGTTAGTGGTTAGGGGTTAGGGTTAGGGTTAGAGTTAGGGAGAGGGTAAGGGTTAGTGTTAAGGTTAGGTAAAGGATAAGGGTTAGGGTAAGGTAAGGTTTAGGGATAGTGATAGGTTTAAGATTAGGGTTACGGTTAGGATAAGGGTAAGGGTTAGGGTTAGGTTTAGGGTTAGGGTTAGGGTTAGGGTAAGGGTAAGGGTTAGGTTTAGGGTTAGGGTTGGGGTTAGGGTAAGGGTTAGGGTTAGGGTTAGGTTTAGGTTTAGAGTTAGAGTTAGGGATAGGGTAAGGGTAAGTGTTAGGTTTAGGGTTAGAGTTAGGGTTAGGGTAAGGGTAAGGGTTAGGGTTAGGGTTAGGGCTAGGGTAAGGGTTAGGGTTATTGTAAGGGTTAGGGATAGGCTTAGGCTTAGGGTAAGGGCAAGTGTTAGGGTTAAGGATAGGGATAGGGTTAGGATTAGGGTTAGGGTAAGGGTTAGGGTTAGCGATAGGTTAAAGTTTGGGTTCGGGTTACGGTTAGGGTTAGGGTTAGGGTTAAGTTTAGGGTTAGGGTTAGTTTTAGGGTTAGGGTTAAGGTTAGGGTAAGAGTAAGGGTTAGGGTTAGGTTAGGGTAAGGGATAGGGTTAGGGTTAGGGTTAGGTTTAGTGTTGGGGTAAAGGTTAGGGTTAGGGTAAGGGTTAAGGTTAGCGTTAGGGTTAGGTTAGGGTTAGGGTTAGGGTTAAGGTTAGGTTTAGGGTTAAGTTTTGGGTTACGGTAAGGGTAAGGGTTAGGTTTAGGGCTAGGGTTAGTTTTAGGGTTAGGGTTAGGGTTAGTGTAAGGGTAAGGGTTAGATTTATGGTTAGGGTTAGGTTTAGGTTTAGGGATAGGGTTAGGGTTAGGGTAAGGGTAAGTGTTAGGGTTAGGATTAGGCTAGGGTTAGGGTTAAGTTTAGGGTAAGTGTTAGGTTTAGGTTAGGGATAGGGTTTGGGTAACGGTAAGGGTTAGGGTTATGGTTAGGTTTAGGGTTAGGGTTAGGTTTAGGGTTAAGGTTAGGGTTAGGGTTAGTGTAAGGGTATGGGTTATGCTTAAATTTAAGTTTAGGGTTTGGTTTAGGGTTAGGTTACTGTTAGGGTTAGGGTAACGATAAGGGTTAGGGTAAAGGTTAGGGTTAGGGTTATTGTTAGGGTTCGGGTTAGGGTTAGGGTAAGGGCTAGGGTTAGGGTTAGGGTTAGGGTAAGATTAGGATTCGGGTTAGGGTAAGGTTTAGGGTTAGGGTAAGGGTTAGGGTTAGGGTTAGGGTTAGGGTTACGGTAAGGGTATGTGTTAGGGTTAGCTTTAGGGTTAGGGGTTAGAGTTAGGGTTAGGGTTAGGGTTAGGGTTAGGCTTAGGGTAAGGGTAAGGGTTAGGGTTAGGTTTAGGGTTAGGTTTAATGTTAGATTTAGGGTTACGTTTAGGCTAAGGGTTAGGGTTAGGGTTAGGGTTAAGATTAGGGTTAGGTTAGGGTTAGGGGTCGGTTTAGGGTTAAGGTTAGGTTAAGGGTAAGGGTTAGGTTTAGGGTTCTAGTTAGGGTTAAGTTTAGGGTTAGGGTAAGGGTTAGGGTTAGGGTAAGGGTGAGTGTTAGGGTTAGGTTAAGTGTTACGGTTAGGATTAGGGTTAGGGTTAGGGTTAGGTTAAGGGTTAGGGTTAGGGTTAGGTTTAGGGTTGGGGTTAAGGTTAGGGTGAGGGTTAGGGTTAGGGTAAGTGATACGGTTAAAGTTAAGGGTTAAGGTAAGTGTTACGGTTAGGGTTAGGGTTACGGTTAGGGTTAGGGTAAGGTAAGGGTTAGGCTTAGGGTTAGGGTAAGTGTTAGGGTAAGGGTTAGTGTTAGGGTTTGGGGTTAAGGTTAGGTTTAGGGTTAGGTAAAGGGTAAGGGTTAGGGTTAGGTTTAGGGTCAGCGTTGCGTTTAGGTTTAGGGTAAGGGTTAGGTTTTGGGTGAGGGTTAGGGTTACGGTTAGGGTAAGGGTAAGGTTTAGGGTTAGGGTTAAGGTTAGGGTTAGGTAAAGGGTTAGGGTAAGGGTAAGGGTTAGGGTTAGGATTTGGGTTAGGATAAAGGTTAGATTTAGGGTTAGGGTAAGGCTTAGGTTTAGGGTTAGTGTTAGGGTAGTGGTTAGGGTAAGGGTAAGTTTTAGGGTTAGGATTTGGGTTAGGGTAAGGGTTAGGGTAAGGGTTAGGGTTAGGATTAGGGTTAGGGTAAGGGTTAGGTTTAGGGTTAGGGTTAGGGTTAGGGTAAGGGTTAAGTTTAGGGTTAGGGTTCGTTTAGTGTTGGGGTTAAGTTTAGGGTTAGTGTAAGGGTTAACCTTAACGTTAGGGTTAGGTTTAGGGTTAGGTTAGGGTTAGGGTTAGGGTTATGGTAAGGGTATGTGTTAGGGTTAGGGTTAGGGTTAGGGTTAGGGGTTATGGTTAGGGTTAGGGATTGTGTTAGAGTAGGGTTAGGGTTAGGGTAGGGTTAGGGTTTGATGTTAGAGTTAGTGTTAGGGTTATGTTAAGAGTTAGGGTAAGGGTTAGGGTTAGGGTTAGGATAAGGTTTAGGGTTAGGGTTAGGGTAAGGGTTAGTATTAGGCTTAGGGTTAGGGTTAGGTTATGTTTTAGGGTTAGGGTTAGGGTTAGGGTTAGTATAAGGGTTAGGGTTAGGGTAAGAGTAAGATTAAGGTTTAGGGTTAGGGTTAGTGTTAGAGGTTAGGGTTAGGGTTAGGGGTAGGGTTAGGGTAAGGATATGTGTTAGGGTTAGGGTTAGGGTTAGGGGTTAGAGTTATTGTTAGGGATAGGGTTAGGCTTAGGGTAAGGTTTAGGCTTAGGTTTAGGGTTAGGGTTAGTTTTAGATTTAGGGTTAGGGTTAGGGTTAGGGTTAGGGTTAAGGTTAGGGTTAGGTTAGGGTTAAGGTTCGGTTTAGGGTTAGGGTTAGGGTAAGGGTAAGGGTTAGGGTTAGGGTTAAGTTTAGGGTTAGGGTTAGGGTTAGGGTAAGGGTGAGAGGGTTAGGTTAAGTGTTAGGGTTAGGATTAGGGTTAGAGTTAGGTTTAGGGTTAGTGTAAGGGTAAGGGTTAGGTTTAGAGTTAGGTTTAGGGTGAGGTTAAGGGTTAAGGTTGGGGGTTAGGGTTTCGGATAGGGTTAGATTAATGGTTACTGTTAGGGTTAGGTTTAGGGTTGGGGTTAAGGTTAGGGTGAGGGTTAGGGTAAGGTAAGTGTTAGGGTTCGAGTTAGGGTTAGGGTTAGGTAAAGGGTTAGGGTAAGGGTAAGGGTTAGGGTTAGGTTTAGGGTTAGGGTAAGGCTTAGGTTTAGGGTTAGGGTTAGGGAAGGGGTTAGGGTAAGGGTAAATTTTAGGGTTAGGATTTGGGTTAGGGCATGGGTTAGGGTTAGGGTTAGGTTAAGGGTTAGGGTTAGGGTTAGGGTTAGGCTAGGGTTTAGGTTTAGGGTTAGGGTTCGTTTAGTGTTGGAGTTAAGTTAAGGGTTAGTGTAAGGGTTAACCTTAGCGTTAGGGTTAGTTTTAGGGTTAGGTTAGGGTTAGTGTTAGGGTTATGCTAAGGGTATGTGTTAGGGTTAGGGTTAGGGTTAGAGTTAGGGTTATGGGTTATGGTTAGGGTTAGGGATTGTGTTAGAGTAGGGTTAGGGTTAGGGTAAGGTTAGGGTTAGGTGTTAGAGTTAGGGTTAGGGTTATGTTAAGATTTAGGGTAACGGTTAGGGTTAGGCTTAGGATAAGGTTTAGGGTTAGGGTTAGGGTAAGGGTTAGTATTAGGCTTAGGGTTAGGGTTAGGGTATGTGTTAGGGTTAGGGTTAGGGTTAGCATTAGGATAAGTGTAAGAGTTAGGGTTAGGGTTAGTGTAAGGGTTAGGGGTAGGGTTAGGGTTAGGTTAAGATTTGGGTGTAAGGTTAGGGTTAGGGTAAGGGTTAGGGTTAGCGTTAGGGTTAGGTTTAGGGATAGGTTTAGGGTTAGGTTAGGGTTAGGTTTTGGGTTAGTGTAAGCGTTTGTGTTAGGGCTAGGGTTAGGGTTAGGGTTAGGGTTAGGGATTAGGGGTTAGGGTTAGGGTTACGGTAAGGGTTAGGGTTACGGTTAGGGAAAGGAGAAGGGTTAGGGTTATGGTTAGGTTTAGGGTTAGAGTTAGGGTTAAGATTAGGGTTACGGTTAGGATAAGGGTAAGGGTTAGTGTTAGGTTTAGGGTTAGGGTTAGGGTAAGGGTGAGGGTTAGGGTTAGGGTTAGGGTTAAGGTTAGGGTTAGGGTTAGGTTTAGGGTTATTGTTAGGGTTAGGGTAAGGGTAAGGGTTAGGTTTAGGATTAGGTTAGGGGTTAGGGTTAGGGTATGGGTATGTGTTTGGGTTAGGGTTAGGGGTTAGTGGTTAGGGGTTAGGGTTAGGGTTAGAGTTAGGGAGAGGGTAAGGGTTAGTGTTAAGGTTAGGTAAAGGATAAGGGTTAGGGTTAAGGTAAGGTTTAGGGATAGTGATAGGTTTAAGATTAGGGTTACGGTTAGGATAAGGGTAAGGGTTAGGGTTAGGTTTAGGGTTAGGGTTAGGGTTAGGGTAAGGGTAAGGGTTAGGTTTAGGGTTAGGGTTGGGGTTAGGGTAAGGGTTAGGGTTAGGGTTAGGTTTAGGTTTAGAGTTAGAGTTAGGGATAGGGTAAGGGTAAGTGTTAGGTTTAGGGTTAGAGTTAGGGTTAGGGTAAGGGTAAGGGTTAGGGTTAGGGTTAGGGCTAGGGTAAGGGTTAGGGTTATTGTAAGGGTTAGGGATAGGCTTAGGCTTAGGGTAAGGGCAAGTGTTAGGGTTAAGGATAGGGATAGGGTTAGGATTAGGGTTAGGGTAAGGGTTAGGGTTAGCGATAGGTTAAAGTTTGGGTTCGGGTTACGGTTAGGGTTAGGGTTAGGGTTAAGTTTAGGGTTAGGGTTAGTTTTAGGGTTAGGGTTAAGGTTAGGGTAAGAGTAAGGGTTAGGGTTAGGTTAGGGTAAGGGATAGGGTTAGGGTTAGGGTTAGGTTTAGTGTTGGGGTAAAGGTTAGGGTTAGGGTAAGGGTTTAGGTTAGCGTTAGGGTTAGGTTAGGGTTAGGGTTAGGGTTAAGGTTAGGTTTAGGGTTAAGTTTTGGGTTACGGTAAGGGTAAGGGTTAGGTTTAGGGCTAGGGTTAGTTTTAGGGTTAGGGTTAGGGTTAGTGTAAGGGTAAGGGTTAGATTTATGGTTAGGGTTAGGTTTAGGTTTAGGGATAGGGTTAGGGTTAGGGTAAGGGTAAGTGTTAGGGTTAGGATTAGGCTAGGGTTAGGGTTAAGTTTAGGGTAAGTGTTAGGTTTAGGTTAGGGATAGGGTTTGGGTAACGGTAAGGGTTAGGGTTATGGTTAGGTTTAGGGTTAGGGTTAGGTTTAGGGTTAAGGTTAGGGTTAGGGTTAGTGTAAGGGTATGGGTTATGCTTAAATTTAAGTTTAGGGTTTGGTTTAGGGTTAGGTTACTGTTAGGGTTAGGGTAACGATAAGGGTTAGGGTAAAGGTTAGGGTTAGGGTTATTGTTAGGGTTCGGGTTAGGGTTAGGGTAAGGGCTAGGGTTAGGGTTAGGGTTAGGGTAAGATTAGGATTCGGGTTAGGGTAAGGTTTAGGGTTAGGGTAAGGGTTAGGGTTAGGGTTAGGGTTAGGGTTACGGTAAGGGTATGTGTTAGGGTTAGCTTTAGGGTTAGGGGTTAGAGTTAGGGTTAGGGTTAGGGTTAGGGTTAGGCTTAGGGTAAGGGTAAGGGTTAGGGTTAGGTTTAGGGTTAGGTTTAATGTTAGATTTAGGGTTACGTTTAGGCTAAGGGTTAGGGTTAGGGTTAGGGTTAAGATTAGGGTTAGGTTAGGGTTAGGGGTCGGTTTAGGGTTAAGGTTAGGTTAAGGGTAAGGGTTAGGTTTAGGGTTCTAGTTAGGGTTAAGTTTAGGGTTAGGGTAAGGGTTAGGGTTAGGGTAAGGGTGAGTGTTAGGGTTAGGTTAAGTGTTACGGTTAGGATTAGGGTTAGGGTTAGGGTTAGGTTAAGGGTTAGGGTTAGGGTTAGGTTTAGGGTTGGGGTTAAGGTTAGGGTGAGGGTTAGGGTTAGGGTAAGTGATACGGTTAAAGTTAAGGGTTAAGGTAAGTGTTACGGTTAGGGTTAGGGTTACGGTTAGGGTTAGGGTAAGGTAAGGGTTAGGCTTAGGGTTAGGGTAAGTGTTAGGGTAAGGGTTAGTGTTAGGGTTTGGGGTTAAGGTTAGGTTTAGGGTTAGGTAAAGGGTAAGGGTTAGGGTTAGGTTTAGGGTCAGCGTTGCGTTTAGGTTTAGGGTAAGGGTTAGGTTTTGGGTGAGGGTTAGGGTTACGGTTAGGGTAAGGGTAAGGTTTAGGGTTAGGGTTAAGGTTAGGGTTAGGTAAAGGGTTAGGGTAAGGGTAAGGGTTAGGGTTAGGATTTGGGTTAGGATAAAGGTTAGATTTAGGGTTAGGGTAAGGCTTAGGTTTAGGGTTAGTGTTAGGGTAGTGGTTAGGGTAAGGGTAAGTTTTAGGGTTAGGATTTGGGTTAGGGTAAGGGTTAGGGTAAGGGTTAGGGTTAGGATTAGGGTTAGGGTAAGGGTTAGGTTTAGGGTTAGGGTTAGGGTTAGGGTAAGGGTTAAGTTTAGGGTTAGGGTTCGTTTAGTGTTGGGGTTAAGTTTAGGGTTAGTGTAAGGGTTAACCTTAACGTTAGGGTTAGGTTTAGGGTTAGGTTAGGGTTAGGGTTAGGGTTATGGTAAGGGTATGTGTTAGGGTTAGGGTTAGGGTTAGGGTTAGGGGTTATGGTTAGGGTTAGGGATTGTGTTAGAGTAGGGTTAGGGTTAGGGTAGGGTTAGGGTTTGATGTTAGAGTTAGTGTTAGGGTTATGTTAAGAGTTAGGGTAAGGGTTAGGGTTAGGGTTAGGATAAGGTTTAGGGTTAGGGTTAGGGTAAGGGTTAGTATTAGGCTTAGGGTTAGGGTTAGGTTATGTTTTAGGGTTAGGGTTAGGGTTAGGGTTAGTATAAGGGTTAGGGTTAGGGTAAGAGTAAGATTAAGGTTTAGGGTTAGGGTTAGTGTTAGAGGTTAGGGTTAGGGTTAGGGGTAGGGTTAGGGTAAGGATATGTGTTAGGGTTAGGGTTAGGGTTAGGGGTTAGAGTTATTGTTAGGGATAGGGTTAGGCTTAGGGTAAGGTTTAGGCTTAGGTTTAGGGTTAGGGTTAGTTTTAGATTTAGGGTTAGGGTTAGGGTTAGGGTTAGGGTTAAGGTTAGGGTTAGGTTAGGGTTAAGGTTCGGTTTAGGGTTAGGGTTAGGGTAAGGGTAAGGGTTAGGGTTAGGGTTAAGTTTAGGGTTAGGGTTAGGGTTAGGGTAAGGGTGAGAGGGTTAGGTTAAGTGTTAGGGTTAGGATTAGGGTTAGAGTTAGGTTTAGGGTTAGTGTAAGGGTAAGGGTTAGGTTTAGAGTTAGGTTTAGGGTGAGGTTAAGGGTTAAGGTTGGGGGTTAGGGTTTCGGATAGGGTTAGATTAATGGTTACTGTTAGGGTTAGGTTTAGGGTTGGGGTTAAGGTTAGGGTGAGGGTTAGGGTAAGGTAAGTGTTAGGGTTCGAGTTAGGGTTAGGGTTAGGTAAAGGGTTAGGGTAAGGGTAAGGGTTAGGGTTAGGTTTAGGGTTAGGGTAAGGCTTAGGTTTAGGGTTAGGGTTAGGGAAGGGGTTAGGGTAAGGGTAAATTTTAGGGTTAGGATTTGGGTTAGGGCATGGGTTAGGGTTAGGGTTAGGTTAAGGGTTAGGGTTAGGGTTAGGGTTAGGCTAGGGTTTAGGTTTAGGGTTAGGGTTCGTTTAGTGTTGGAGTTAAGTTAAGGGTTAGTGTAAGGGTTAACCTTAGCGTTAGGGTTAGTTTTAGGGTTAGGTTAGGGTTAGTGTTAGGGTTATGCTAAGGGTATGTGTTAGGGTTAGGGTTAGAGTTAGAGTTAGGGTTATGGGTTATGGTTAGGGTTAGGGATTGTGTTAGAGTAGGGTTAGGGTTAGGGTAAGGTTAGGGTTAGGTGTTAGAGTTAGGGTTAGGGTTATGTTAAGATTTAGGGTAACGGTTAGGGTTAGGCTTAGGATAAGGTTTAGGGTTAGGGTTAGGGTAATGGTTAGTATTAGGCTTAGGGTTAGGGTTAGGGTATGTGTTAGGGTTAGGGTTAGGGTTAGCATTAGGATAAGTGTAAGAGTTAGGGTTAGGGTTAGTGTAAGGGTTAGGGGTAGGGTTAGGGTTAGGTTAAGATTTGGGTGTAAGGTTAGGGTTAGGGTAAGGGTTAGGGTTAGCGTTAGGGTTAGGTTTAGGGATAGGTTTAGGGTTAGGTTAGGGTTAGGTTTTGGGTTAGTGTAAGCGTTTGTGTTAGGGCTAGGGTTAGGGTTAGGGTTAGGGTTAGGGATTAGGGGTTAGGGTTAGGGTTACGGTAAGGGTTAGGGTTACGGTTAGGGAAAGGAGAAGGGTTAGGGTTATGGTTAGGTTTAGGGTTAGAGTTAGGGTTAAGATTAGGGTTACGGTTAGGATAAGGGTAAGGGTTAGTGTTAGGTTTAGGGTTAGGGTTAGGGTAAGGGTGAGGGTTAGGGTTAGGGTTAGGGTTAAGGTTAGGGTTAGGGTTAGGTTTAGGGTTATTGTTAGGGTTAGGGTAAGGGTAAGGGTTAGGTTTAGGATTAGGTTAGGGGTTAGGGTTAGGGTATGGGTATGTGTTTGGGTTAGGGTTAGGGGTTAGTGGTTAGGGGTTAGGGTTAGGGTTAGAGTTAGGGAGAGGGTAAGGGTTAGTGTTAAGGTTAGGTAAAGGATAAGGGTTAGGGTTAAGGTAAGGTTTAGGGATAGTGATAGGTTTAAGATTAGGGTTACGGTTAGGATAAGGGTAAGGGTTAGGGTTAGGTTTAGGGTTAGGGTTAGGGTTAGGGTAAGGGTAAGGGTTAGGTTTAGGGTTAGGGTTGGGGTTAGGGTAAGGGTTAGGGTTAGGGTTAGGTTTAGGTTTAGAGTTAGAGTTAGGGATAGGGTAAGGGTAAGTGTTAGGTTTAGGGTTAGAGTTAGGGTTAGGGTAAGGGTAAGGGTTAGGGTTAGGGTTAGGGCTAGGGTAAGGGTTAGGGTTATTGTAAGGGTTAGGGATAGGCTTAGGCTTAGGGTAAGGGCAAGTGTTAGGGTTAAGGATAGGGATAGGGTTAGGATTAGGGTTAGGGTAAGGGTTAGGGTTAGCGATAGGTTAAAGTTTGGGTTCGGGTTACGGTTAGGGTTAGGGTTAGGGTTAAGTTTAGGGTTAGGGTTAGTTTTAGGGTTAGGGTTAAGGTTAGGGTAAGAGTAAGGGTTAGGGTTAGGTTAGGGTAAGGGATAGGGTTAGGGTTAGGGTTAGGTTTAGTGTTGGGGTAAAGGTTAGGGTTAGGGTAAGGGTTAAGGTTAGCGTTAGGGTTAGGTTAGGGTTAGGGTTAGGGTTAAGGTTAGGTTTAGGGTTAAGTTTTGGGTTACGGTAAGGGTAAGGGTTAGGTTTAGGGCTAGGGTTAGTTTTAGGGTTAGGGTTAGGGTTAGTGTAAGGGTAAGGGTTAGATTTATGGTTAGGGTTAGGTTTAGGTTTAGGGATAGGGTTAGGGTTAGGGTAAGGGTAAGTGTTAGGGTTAGGATTAGGCTAGGGTTAGGGTTAAGTTTAGGGTAAGTGTTTGGTTTAGGTTAGGGATAGGGTTTGGGTAACGGTAAGGGTTAGGGTTATGGTTAGGTTTAGGGTTAGGGTTAGGTTTAGGGTTAAGGTTAGGGTTAGGGTTAGTGTAAGGGTATGGGTTATGCTTAAATTTAAGTTTAGGGTTTGGTTTAGGGTTAGGTTACTGTTAGGGTTAGGGTAACGATAAGGGTTAGGGTAAAGGTTAGGGTTAGGGTTATTGTTAGGGTTCGGGTTAGGGTTAGGGTAAGGGCTAGGGTTAGGGTTAGGGTTAGGGTAAGATTAGGATTCGGGTTAGGGTAAGGTTTAGGGTTAGGGTAAGGGTTAGGGTTAGGGTTAGGGTTAGGGTTACGGTAAGGGTATGTGTTAGGGTTAGCTTTAGGGTTAGGGGTTAGAGTTAGGGTTAGGGTTAGGGTTAGGGTTAGGCTTAGGGTAAGGGTAAGGGTTAGGGTTAGGTTTAGGGTTAGGTTTAATGTTAGATTTAGGGTTACGTTTAGGCTAAGGGTTAGGGTTAGGGTTAGGGTTAAGATTAGGGTTAGGTTAGGGTTAGGGGTCGGTTTAGGGTTAAGGTTAGGTTAAGGGTAAGGGTTAGGTTTAGGGTTCTAGTTAGGGTTAAGTTTAGGGTTAGGGTAAGGGTTAGGGTTAGGGTAAGGGTGAGTGTTAGGGTTAGGTTAAGTGTTACGGTTAGGATTAGGGTTAGGGTTAGGGTTAGGTTAAGGGTTAGGGTTAGGGTTAGGTTTAGGGTTGGGGTTAAGGTTAGGGTGAGGGTTAGGGTTAGGGTAAGTGATACGGTTAAAGTTAAGGGTTAAGGTAAGTGTTACGGTTAGGGTTAGGGTTACGGTTAGGGTTAGGGTAAGGTAAGGGTTAGGCTTAGGGTTAGGGTAAGTGTTAGGGTAAGGGTTAGTGTTAGGGTTTGGGGTTAAGGTTAGGTTTAGGGTTAGGTAAAGGGTAAGGGTTAGGGTTAGGTTTAGGGTCAGCGTTGCGTTTAGGTTTAGGGTAAGGGTTAGGTTTTGGGTGAGGGTTAGGGTTACGGTTAGGGTAAGGGTAAGGTTTAGGGTTAGGGTTAAGGTTAGGGTTAGGTAAAGGGTTAGGGTAAGGGTAAGGGTTAGGGTTAGGATTTGGGTTAGGATAAAGGTTAGATTTAGGGTTAGGGTAAGGCTTAGGTTTAGGGTTAGTGTTAGGGTAGTGGTTAGGGTAAGGGTAAGTTTTAGGGTTAGGATTTGGGTTAGGGTAAGGGTTAGGGTAAGGGTTAGGGTTAGGATTAGGGTTAGGGTAAGGGTTAGGTTTAGGGTTAGGGTTAGGGTTAGGGTAAGGGTTAAGTTTAGGGTTAGGGTTCGTTTAGTGTTGGGGTTAAGTTTAGGGTTAGTGTAAGGGTTAACCTTAACGTTAGGGTTAGGTTTAGGGTTAGGTTAGGGTTAGGGTTAGGGTTATGGTAAGGGTATGTGTTAGGGTTAGGGTTAGGGTTAGGGTTAGGGGTTATGGTTAGGGTTAGGGATTGTGTTAGAGTAGGGTTAGGGTTAGGGTAGGGTTAGGGTTTGATGTTAGAGTTAGTGTTAGGGTTATGTTAAGAGTTAGGGTAAGGGTTAGGGTTAGGGTTAGGATAAGGTTTAGGGTTAGGGTTAGGGTAAGGGTTAGTATTAGGCTTAGGGTTAGGGTTAGGTTATGTTTTAGGGTTAGGGTTAGGGTTAGGGTTAGTATAAGGGTTAGGGTTAGGGTAAGAGTAAGATTAAGGTTTAGGGTTAGGGTTAGTGTTAGAGGTTAGGGTTAGGGTTAGGGGTAGGGTTAGGGTAAGGATATGTGTTAGGGTTAGGGTTAGGGTTAGGGGTTAGAGTTATTGTTAGGGATAGGGTTAGGCTTAGGGTAAGGTTTAGGCTTAGGTTTAGGGTTATGGTTAGTTTTAGATTTAGGGTTAGGGTTAGGGTTAGGGTTAAGGTTAGGGTTAGGTTAGGGTTAAGGTTCGGTTTAGGGTTAGGGTTAGGGTAAGGGTAAGGGTTAGGGTTAGGGTTAAGTTTAGGGTTAGGGTTAGGGTTAGGGTAAGGGTGAGAGGGTTAGGTTAAGTGTTAGGGTTAGGATTAGGGTTAGAGTTAGGTTTAGGGTTAGTGTAAGGGTAAGGGTTAGGTTTAGAGTTAGGTTTAGGGTGAGGTTAAGGGTTAAGGTTGGGGGTTAGGGTTTCGGATAGGGTTAGATTAATGGTTACTGTTAGGGTTAGGTTTAGGGTTGGGGTTAAGGTTAGGGTGAGGGTTAGGGTAAGGTAAGTGTTAGGGTTCGAGTTAGGGTTAGGGTTAGGTAAAGGGTTAGGGTAAGGGTAAGGGTTAGGGTTAGGTTTAGGGTTAGGGTAAGGCTTAGGTTTAGGGTTAGGGTTAGGGAAGGGGTTAGGGTAAGGGTAAATTTTAGGGTTAGGATTTGGGTTAGGGCATGGGTTAGGGTTAGGGTTAGGTTAAGGGTTAGGGTTAGGGTTAGGGTTAGGCTAGGGTTTAGGTTTAGGGTTAGGGTTCGTTTAGTGTTGGAGTTAAGTTAAGGGTTAGTGTAAGGGTTAACCTTAGCGTTAGGGTTAGTTTTAGGGTTAGGTTAGGGTTAGTGTTAGGGTTATGCTAAGGGTATGTGTTAGGGTTAGGGTTAGGGTTAGAGTTAGGGTTATGGGTTATGGTTAGGGTTAGGGATTGTGTTAGAGTAGGGTTAGGGTTAGGGTAAGGTTAGGGTTAGGTGTTAGAGTTAGGGTTAGGGTTATGTTAAGATTTAGGGTAACGGTTAGGGTTAGGCTTAGGATAAGGTTTAGGGTTAGGGTTAGGGTAAGGGTTAGTATTAGGCTTAGGGTTAGGGTTAGGGTATGTGTTAGGGTTAGGGTTAGGGTTAGAGTTAGTATAAGGGTTAGGGTTAGGGTAAGAGTAAGGTTTAGGGTTAGGGTGAGAGTTAGGGTTAGCGGTTAGGATTAGGGTTAGGTTTAGGGTAAGGGTATGTGTTAGGGTTAGTGTTAGGGTTAGGGTAAGGGTTAGGGTTAAGTTTAGGGTTAGGGTTAGGGTTAGGGTAAGGGTAAGGGTTAGGGTTAGGGTTAAGTTTAGGGTTAGGTTTAGGGTTAGGGTAAGGGTGAGTATTAGGCTTAGGTTAAGTGTTAGGGTTAGGATTAGGGTTAGGGTTAGAGTTAGGTTTAGGGTTAGTGTAAGGGTAAGGGTTAGGTTAAGGGTTAAGGTTAGAGGTTAGGGTTAGGGATAGCGTTAGATTAATGGTTAGGGTTAGGGTTAGGTTTAGGGTTGGGATTAAGGTTAGGGTGAGGGTTAGGGTAAGGTAAGTGTTAGGGTTCGAGTTAGGGTTAAGGGAAGTGTTAGGGTTAGGTTTTGGGTTAGGGTTAGGGTTAGGATTAGGGTTAGGGTTAAGGTAAGGGATAGGGTTATGGTTAGGGTTAGGGTTAGGGTTAATGTTAGGGTTAGTGTTAGGGTTAGGGTGAGGGTTAATGTTAGGGTTAGGGGATATGGTTAGGGTTAGGGTTAGGGTTGGGGTAAGGGTAAGGGTTAGGGTTATGGTTAGGGTTAGGGTTAATGATAGGGTTAGGGGATAGTGTTAGGGTTCGGGTTAGGGTAAGGGTTAGGGTTAGGGTAAGGGTTAGGGTTAGTGTTAGTGTTAGGTTAGGGTTAGGGTTTTGGCTCAGGAAAGGGTTAGGGTTAGGGTTAGGTTTGGGGTTAAGGTTAGGGTTAGGGTTAGGATAAGAGTAAGGTTTAGGGTTGGAGTTAGGGTTAGGGTTAGGTTTAGGGTTAGGGTAAGGGTTAGAGTTAGGGTTAGGGTTAGGTTTAGGATTATGGTTATGGTTAGGGTAAGGGTAAGGGTTAGTGTTAAAGTTAGGGTTAGGGGTAGGGTTAGTGTTAGGGTAAGGGTTAGGGTTAACGTTAGGTTTAGGGTTGGGGTTAGGGTTAGGGTTAGGGTTAAGGTTAGGTTAAGGGTAAGGGTTAGGTTTAGGGTTAGGGTTAGGATTAGGGTCACAGTAAGGGTTACGGTTAGGGGTTAGGGTTAGGTTTAGAGTAAGGGTTAGGGTTAGTGTTAGGGTTAGGGTTAGTGTAAGGGTTAGGTTTAGGTTTAGGGTTAGGGTTAGGTTAAGGGTTAGGGTTCGGATTAGGGTTACGTTAAGGGTAAGTCTGAAGGTTAGGGTAAGGGTTAGGGTTAGTTTTAGGTTTAGGATTAGGGTTAGGGTTAGGGTAAGGGTTAGGGATAGCTTTAGGTTTAGGTTTAGGGATAGGGTTAGGATAAGGGTAAGGGTTAGGGTTACGGTTAGGGTTAGGAGTTAGGGTTAGGGTTAGGATTAGCGTTAGGGGTTAGTGTTAGGGTTAGCGTTAGGGTTAGGATTAGAGTAAGGGTTAGGGTTAGGGTTAGCGTTAGGATAAGGGTAAGGGTTAGGATTAGGGTTACGGTTAAGTTAAGGGTAAGGGTTAGGGTTAGGGTTAGGGTTAGGTTTAGGGTAAGGTTAGGGTTAGGTTTAGGTTAAGGGTAAGTTTTTGGGTTAGGTTTAGGGTTAGGATTAAGTTAAGGGTAAGGGTTAGGGTTATGGTTAGGATTAGGTTTAGGGTAAGGGTTAGGGTTAGATTTATGGTAAGGGTAAGGGTAAGGTTTAGGGTTAGGGTTAGGGATAGGGTTAAGGTAAGGGTAACGGTTAGGGTTATGGTTAGGTTTAGGGTTAGGTGTAGAGTTAGGGTGAGGGTAAGGTTTAGGGTTAGGGTTAGGGTTAGACTTAGGGTGAGGGTTAGGTTAAGGGTAAGGGTTAGGGTGAGGGTTAGGGTTAGGGTTAGGGTCAGGGTAAGGGTTAAGGTTAGGGCTTAGGGTTAGGGTTAGTGTAAGTGTTACGGTTAGGGTTAGAGTTAGGTTTAGGGTAAGGGTTAGGGTTAGTGTTAGGGTTAGGGTTAGGGTTAGGGTAAGGGTTAGGGTTAGGATTAGGGTTAGTTTTAGTGTTAGGGGTTATGGTTAGGTTTAGGGTTAGGTTAGGGTTAGGGTGACTGTTAGGGTAAGGGTTAGGGTTAGGGTTAAGGTTGACATTAGGTTTAGGGTTAGTGTAAGGGTTAGGGTTAGGTTAGGGTTAAGATTAGAGTTAGGGTTAGGGTTAGGGTAAGGGTAAGGTTTAGGGTTAGGTTTAGGGTTAGGATAAGGGTTAGGGTTAGGGTTAGGGTTAGAGTAAGCATAAGTGTTAGGGTTAGGGTTAGGGTTAGGTATAGGGTAAGGGTTACGGTTAGGATTAGGGTTAGGTTTAGGGTTAGGGTTAAGGTTAGGGTTAGGGTTCGATTTAGGGTTAGGAATAGGGTAAGGGTAAGGGTTAGGGTTAGGGTTAGGGTTAGGGTTAAGGTTAGGGTTAGGATTCGGTTTAGGGTTAGGATTAGGGTAAGGGTTAGGGAAAGGGTTAGTGTTAGGGTAAGGGTAAGTTTAGGGTTAGGGTAGGGTTACTGTTTTGGTTAGGGTTTGGGTAAGTGTTAGGGTAAGGGTTAGGGTTGGAGTTAGGTTTAGGGTTGGGGTTTAGGTAATGTTAGGAATAGGGTCAGGGTAAGGATTAGGGTTAGGGTTAGGTTTAGGGTAAGTGTTAGGGTTAGGGTTAGGTGTAGGTTAAGGGTAAGGGTTAGGGTTAGAGTTAGGGTTAGGGGTTAGGGTTAGGGTTAGGGTAGGTTTAGGGTTAGTGTTAGGTTATGGGTAAGGGATAGGTTTAGGGTTAGGGTTAGGTTTAGGGTTAGGGTTAGGGTAAGGGTTAGGGTTAGGGTTAAGGTTGACATTAGGTATAGGGTTAGAGTAAGGGTTAGGGTTAGGGTTAGGGTTAGAGTTAGAGTTAGGGTTAGGGTAAGGGTAAGGGTTAGGGTTAGGTTTAGTGTTAGGATAAGGGTTAGGGTTAGGGTTAGTGTTAGTGTAAGCGTAAGTGTTAGGGTTAGGGTTAGGGTTAGGTATAGGGTAAGGGTTACGGTTAGGGTTAGGGTTAGGTTTAGGGTTGGGGTTAAGGTTAGGGTTAGGATTAGGGTTAGGGTAAGGGTAAGGGTTAGGGTTAGATTTAGGGTTAGGGTTAGGGTAAGGATAAGGGATAGGGTTAGGTTTAGGTTTAATTTGAGGTTAGGGTCAGGGTTAGAGTAAGGTTTTGGGTTAGGGTTAGTGTTAGGTTTAAGTTTGGGGTTAAGGTTAGGGTTAGGGTTAGGGTAAGTGTAAGGGTTAGGGTTATTGTTAGGGTAAGTGTTAGGGTTAGGGTTAGCGTTAGGTTAGGGTTTAGTAAAAGGGTATGTGTTAGGGTTAGGGTTAGGATTAGCATAAGGGTAAGGGTTAAGGTTAGGGTTAGGTTTAGGGGTTAGGGTTAGGGTAAGAGTTAGGTTTAGGGGTTAGGGTTAGGGTTAGGTTTAGGGTTAGTGTAGGGTTAAGTTTAGGGTAAGGTTTAGGGTAAGGGTAAAGTTTAGGGTTATTGTTAGTGTTAGGGTTAAGGTTAGGGTTAGGGTAAGGGTAAGGGTTAGGGATAGGGTTAGGGTTAGGGTAACGGTAAGTGTTAGGGTTAGTTTTAGGGTAAGGGTTAGGGTAAGGGTTAGGGATAGGGTTAGAGTTAGGGTTAGGGAAAGTGTTAGGGTAAGGGTTAGGGTTAGGGTTAGGTTTAGGGTTGGGGTTCAGATTAGGCTTAGGGTTAGGGTTAGGGTAAGTGTTAGTGTTAGGGTTAGGGTTAGGGTAAGTGTTAGTGTTAGGGTTAGGGTTGGGGTTAGGGTAAGGGTAAGGGTTAGGGTTAGGTTTAAGGTAAGGGTAAGGGGTTAGGGTTAGGTTATGGGTTATGGTTAGGGTTAGGGTAAGGGTAAGGGTAAGGGGTAGGGTTAGGGTTAAGGTTGAGGTTATGGTTAGGGTTAGAGTAAGGTTTAGTTTTAGGGTAAGGGTTAGGGTTAGGTTTGGGGTTAGGGTTAGAGTTAGGGATAGGGTTATACTAAGGGTAAGGGTTAGGGTTATGGTTAGGGTTAGGGTTAGTATAAGGGTTAGGGTTAGGGGTTAGGGTTAGTGTTAGGGTTGGGTTAATGATTAGGGTTAGGATTAGGTTTAGGGTTAGGATAAGGGTTAGGGTTAGGGTAAGGGAAAGTTTTAGGGTTAGGGTTAGGTTTAGCGTTAGGGTAAGGGTAAGGGTTAGGGTTAGGGTTAGGGTTAGGGTTAGGGTAAGAGTTAGGTTTAGGGTTAGGGTTAGGGTTAGGGTTAGGGTTAGTGTTAGGTTTAGGATGAGGGTAAGGGTAAGGTTTAGGGTTAGGGTTAGGGTTAGGTTTAGGGTTAGGATTAGGGTTAGGGTAAGGGTTAGGGTTAGGGTTAGGGTTAGGTTTAGGGTTAGGGTTTGGGTAAGGGTAAGGGTTAGGTTTAGGGTTAGTGTAGGGTTAGGGATAGGGTAAGGGTTAGGGTTAGGGTTAGGGTTAGGTTTGGGTTAGGGTTAGGGTAAGCGTAAGGATTAGGGTTAGGGTTAATGTTAGGTTTAGGGTTAGGGTTAGAGTAAGGGTTAGGGTTAGGGTTAATGTTAGGTTTAGGGTTAGGGTTAGGGTAAGAGTAAGGGTTAGGGTTAGGGTTAGGGTTAGGGTTAGGTTTAGGGTTAGGGTTTGGGTAAGGGTAAGGGTTAGGGTTAGGGTTAGCATAGGTTTAGGGTTAGGGTAAGGGTTAGGGTTAGGGTTAGAATAAGGATTAGGTTAAGGTTAGGGTTAGGGTAAGGGTTAGGGTTAGGGTTATTGTTAGCGTTAAGATTAGGATTAGGGTTAGTATAAGGGTAAGTATTAGGGTTAGGGTTAGGGTTACGGATACGGTTAGGGGTGAGGGTTAGTGTTAGATTTAGGGTTAGGGTTAGGGTAAGGATAAGAGTTAGGGTTAGGTTTAGGGTTAGCGTTAGGGTAAGTGTTAATGTTAGGGTTAGGGTTAGGGTAAAGGTAAGTTGTAGGTTAGGATTAGGCTTAGGGTAAGTGTTAGGGTTAGGGTTAGGGTTAGGGTTATGTTTAGGGTTGAGGTTATGGTTGGGGTTAGGGTTAGGGTAAGGGTAAGTGTTAGGGTTAGGGTAAGTGTTATTCTTAGGGTTAAGATTAGGGTTAGGGTTAGGGTTAGGGTAAGGGTAAGGGTTAGGTTTAGGGTAAGGGTTATGTGTTAGGATTAGGATTAGTGTTAGGGTTAGATTTAGAGTTAGGGTGAGGGTAAGGATAAGGTTTAGGGTTAGGTTTAGGGTTAGGTTTAGGGTTACGGTTAGGTTTAGGGTTAGGGTTAGGGAAAGGGTAAGGGTTAGGGTCAGGGTTAGGTTTAAGGTTAGGGGTAGGGTTAGGGTTAGGGTTAGATTTAAGGTTACGGTTTGGGCAAGGGTAAGGGTTAGGTTTAGGGTTAAGGTTAGGGTTAGGGTAAGGGTAAGGATAAGGGTTAGGGTTAGGGTTAGGGTTAGGTTTGGGGTTAGGGTTTGCTTTAGGGTTAGGGTTTGGATAAGGGTAAGGGTTAGGGTTAGGGTTAGGGTAGGTTTAGGGAAAGGGTTTGGTTTAGGGTTAGGGTTAGGGTAAGGATTAGGGTCAGGGTTAGGGTTAGGGTAAGGGTTAAGTTTAGGGTTATGGATAGCATTAAGTTTAGGGTTAGGGTTAGAGTAAGGGTAAGGGTAAGGGTTAGGGTTAGGGTAAGTGTTAGGGTTAGGGTTAGGGTTAGAGTAAGGGTAAGTGTTAGGGTTAGGGTTAGGGTTAGGGTTCGTGTTAGTGTAAATGTTAGGGTAGGGTTAGGGTTAGGGTTAGGTTTAGGGTTGAGGTTAAGGTTAAGTTTAGGGTTAGGGTAAGGGTAAGGGGTAGGGTTAGGTTAAGCGTTAGGGTTAGGGTAAGGGTTAGGTTTAGGGTAAGGGTAAGGGTTAGGGTTACGGTTAGGATTAGGGTTAGGGGTTAGTGTTAGGGTAAGGGTAAGATTTAGGGTTATTTGGGTTAAGGTTAAGGTTAGGGTTAGGGTAAGGGTAAGTGTTAGGGATAGGGTTAGGTTTAGGGGTAGGGTTAGGGTTAGGGTTAGGGTTAGGGTTAGGGTAAGGGTAAGTATTAGGGTTAGTGTTAGGGTTAGGTTTAGGGTAAGGGTTAGGGATAGGTTTAGGGTTAGGGTAAGGGTAAGTTTAGGGTTAGGGTTAGGGTTACGGTTTTGGTTAGGGTTTGGGTAAGTGTTAGGGTAAGGGTTAGGGGGAGAGTTAGGTTTAGGGATGGGGTTTAGGTAATGTTAGGGTTAGGGTCAGGGTAAGGATTAGGGTTAGGGTTAGGTTTACGGTAAATGTTAGGGTTAGGGTTAGGGTTAGGTTTAGGTTAAGGGTAAGGGTTAGGGTTAGGGTTAGGGTTAGGGGTTAGGGTTAGGGTTAGGTTTAGGTTAAGGGTAAGGGTTAGGGTTAGGGTTAGGGTTAGGGGTTAGGGTTAGGGTTAGGGTTAGGTTTAGGGATAGGGTTAGCTTATGGGTAAGGGTTAGGTTTAGGGTTAGGGTTAGGTTTAGGGTTAGGGTTAGGGTAAGGGTTAGGGTTAGGGTTAAGGTTGACATTAAGGTTAGGGTTAGGGTAAGGGTTAGGGTTAGGGTTAGGGTTAGAGTTAGGGTTAGGGTTAGGTTAAGGGTAAGGGTTAGGGTTAGGTTTAGGGTTAGGATAAGGGTTAGGTTTAGGGTTAGGGTTAGTGTAAGCGTAAGTGTTAGGGTTAGGGTTAGGGTTAGGTATAATGTAAGGGTTACGGTTAGGGTTAGGGTTAGGTTTAGGGTTGGGGTTAAGGTTAGGGTTAGGGTTAGGGTAAGGGTAAGGGTTAGGTTTACGGTTAGGGTTAGGGTTAAGGTTAGGGTTAGGGTTCGGTTTAGGGTTAGGATTAGGGTAAGGGTAAGGGTTAGGGTTAGGTTTAGGGTAAGGTTTAGGGTTGGGGTTAAGGTTAGGTTTGGGGTTAGGTTAAGGGTAAGCATTAGCGTTAGGGTTAGGGTTAGGGTAAGGTTTAGGGTTAGGGTAAGGGTTAGGGTTAGGGTTAGGGTAGGGTTAGGGTTAGGGATAGATTTGGGGTTACAGTTAGGGTTAGGGTTAGGGTTAGGGTTATTGTAAGCGTAAGTGTTAGGGTTAGGGTTAGGGTTAGGGTAAAGTTTAGGGTTAGGGTTAGGGTTAGGGTAAGGGTAAGTGTTAGTCTTAGGGGTAGGGTTAGAGTTAGGGTAAGTGTTAGTGAAATGGTTAGGGTTAGGTTAGGTTTAGGGTTGGGGTTTAGGTTAGGGTTAGGGTTAGGGTAATTGTAAGTGTTAGGGTTAGGTTTAGGGTTAGGGTTAGGGTAAGTGGTAGGGTTATTGTTAGGGTTAGGGTAAGGGTAAGTGTTAGGGTTAGGGTTAGGTTTAGCATTAGGGTAAGGGTAATGGTTAGGGTTAGGGTTAGGGTTAGGTTTAGGGTTGGGGTTAAGGTTAGGGTTAGGGTTAGGGTAAGGGTAAGGGTTAGGGTTAGGGTTAGGGTTAAGGTTAGGGTTAGGGTTCGGTTTAGGGTTAGGATTAGGGTAAGGGTAATGGTTAGGTTTAGGTTTCGGGTTAGGTTTAGGGTTGGGGTTAAGGTTAGGTTTGGGGTTAGGTTAAGGGTAAGCATTAGCGTTAGGGTTAGGGTTAGGGTAAGGTTTAGGGTTAGGGTAAGGGTTAGGGTTAGGGTTAGGGTAGGGTTAGGGTTAGGGATAGATTTAGGGTTACAGTAAGGGTTAGGTTTAGGGTTAGGGTTATTGTAAGCGTAAGTGTTAGTGTTAGGGTTAGGGTTAGGGTAAAGTTTAGGGTTAGGGTTGGGTTTAGGGTAAGGGTAAGTGTTAGCCTTAGGGGTAGGGTTAGGGTTAGGGTAAGTGTTAGGGAAATGGTTATGGTTAGGTTAGGTTTAGGGTTGGGGTTTAGGTTAGGGTTAGGGTTAGTGTAATTGTAAGTGTTAGGGTTAGGGTTAGGGTTAGGGTTAGGGTTAGGGTAAGTGTTAGGGTTAGGGTTAGGGTTAGGGTAAGTGTAAGTGTTAGGGTTAGGGTTAGGTTTAGCATTAGGGTAAGGGTAAGGGTTAATGTTTGGGTTAGGGTTAGGTTTAGGATTGGGGTTAAGGTTAGAGTTAGGGTTAGGGTAACGCTAAGGGTTAGGGTTAGGGTTAGGGTAAGAGTTAGGGGTAGGGTTAGGTTTAGGGTAAGGGTAAGGGATAGGTTTAGTGTTAGGGTTAAGTGTTAGGGTTAGGGTTAGTGTTAGGGTTAGGGTGAGGGTAAGGGTAAGGTTTAGGGTTAGGGTTATGGTTAGGTTTAGGGTTAGGGTTAGGGAAAGGGTAAGGGTTAGGGTTAGGGTTAGGTTTAAGGTTAGGGTTAGGGTAAGGGTTAGGATTAGGTTTAGGGTTAGGGTTTGGGTAACGGTAAGGGTTAGTGTTAAGGTTAGGGTTAGGGTAAGGGTTAGGTTTAGGGTTAGGGTTACGGTTAGAGTTAGGTTAGGGTTAGGGTAAGGATAAGGGTTAGGGTTAGGGTTACGGTTAGGGTAAGGGATAGGGGTTAGGGTTAGGGTTATTGTTAGGGTAAGGGTTAGGGTAAGGGTTAGGGGTTAGGGTTAGGCTTAGGGTTAGGTTTAGGGTTAGTGTTTGGGTAAGGGTAAGGGTTAGGGTTAGGGTTAGGGTAGGTTTAGGGATAGGGTAAGTGTTAGGGTTAGGGTTACGGTTAGGTTTGGGTT
>JANJXV010000048.1:6260000-6275000 GCA_024803745.1 Megascapheus bottae
TGTTAGGGTTAGGGTTAGGTTTAGCGTTAGGGTAAGGGTAAGGGTTAGGTTTTGGGTTAGGGTTAGGTTTAGGATTGGGGTTAAGGTTAGAGTTAGGGTTAGGGTAACGGTAAGGGTAAGGGTTAGGGTTAGGGTTAGGGTAAGAGTTAGGGTTAGGGTTAGGGTTAGGGGTAAGGTAAGGGTAAGGGATAGGTTTAGGGTTAGGGTTAAGTGTTAGGGTTAGGGTTAGTGTTAGGGTTAGGGTGAGGGTAAGGGTAAGGGTAAGGTTTAGGGTTAGGTTTATGGATAGGTTTAGGGTTAGGGTTAGGGAAAGCATAAGGGTTAGGGTTAGGGTTAGGTTTAAGGTTAGGGTTAGTGTTAGGGTTAGGGTTAGGTTTAGGTTTAGGGTTTGGGTAACGGTAAGGGTTAGGGTTAGGTTTAGGGTTAGGGTTAGGGTAAGGGTTAGGATTAGGGTTAGGTTTAGGTTTAGGGTTAGTGTTTGGGTAAGGGTTAGGTTTAGGGTTAGGGTAGGTTTATGGATAGGGTAAGGGTTAGCGTTAGGGTTATGGTAGGTTTGGGTTAGGGTTAGGGTAAGCGTAAGGAATAGGGTTAGGGTTAATGTTAGGTTTAGGGTTAGGGTTAGAGTAAGGGTTAGGGTTAGGGTTAGGGTTAGGTTTAAGGTTGGGGTTAGGGTAAAGGTAAGGGTTAGGGTTAGGGTTGGGTTAGGTTTAGGGTTAGGGTTTGGGTAAAGGTAAGGGTTAGGTTTAAGGTTAGGGTTAATTGTTAGGATTAGGATTAATGTTAGGGTTAGGATTAGAGTTAGGGTGAGGGTAAGGATAAGGTTTAGGCTTAGGGTTAGGGTTAGGGTTAGGGTAAGTGTTAGGGTAGGGTTAGGGTTAGGGTTAGGGTTAGGGTTGAGGTTAAAGTTAAGGTTAGGGTTAGGGTAAGGGTAAGGGTTAGGGTTAGGGTAAGCGTTAGGGTTAGGGTAATGGTTAGGGTTAGGGTAAGGGTAAGGGTTAGGGTGTGGGTTATGATTAGGTTTAGGGGTTAGGGTTAGGGTAAGGGTAAGATTTAGGGTTATTATGCCGGGGCCTCCCGGCAGCAAATTGGGGTTCCTGAAATAAGGGGCAGGGACTGGAAAAATTAGAAGAGAGACAAACACATCGGGTCCAGGAGGTCTGCAGCCCAAGCAAAAACTGCCGCCTCGTTTATTCTTATCTCAAAGTTTTTATCCCTTCTCGAGACCAGGGCACTGCCAGGTGTTACATCCAGATGGTTAATCAGGGAACTGTTGGGGGTTACATTCATATGGTAAATCTCAGATCAATTGAACAGGAGAAGGCCAAAAAACAATAAGACAATCAAGCAATTATCTGATGCAGATCAAAGTACAGTTTGATTCCACTCTTGCTCCCGACATATCCCCCATCTTTATTTTAAAAGAAACACAAGTGCAATTTCTATTCTTTCCACTATCTCTAATTATCTCGTTACCCTGTCTCACTTTCCAAAAATGACTGGTCCCTTCATCTAAAGGGGATAGATGGGCGGAGATTCAGCTTCTGTGACTTCTTCAAGCTGACTCAGGGGCGTTGTCTCTGTGCTTGACCAGGGACCTTAAGAAGCCTAGCCTGTTTTATTAGGGATTGCAAGGATTAGATATCAGGAATAATAATTTGCTCCAAACTGGAGATCATATTTAACATTTAACAACTGCACGAACCATCTTTGGCTACAATAGTGTAGTTACATAGCACCCATTTGCAAAGGCCTTTTCTTGATTGTCTGGGGAACTAAATTTCTGCAACCTTAACAATGCTTCAGTTGTCAGATCTAAACAGATTAATAGAGACACAAGTCTCAGATCCACAAACTTTTCCTGAATTTGTGGCTGGTGTCAAAAATAAATAAATAAATAAAAAAATAAATAAATAAATAAATAAATAAAAATTTCGCTCAATTAGGGCTTTAAACTACCCACTATCACAGAAGATTGACAAGTTCCTGCCTAGTTATGAAAGGCACGGGCATTAGTAAGGCATGCTTACAAACTATTCTATGACCTCCCGGCTCTGATTAATTTGATCGGCCAAGCACAAGTGACTAAGATCTGACACCATCTCTGCCATCCAAGCAGAGGCTTTCTGCATCGTGTCCCAGTAGAGTTTCTCCACACAGGGATAAATGTCCCATTGGCAATTCACTTGCTTAGTTGCTGGACTTGAACTCAGGGCCTGGGCACTGTCCCTCAGCTCTCCAGCTCAAGGCTAGCACCCTGCCACTTTTGAGTCCCAAACTCAGGGCCTGAGTGCCGCACCTCAGCTCTGCAGCTCAAGGCTTGCACTCTGCGGCTTCGAGTTCCAAAGCAACTCTGCTGCCAGATTAGACACCACAATCTCACAGGGACATTGCTTTGCCCGGGGTTCGCTCAAAACTGCAGTTTTCAGATCAGTGAGTCCTACAAGAGGCCACGTTTCTCCAATTAGAGCAACAAGGTGGTCGACACAGAAATAGTCTCTAAGCATGAGCTTACCTAGAACCTGGAAAAGGCCAAAGTTACATCTGAATAAGGATTGCTGTTCTTCTCCAATGGGCTAGCTGGAAGTTACAAGAGCAAGCTGAAATGGCAATTAAGCAATTACTTTGGTAGTCCTGATTTTCCTTTTCTCTCTTTCTTTAAACATTTAAGACAACTTCACTTTCAAATATTGTTTAGAAACCCATTTCCAATGTTCTTAATAACTTTTACTGATACTGGCTTAAACAATTAACACCTTAGCCTTTATTTGCAATTGAAAAACCTTTAAGGGCACAAAGAACTCCTGCCCTCAGGCCCCCTAGGGCCCAAGGCACTCCTCTTGCCTTTTAGAAAAAAGGGGCTCTTAAGCAGTTTAGATTACTGTCTAAAACTCCAACAACCGTTTAAACTCAAATAACAGTTTTTCCCTAATGCAAGAACTATAGATATCAGTGCACCAAAAGTCTAAGTCTGGACTTAGTTTCCTTCCCTTTTTTTAAACATTCCTTTAAAATACTAATCACATTATCCACATTTTACCATCAGATTTCTAGTGTCAGTTTGCAAGAAAGGACAGGCAAAGTTTCTGATGTTAATGAACAATTTTACATTTAAATCTCTAATACATGTTTCCAAGCTTTAACTTAAAGTAATAAATCCCAAATTCCCTAACACCTCTGTGCTGAACAGGATACAATGTTTACAATGTAAACAGCTGTATGCCCTGCAATAAAATGCAGATTTCAGGATCTAGAAAAATATTTACCAGTTTTTCTTTAAGACAACACAATAATTCTTTGAGACATTGTAAAACATTCAAACCTAATATTTTTCTTGAAGTTTTAAGCTTAGATTTACCCAATTGTCTTCGTGTTTAAGTATAAATTTATCCATTGTTTTATACAGCATGCTGACAATTTAATCTTGAACATGTTCACTCACTCATTCACACACATTCATACTCAAAAAGCGTGCAAAATTAATATCGGCCGTTCAATTTCTGGAAGTTTGTGTCAAGAGAGTTTTGCCAATTTTACTCTTACAGGTGAGAACCAGGTTCGAAACAAAACTTTTTGCAAGGCAACTTAGCTGGAATTTATTTTTCCAGGGCAAGTTACAACTGCAGACATGGGGAAGCGGCCATGCTAGGCCCAGAAATGTTCAAATAAATAACAAGGATGTGTGCTTGAGTACGCACAGAAAAACCATAAGGATCCATACTTAGAAATGGTACCAATTTTAAAGACAAAAACTGGACAAAGAAAAACATGTAACACGAACAAGACAGAGAAGCGGAGACTTTTAAATAATCAGACATTGACATATAACAAGAAAATTAGACTCAATCAGATACACTTAACAGCTATTTTTAGATTTAGACATGTCTTGCTGGTGGGACTCTCAGGTATGCCTTGATATTGACAAGAAACTCAGAAGGGGAAGGGGGGTCAAGGCGTCCCTTGACCACCCAGGCCTCTATTTTAGGCCCACAGTGCACCCCCTTTTTTTATAAATAAAATAAAATAAAATAAAACAAAACACAGACATACAGGGGGTCGGCCGACTTCTACTTACCTCTGGAGGCCTTTGCTTTTCACCTGGGCATCTTTTACAAAAAAGGTTATTAAGAAGAGGGATGGTAAAGGCAAAATAATGTCACATATTAAATTGTGTAGAGTCAATGAATATGTTAAAAGGTCCCTACATAATAGTAAAAGGAGGAGAAACACAGCTCATATGAATGTGTGGAACAAGTGGATCAGTAGCAGTCCCAATTGACATGCACAAATAACTCAGGTCCTTTCCACGTCGCAGGATGCACCACTGGAGGGTTGGGGGTGTAGGCCCAGTGAGTCCCTGCTTGGATGGCCACTGTCACTCTCCACGATCCGAACGCAGCGTTCAGGCAGCCAGCGGGCGTCATTTTCTCCTTGTGAAAAAACACATACATGCCCTCGACCCCAGGTTAGAACAGGATCGGGTCCATGCCAAGCACCAGTTAGGGGATCCTTCCACTTTACTAAGGCAAAAGCACGCTGCTCTCTTTTTTCCCAGAATCGCTGAGCAGCAGATAAATTATTTGAATCCAAATTCAAAAAATTTAAAACAAATAAAGCATGATTAAGTATATTCACAGGGGTAGTGGGATACGACTCTCCTTTCTGTATTTTAGCAATTTGATGTTTTAATAATCCATTAGCTCTCTCCACGATGCCTTGACCTTGAGGATTGTAAGGAATGCCTGTAATATGAGTGATATTATAGGAACGGCAGAAGGATTGAAATGCTCGGCTTGCATAGCCAGGGCCATTATCTGTTTTTATTTGCGAGGGAATCCCCATCACAGCAAAGCATCGAATGCAGTGAGAAATACAATGTTTAGTGGCTTCCCCAGCAAGGGGGGTGGCCAACATAAAATTAGAATAAGTATCTACAGTAACATGAACATATTTTAATCGGCCAAATGATGGAACATGCGTGACATCCATCTGCCAAATGTGATTAGAAAGCAGTCCTCGTGGATTTATACCTAAATGGGGGGCTGGTGAAAAAGGGACACAGTTGGAGCAAGTCTTAACTATTTGCCGCGCTGCTTCTCTAGATAATTTGAACTGTCGGCGCAAGGCTCGACTGTTTTGATGGTGGATGGCATGTGACTGCTTAGCAAGTTCAACCTGAGTTAAGTAAACTCTGGTGGTGGAGTCAGTAACTGCATTGCCCTCACTTAAAGGGCCAGGAAGATTAGTGTGAGCTTGAACAAAGCCAAAAAAAGAGGGGTGGTTGCGAGAACAAAGCAAAGTTTGTATTTGGCGAAATTGGGTCTGAATATTGGAGTTAGTAGTTCCAATAAAGGGAACAGTTTCTATGACTTGAAGAGCACGAATTACATATTGACTGTCTGAGTATAAGTTAAAGGGCTCGTCTTGTAACAGGACGAGTGCTTGTAAAACAGCCTCTAATTCCACCTCTTGGGCGGAGGAAAAACCTGTAACCCAAGATTGAGTTTTCCCATTAATGGTCAAAGCAGCCGTTCCATTTGAGGATCCATCTGTAAATACCAAAGCGGCAGAAGATAAAGGCGAGGCCTGTACTATGGAAGGAAATAGAAACGTATGACACGCAGCAAATTGGAGAAGTTTGTTAGACGGGTAGTGATGCAAAATTTTTCCCGTATAATTGGCCCAAGCAATGGCCCAAGGATCGCAATGGGCCAATCTTGTTGTTGTAAATTATATGGGACACAGATAAAATGAGGTTCCTGACCTAAATATTTACGGGAATCCACTCGGCACATGTGTATCAGATTAGCTACCAATTCGTAGTAGGGGGTCAGCACTTTGCCGGGTGTTGATGGTAGATAAAGCCATAAAAGTGGGCCATCCTGCCACAATACAGCAGTTGGGGAGTGAGAAGTAGCTAAAATGTAAACTCCCCAGGGTTTAGAATAGTCACAATAGGTCATTTGTTGCTGGGAAATTGCCTTTTCTACAATTTGGATGGCCCTCCTGGCGTCAGGATTTAATTCGCGCAAGGATGTAGAATTGGTATCTCCTTTTAAGAGATCAAAGAGGGGTTTTAACTCTCCTGTGGAGAGCTTTAGATAAGGCCGAAGCCAATTTATATCTCCTAAGAATTGCTGAAAATCATGAAGAGTTATTAAGTGTGAAGTTTTTAATTGTATTTTTTGGCTTTTAAAATAGGGTGGGCCTAATATATGGCCTAGATATGTAAAAGGGGGGTGTTCCTGAACCTTTTCAGCTGCTATTATAAGGCCAAAGAGGCTCAGATCTTGCTTTAGTTGTCCAAAGGCTTGTCGTACGACGATAGGGTCAGAACAAGCCAACAAGATGTCATCCATATAATGAACAATATAAACAGAAGAAAATTTTTCACGAGTGGAAGAAATGGCTCTAGCTACAAAACTTTGACATAAAGTTGGGCTATTTGCCATGCCCTGTGGAAGCACAAGCCAGTGATATCGCTTCATGGGTTCTTTAAAATTAACAGAGGGGACGCTGAAGGCAAAGCGCTTACAGTCTTGAGGCGCCAGGGGTATAGTATAGAAACAATCCTTCAAATCTATAATAATCTTATAAGTATCCTTTGGGATTGCCATGGGTGAAGGCAAGCCAGGCTGTAGGGCCCCCATCAGTTCCATTGTGGCATATATTTTTCTCAAATCCTGTAACAGCCTCCATTTACCTGACTTTTCCTTTATAACAAAAATTGGAGAATTCCATGGAGAGTTAGAAGGGGCCACATGCCCCAAGTCCAGCTGTTCCTGTACCAGCTGCTGTACTGCAATGATCTTTTCTAGTGAAAGAGGCCACTGTTCGACCCATACCGGTTCTTCAGAGAGCCAATTTATGGGATCAGCATGAGGGGCAGGACAAACGACAGCTCCCATTAAGGAATACCCTAATCCTTGTCTCGTAGGGCGAGACTGGGGTTGGAGCGGCTCTAGTTCCCCCTGTGCTGCTCGGCCTAGTCCCCTAAAGGGGAGGAGGCCTTGATCAAGTAACTGTTTAGTGACCGCAGCACTAGGACTAAACATATACACTCCCATTTTTTCCATGATATCACGACCCCATAAATTAATTGGCAGATGATCCAGGACAAATGGCTGAAAATGACCAGAGTGCCCTTCCTCATCTCTCCAAACAAGGATCGCACTGCTCTGCTGTGGGTCAGTTGCTTGCCCAACCCCCTGTAGGGAAGTCATAGAGGTTGTCAGGGGCCATTGGGCTGGCCAATGTTTCTTAGATATCACAGACACATCTGCTCCAGTGTCTAATATTCCCTTAAAGGGCTTTTCTTGTATAAATATAGTCATCTCAGGCCTCTCTTGTTTTATGCTTTGTACCCAATAGATATCAGAAGATCTAAATCCTCTCTGTCCACATGGGGAATTAGTAGTCTCCCCGGGAGGTAAAGGGACGAGTATTAGTTGTGCCAATTTTTGACCGGCTGGGATCGATACCACGTGTTTCGGGGCAGAGGCCATAACTTTGATTTCTCCAGTAAAATCCTGGTCAATTTTGCCAGGTGTAATCTGTATCCCTTTAAGGGCTGAGCTACTTCGCCCTAACAGCAATCCAGCCACTCCCGGGGGAAGGGGGCCGAAGACCCCTGTGGGGAGAGCTTGTGTCCCCATCTCTGGGGTCAATACTGAGCAGGTGGAGGAACAGAGGTCCAATCCTGCACTGCCTGGGGTGGCACGGAGGAGGCTGGAGACTGATCTTGGGGGGTTGTTAGAAGATGCACTTGTGGCCGAGAAGAGGGAGGGACTGCCCCATGGTTTTGCGGGGCCAGGGGCTGGCCCCTTCTCCAGTTTCCCGAAAATGGGCGGCCATTGCGATTTGTTGCTGACTTGCAATCTTTAGCCCAGTGCCTCCCTTTACCACAGCGTGGACATGTGCCAGGTGATTTTTCTCTCTTTTGCCTGGCCTGGCGTGGGCATTGCGTCACCCAATGCCCTATTTGTCCACAAGAAAAGCAACGCCCTGGGGGTCTAGCATCCCGAGAATGCCGCTGATCTCTATATTTTAGAGACTCAGTAACAGTCTTTCCTTGAGGAGCGGCGGCTAAAGTAAGGCCTTGTACATGGGAGGGTCCAATATCAGCACACAGTGAAATAAAGTCCGTGATTCCTCCCTTATTCCTATGGGGTCTGATAGCCGCCTGACAGGCGGCGTTGGCATTTTCATAGGCTATGTGTCTAACTATACTCTTCCTTGCATTCTCATCTTGTACTAGGCAGTCTGCAGTCTCCATTAATCGAGACAAAAATTCTAGATAAGGTTCATTCGGTCCCTGTTTAACTTCTACTAGATTTTTTGTACGATTGGAATTGCGTAACTTTTTCCAAGCCTCTCTCGCCGCAGCATTTATTTGTAAATAGGCCTCCTTTGCATAACCCAATTGATCTTCGGTGTTTTTATAGGTTCCCTCTCCTAACAACTGATCAACAGTGTAAGGCAGGTCCTTAGACCTATTTGTTTCAATTTTAGCCCGACACTGTGCAGTGAACTCTGTCTCCCATAATAAGTACTCTCCTGCACTAAGGCATGCTCTGGCAAGCCGCTTCCAGTCATTTGGGCATGCAATACCAGCACACGCGGCCTCCAATATTACTTGAGTAAAATGGGCAGTTGGCCCATATTGGGAGCAGGCACTCTTTAAATCCTGTAATAGTTTAACAGGAACAGGTTGATGGTATACTTGTTCATCATGATCAACTAAACTAGGGAAGTATCGAGGCCCTGAAATACCTTCCCTCTCTCTAGCAGCCTCAGTCAGGTTTAATTGCGATGCACTGTGCCTGGTTGTAGTGCCTGTTAAAAGGGACTTGTTGCTAGGGCCTTTAGGCTTGCCTAAAGGTTGAGAAAGGGATTGAGGCCGTAAGGCTGCAGCTGGAGGCGGTGGGTGTGAGGGTAAGGTTTAGAATCAGACATCATAGTGGCCTGAGGGTCATATTTCTTTCCTACTTCTGGGGGGGCTCTCTGCTCTGTCCCCATTTTCGATAGAAGATGTAGCATTTCTTCTAACTTCTTCTCTATCGTAGCCACCCGGCCCTCCAATGACTCATCATAACTCTCCTCCTTGGTATTCAAACCTGAATTCTGATGCTCAATATCTACTGGTTGTTGTTCCCTTTTCAAGATCTCACTTAGATTCTCTTGGGCTGTGGCATATGGCTCAGCCGAAGGTTCTTCAGAAGGGTCCTTTAACTCATAAAGTTCCCTTAATTCAAGATTAAGTTCAGCATTTTCATGTAGAGGATCTATGTATTCACTTACTAAATTCCATACAGTAGCAGCCTCTACTGGGGTCTTTTCGGGGCCATATACATCATAATAATCTAGAATTCTTTTTCCTATCCGCTGCCAGGCTTTTTGGAATTCCTCCTCTATAGACCTCGGGTATGCCTCCTCGAGAAACTGTAGGAAGCTCTGAAGCACCCCTTTTTCCACCCACGTTCCGTGGGCTTCAAATAGGCCTGTTAAGATCGGTAGAAATAACCCATGGCTATTAGCTTGACCCATAATTTTTACTCCTGACTATACTCTCTTAATAGTCCTACGATGTGTTACTCACAACAGGGAGGGGTCCTTCACCTTCGTCCCAGATTTTCAGGTCCCTGTTCAGGCGCCAGATGCCGGGGCCTCCCGGCAGCAAATTGGGGTTCCTGAAATAAGGGGCAGGGACTGGAAAAATTAGAAGAGAGACAAACACATCGGGTCCAGGAGGTCTGCAGCCCAAGCAAAAACTGCCGCCTTGTTTATTCTTAACTCAAAGTTTTTATCCCTTCTCGAGACCAGGGCACTGCCAGGTGTTACATCCAGATGGTTAATCAGGTAACTGTTAGGGGTTACATTCATATGGTAAATCTCAGATTAATTGAACAGGAGAAGGCCAAAAAACAATAAGACAATCAAGCAATTATCTGATGCAGATCAAAGTACAGTTTGATTCCACTTTAGGGTTAGGGTTAGGTTTAAGGTTGGGGTTAGGGTAAAGGTAAGGGTTAGGGTTAGGGTTGGGTTAGGTTTAGGGTTAGGGTTTGGGTAAAGGTAAGGTTTAGGTTTAGGGTTAGGGTTAATTGTTAGGATTAGGATTAATGTTAGGGTTAGGATTAGAGTTAGGGTGAGGGTAAGGATAAGGTTTAGGCTTAGGGTTAGGGTTAGGGTTAGGGTAAGTGTTAGGGTAGGGTTAGGGTTAGGGTTAGGTTTAGGGTTGAGGTTAAGGTTAAGGTTAGGGTTAGGGTAAGGGTAAGGGTTAGGGTTAGGGTAAGCGTTAGAGTTAGGGTAAGGGTTAGGGTTAGGGTAAGGGTAAGGGTTAGGGTGTGGGTTATGATTAGGGTTAGGGGTTAGGGTTAGGGTAAGGGTAAGATTTAGGGTTATTAGGGTTAGGGTTAAGGTTAGGGTTAGGGTAAGGGTAAGTGTTAGGGATAGGGGTAGGGTTAGGGGTAGGGTTAGGGTTAGGGTTAGGGTTAGGGTTAGGGTAAGGGTAAGTTAGGCTTAGGGTTAGGGTTAGGGTAACGGTAAGTATTAGGTTTAGTGTTAGGGTTAGGGTTAGGGTAAGGGTTAGGGATAGGGTTAGGGTTAGGGTAAGGGTAAGTTTAGGGTTAGGGTAAGTGTTATTGTTAGGGTTAGGATTAGGGTTAGGGTTAGCGTTAGGGTAAGGGTAAGGGTTAGGTTTAGGGTTAGGGTTAAGTGTTAGGATTAGGATTAGTGTTAGGGTTAGGATTAGAGTTAGGGTGAGGGTAAGGATAAGGTTTAGGGTTAGGGTTAGGTTTAGGGTTAGGTTTAGGGAAAGGGTAAAGGTTAGGGTTAGGGTTAGGGTTAAGTTTAGGGTTAGGGTTAGGTTTGGAGTTAGGGTTAGGTTTAGGGTTAGGGTATGGGTAAGGGTAAGGGTTAGGGTTAGGGTTAGGGTAGGTTTAGGGAAAGGTTATGGTTTAGGGTTAGGGTTAGGGTTACGGTAAGGATTGGGGTCAGGGTTAGGATTAGGGTAAGGGTTAAGTTTAGGGTTATGGATAGCATTAAGTTTAGGGTTATTTTTAGAGTAAGGGTAAGGGTAAGGGTTAGGGTTAGGGTTAGAGTTACGGTTAGGGTTAGGGGTTAGGGTTAGTGTTAGGTTTAGTGTTAGGGTTAGGGTAAGTGTTAGGGTTAGGGTTAGGGTTAGAGTAAGGGTAAGTGTTAGGGTTAGGTTTAGGGTTAGGGTTAGTGTAAGTGTTAGGGTAGGGTTAGGGTTAGGTTTAGGGTTGAGGTTAAGGTTAGGGTTAGGGTTAGGGTAAGGGTTAGGGTTATGATAAGGATGAGGGTAAGCGTTAGGGTTAGGGTAAGGGTTAGGTTTAGGGTAAGGGTAAGGGTTAGGGTTAGGGTTAGGATTAGGGTTAGGGGTTAGGGTTAGGGTAAGGGTAAGATTTAGGGTTATTAGGGATAGGGTTAGGGTTAGGGGTAGGGTTAGGGTTAGGGTTAGGGTTAGGGTTAGGGTAAGGGTAAGTTAGGGTTAGGGTTAGGGTTAGGGTAACGGTAAGTATTAGGGTTAGTGTTAGGGTTAGGGTTAGGGTAAGGATTAGGGATAGGCTTAGGGTTAGGGTAAGGGTAAGTTTAGGGTTAGGGTTAGGGTTATGGTTTTGGTTAGGGTTTGGGTAAGTGTTAGGGTAAGGGTTAGGGTTAGAGTTAGGTTTAGGGTTGGGGTTTACGTAATGTTAGGGTTAGGTTCAGGGTAAGGATTAGGGTTAGGGTTAGGTTTAGGGTAAGTGTTAGGGTTAGGGTTAGGGTTAGGTTTAGGTTAAGGGTAAGGGTTAGGGTTAGGGTTAGGGTTAGGGGTTAGGGTTAGGGTTAGGTTTAGGGTTAGGGTTAGCTTATGGGTAAGGGTAGGTTTAGGGTTAGCGATAGGTTTAGGGTTAGGGTTAGGGTAAGGGTTAGGGTTAGGGTTAAGGTTGACATTAGGGTTAGGGTTAGGGTAAGGGTTAGGGTTAGGGTTAGGGTTAGAGTTAGGGTTAGGGTTAGGTTAAGGGTAAGGGTTAGGGTTAGGTTTAGGTTTAGGATAAGGGTTAGGGTTAGGGTTAGGGTTAGTGTAAGCATAAGTGTTAGGGTTAGGGTTAGGGTTAGTTTTAGGGTTTGGGTTAAGTTTAGGGTTAGGGTTAGGTTAAGGGTAAGGGTTAGGGTTAGGGTTAGATTTAGGGTTGGGGTTAAGGTTAGGTTTGGGGTTAGGTTACGAGTAAGCATTAGCGTTAGGGTTAGGGTTAGGGTAAGGGTTAGGGTTAGGGTAAGGGTTAGGGTTAGGGTTAGGGTAGGGTTAGGGTTAGGGATAGATTTAGGGTTACAGTAAGGGTTAGGGTTAGGGTTAGGGTTAGGGTTAGGGTAAGGGTAAGTGTTAGGGCTAGGGTTAGGTTTAGCATTAGGGTAAGGGTAAGGGTTAGGGTTTGGGTTAGGGTCAGGTTTATGATTGGGGTTAAGGTTAGAATTAGGGTTAGGGTAACTGTAAGGGTTAGTGTTAGCGTTAGGGTAAGAGTTAGGGTTAGGGTTAGGGTAAGGGTAAGTGTTACGGTTAGGGTTAGGTTTAGTGTTAGGGTAAGGGTAAGGGTTAGGGTTTGAGTTAGTGTTAGGTTTAGGATTGTGGTTAAGGTTAGAATTAGGGTTAGGGTAACTGTAAGGGTTAGGGTTAGGGTTAGGGTAAGAGTTAGGGTTAGGGTTAGGGTTAGGGTTATGGTAAGGGTAAGGGATAGGTTTAGGGTTAGGGTTAAGTGTTAGGGTTAGGGTTAGTGTTAGGGTTAGGGTGAGGGTAACGTAAGGTTTAGGGTTAGGGTTATGGTTAGGTTTAGGTTTAGCATTAGGGAAAGGGTAAGGTTTAGGGTTAGGGTTAGGTTTAAGGTTAGGGTTAGGGTTAGGGTAGGGTTAGGGTTAGGGATAGATATAGGGTTACAGTAAGGGTTAGGGTTAGGGTTAGGGTTATTGTAAGCATAAGTGTTAGGGTTAGGATTATTGTTAGGGTAAAGTTTAGGGATAGGGTTAGGGTTAGGGTAAGGGTAAGTGGTAGCCTTAGGGGTAGGGTTAGGATTAGGGTATGTGTTAGGGAAAGGGTTAGGGTTAGGTTAGGTTTAGGGTTGGGATTTAGGTTAGGGTTAAGGTTAGGGTAATTGTAAGTGTTAGGGTTAGGGTTAGGGTTAGGGTTAGGGTAAGTGTTAGGGTTAGGGTTAGGGTTAGGGTAAGGGTAAGTGTTAGGGATAGGGTTAGGTTTAGCGTTAGGGTAAGGGTAAGGGTTAGGGTTTGGGTTAGGGTCAGGTTTATGATTGGGGTTAAGGTTAGAGTTAGGGTTAGGGTAACGGTAAGGGTTAGGGTTAGGGTTAGGGTTAGGGTAAGGGTAAGTGATAGGTTTAGGGTTAGGATTAAGTGTTAGGATTAGGGTTAGTGTTAGGGTTAGGGTGAGGGTAAGGGTAAGGTTTAGGGTTAGGGTTATCGTTAGGTTTAGGGTTAGGGTTAGGGAAAGGGTAAGGGTTAGGGTTAGGGTTAGGTTTAAGTTTAAGGTTAGGGTTAGGGTTAGGGTTAGGTTTAGGGCTAGGCTTTGGGTAACGGTAAGGGTTAGGGTTAGGGTTAGGGTTAGGGTAAGGGTTAGTTTTAGGGTTAGGGTTAGGATTAGGGTTAGGGTTAGGGTTAGTGTTAGGTTTAGGGTTAGTGTTTGGGTAAGGGTAAGGGTTAGGGTTAGGGTTAGGGTAGGTTTAGGGATAGGGTAAAGTTTAGGGTTAGGGATACGGTTAGGTTTGGGTTAGGGTTAGGGTAAGCGTAAGGATTAGGGTTAGGGTTAATGTTAGGTTTAGGGTTAGGGTTAGAGTAAGGGTTAGGGTTAGGGTTAGGTTTAGGGTTAGGTTTAGGGTTAGGGTTTGGGTAAGGGTAAGGTTTAGGTTTAGGGTTAGGGTTAATTGTTAGGATTAGGATTAGTGTTAGGTTTAGGATTAGAGTTAGGGTGAGGGTAAGGATAAGGTTTAGGGTTAGGGTTAGGGTTAGGGTTAGGGTTAGGGAAAGGGTTAAGGTTAGGGTTAGGGTTAAGGTTAAGGTTAGGGTTAGGGTTAGGTTTGGGGTTAGGGTTAGGTTTAGGGTTAGGGTTTGGGTAAGGGTAAGGGTTAGGTTTAGGGTTAGGGTGGGTTTAGGGAAAGGTTATGGTTTAGGGTTAGGGTTAGGGTTAGGGTAAGGATTAGGGTCAGGGTTAGGGTTAGGGTAAGGGTTAGGTTTAGGGTAATGGTTAGCATTAAGTTTAGGGTTAGGGTTAGAGTAAGTGTAAGGGTAAGGGTTAGGGTTAGGGTTATGGTAAGGATTAGGGTCAGGGTTAGGGTAAGGGTTAGGTTTAGGGTTATGGTTAGCATTAAGTTTAGGGTTAGGGTTAGAGTAAGTGTAAGGGTAAGGGTTAGGGTTAGGGTTAGGGTTACGGTTAGGGTTAGGGGTTAGGGTTAGTGTTAGGTTTAGGGTTAGGGTTAGGGTAAGTGTTAGGGTTAGGGTTAGGGTTAGAGTAAGGGTAAGTGTTAGGGTTAGGGTTTCAGTAAGTGTTAGGGTACGGTTAGGGTTAGGGTTAGGTTTAGGGTTGAGGTTAACGTTAAGGTTAGGGTTAGGGTAAGGGTAAGGGGTAGGGTTAGGGTGAGCGTTAGGGTTAGGGTAAGGGATAGGGTTAGGGTAAGGGTAAGGATTAGGGAAGGGTTAGGATTAGGGTTAGGGGTTCGAGTTAGGGTAAGGTTAAGATTTAGGGTTATTAGGGTTAAGGTTAAGGTTAGGGTTAGGGTAAGTGAAAGTGGTAGGGATAGGTTTAGGGTTAGGGGTAGGGTTAGGGTTAGGGTTAGGGTTAGGGTAAGAGTAAGTTAGGGTTAGGGTTAGGGTTAGGGTTAGGGTTAGGGTTAGTGTTAGGGTAAGGGTAAATTTAGGGTTAGGGTTAGGGTTACGGTTTTGGTTAGGGATAGGGTAAGAGTTAGGTTAGGGTTAGGGTTAGAGTTAAGGTATGGGTAAGGG
>JANJXV010000048.1:6277500-6295000 GCA_024803745.1 Megascapheus bottae
ACGGTTAGGGTTAAGTGTTAGGATTAGGATTAGTGTTAGGGTTAGGATTAGAGTTAGGGTGAGGGTAAGGACAAGGTTTAGGGTTAGGGTTAGTGTTAGGTTTAGGGTTAGGTTTAGGGAAAGGGTAAAGGTTAGGGTTAGGGTTAGGGATAAGTTTAGGGTTAGGGTTAGGTTTGGGGTTAGGGTTAGGTTTAGGGTTAGGGTTTGGGTAAGGGTAAGGGTTAGGGTTAGGGTTAGGGTAGGTTTAGGGAAAGGTTGTGGTTTAGGGTTAGGGTTAGGGTTAGGGTTAAGGTAAGGGTAAGGGATAGGTTTAGGGTTAGGGTTAAGTGTTAGGGTTAGGGTTAGTGTTAGGGTTAGGGTGAGGGTAAGGGTAAGGTTTAGGGTTAGGGTTATGGTTAGGTTTAGGGTTAATGTTAGGGAAAGGGTAAAGGATAGGGTTAGGGTTAGGTTTAAGGTTAGGGATAGGGTTAGGGTTATGGTTAGGTTTAGGGTTAGGGTTTGGGTAACGGTAAGGGTTAGGGTTAGGGTTAGGATTAGGGTTAGGGTTAGGGTAAAGGTTAGGTTTAGGGTTAGGGTTACGGTTAGAGTTACGTTAGGGTTTGGGTAAGGATAAGGTTTAGGGTTAGGGTTAGGGTTAGGGTAAGGGTTAGGGGTTAGGGTTAGGGTTATGGTTATGGTAAGGGCTAGGGTTAGGGTTAGGGTAAGTTTTAGGATTAAGGTTCGGGTTAGGTTTAGAGTTAGTGTTTGGGTAAGGGTAAGGGTTAGGGTTAGGGTTAAGGTAGGTTTAGGGATAGGGTAAGGGTTGGGGTTAGGGTTACGGTAGGTTTGGGTTAGGGTTTGGGTAAGCGTAAGGATTAGGGTAAGGGTTAATGTTAGGTTTAGGGTTAGGGTTAGAGTAAGGGTTAGAGTTAGGGTTAGGGTTAGGGTTAGGTTTAGGGTTGGTGTTAGGGTAATGGTAAGGGTTAGGGTTAGGGTTAGGGTTAGGTTTAGGGTTAGGGTTTCGGGAAGGGTAAGGGTTAGGTTTAGGGTTAGGGTTAATTGTTAGGATTAGGATTAGTGTTAGGGTTAGGATTAGAGTTAGGGTGAGGGTAAGGATAAGGTTTAGGGTTAGGGTTAGGGTTAGGGTTAGGGTAAGTGTTAGGGTAGGGTTAGGGTTAGGGTTAGGTTTAGGGTTGAGGTTAAGGTTCAGGTTAGGGTTAGGGTAAGGGTAAGGGTTATGCTTAGGGTTAGGGTTAGCTTATGGGTAAGGGTTAGGGTTATGATAAGGATAAGGGTATACTTTAGGGTTAGGGTAAGGGTTAGGGTTAGGGTAAGGGTAAGGGTTAGGGTTAGGGTTAGGATTAGGGTTAGGGGTTAGGGTTAGGGTAAGGGTAAGATTAGGGTTATTAGGGTTAGGGTTAAGGTTAGGGTTAGGGTAAGGGTAAGTGTTAGGGATAGGGGTAGGGTTAGGGGTAGGGTTAGGGTTAGGGTTAGGGTTAGGGTAAGGGTAAGTTAGGGTTAGGGTTAGGGTTAGGGTAACGGTAAGTATTAGGGTTAGTTTTAGGGTTAGGGTTAGGGTAAGGGTTAGGGATACGGTTAGGGTTAGGGTAAGGGTAAGTTTAGGGTTAGGGTAAGTGTTATTGTTAGGGTTAGGATTAGGGTTAAGGTTAGGTTTAGGGTAAGGGTAAGTGTTAGGTTTACGGTTAGGGTTAAGTGTTAGGATTAGGATTAGTGTTAGGGTTAGGATTAGAGTTAGGGTGAGGGTAAGGATAAGGTTTAGTGTTAGGGTTAGGGTTAGGTTTAGGGTTAGGTTTAGGGAAAGGGTAAAGGTTAGGGTTAGGGTTAGGGATAAGTTTAGGGTTAGGGTTAGGTTTGGGGTTAGGGTTAGGTTTAGGGTTAGGTTTTGGGTAAGGGTAAGGGTTAGGGTTAGGGTTAGGGTAGGTTTAGGTAAAGGTTGTGGTTTAGGGTTAGGGTTAGGGTTAGGGTAAGGATTGGGGTCAGGGTTAGGGTTAGGGTAAGGGTTAAGTTTAGGGTTAAGGATGGCATTAAGTTTAGGGTTAGGGTTAGAGTAAGGGTAAGGGAAAGGGTTAGGGTTAGGGTTAGAGTTATGGTTAGGGTTAGGGGTTAGGGTTAGGGTTAGAGTTACGGTTAGGGTTAGGCTTAGGGTTAGGGTTAGAGTAAGGGTAAGTGTTAGGGTTAGGGTTAGGGTTAGGGTTAGTGTTAGTGTAAGTGTTAGGGTAGGGTTAGGGTTAGGGTTAGGTTTAGGGTTGAGGTTAAGGTTAAGGTTAGGGTTAGGGTAAGGGTAAGGGGTAGGGTTAGGGTAAGCGTTAGGGTTAGGGTAAGTGTTAGGGTTATGATAAGGATAAGGGTAAGCGTTAGGGTTAGGGTAAGCGTTAGGTTTAGGGTAAGGGTAAGGGTTAGTGTTAGGGTTAGGATTAGGGTTAGGGGTTAGGTTTAGGGTAAGGGTAAGATTTAGGATTATTAGGGTTAGGGTGAAGGTTAGGGTTAGGGTAAGGGTAAGTGTTAGGGATAGGGTTAGGGTTAGGGGTAGGGGTAGGGTTAGGGTTAGGGTTAGGGTTAGGGTAAGGGTAAGTAAGGGTTAGGGTTAGGGTTAGGGTAACGGTAAGTATTAGGGTTAGTGTTAGGGTTAGGGTTAGGGTAAGGATTAGGGATAGGGTTAGGGTTAGGGTAAGGGTAAGTTTAGGGGTAGGGTTAGGGTTACGGTTTTGATTAGGGTTTGGGTAAGTGTTAGGCTAAGGGTTAGGGTTAGAGTTAGGTTTAGGGTTGGGGTTTACGTAATGTTAGTGTTAGGGTCAGGGTAAGGATTAGGGTTAGGGTTAGGTTTAGGGTAAGTGTTATGGTTAGGGTTAGGTTTAGGTTTAGGTTTAGGGTAAGGGTTAGGGTTAGGGTTAGGGTTAGGGGTTAGGGTTAGGCTTAGGTTTAGGTTTAGGGTTAGGGTTAGCTTATGTGTAAGGGTTAGGTTTAGGGTTAGGGTTAGGTTTAGGGTTAGGATAAGGGTTAGGGTTAGGTTTAGGGTTAGTGTAAGCGTAAGTGTTAGGGTTAGGGTTAGGGTTAGGTATAGGGTAAGGGTTAGGGTTAGCGATAGGGTTAGGTTTAGGGTTGGGGTTAAGGTTAGGGTTAGGGTTAGGGTTAGGGTAAGGGTAAGGGTTAGGGTTAGGGTTAGGGTTAGGGTTAAGGTTAGGTTTGGGTTCGGTTTAGGGTTAGGATTATTGTAAGGGTAAGGGTTAGGGTTAGGTTTAGGGTTAGGTTTAGGGTTAGGGTTAGTGTTCGGTTTAGGGTTAGGGTTAGGGTAAGGGTAAGGGATAGGGTTAGGGTAAGGGTAAGGGTTAGGGTTAGGTTTAGGGTTAGGATAAGGGTTAGGGTTAGGGTTAGGGTTAGTGTAAGCGTAAGTGTTAGGGTTAGGGTTAGGGTTAGGTATAGGGTAAGGGTTAGGGTTAGGGTTAGGTTTAGGGTTGGGGTTAAGTTTAGGGTTAGGGTTCGGGTAAGGGTAAGGGTTAGGGTTAGGGTTAGGGTTAAGGTTAGGGTTAGGGTTCGGTTTAGGATTAGGATTAGAGTAAGGGTAAGAGTTAGGTTTAGGTTTAGGGTTAGGTTTAGGGTTGGGGTTAAGGTTAGGTTTGGAGTTAGGTTAAGGGTAAGCATTAGCGTTAGGGTTAGGGTTAGGGTAAGGGTTAGGGTTAGGGTTAGGGTAGGGTTAGGGTTAGGGTTAGATTTAGGGTTACAGTAAGGGTTAGGGTTAGGGTTATTGTAAGAGTAAGTGTTAGGGTTAGGGTTAGGGTTAGGGTAAAGTTTATGGATAGGGTTAGGGTTAGGGTAAGGGTAAGTGTTAGACTTAGGGGTAGGGTTAGGGTTAGGGTAAGTGTTAGGGAAAGGGTTAGGGTTAGGTTAGGTTTAGGGTTGGGTTTCAGGTTGGGGTTAGGGTTAGGGTAAGTGTAAGTGTTAGGGTTAGGGTTAGGGTTAGGGTTAGGGTAAGTGTTAGGGTTATGTTTAAGGTTAGGGTTAGGGGTTAGGGTTAGGGTAAGTGTTAGGGTGAGGGTTAGGGTTAGGGTTAGGTTTAGGGTTGAGGTTAAGGTTAGGGTTAGTGTTAGGGTAAGGGTAAGGATTAGGGTTATGCTAAGTGTTATTGTTAAGGTTACGGTTAGGGTTAGGGTTAGGGTTAGGGTTAAGGTTAGGGTTTGGGTTAGGTTTAGGGTTAGGGTTAAGTGTTAGGGTTAGTGTTAGTGTTAGGGTTAGGTTTAGAGTTAGGGTGGGGGTAATGGTAAGGTTTAGGGTTAGGGTTAGGGTTAGGTTTAGAGTGAGGGTTAGGGAAAGGGTAAGGGTTAGGGTTAGGGTTAGGGTTAAGGTTAGGTTTAAGGTTAGGTTTAGGGTTAGGGTTAGGGTTAGGGTTAGGGTTAGGGTTTGGGTAAGGGTAAGGGTTAGGATTAGGGTTAGGGTAGTTTTAGGGAAAGGGTATGGGTTTGGGGTAGGGTTAGGTTTATGGTAAGGAATAGTGTTAGGGTTAGGGTTAGGGTAAGTTTTAGGTTTAGGGTTATGGATAGCATTAAGTTTAGGGTTAGTGTTAGGGTTACGGTTAGGTTTAGGGTAAGTGTTAAAGTTAGGGTTAGGGTTAAAATAAGTTTAAGTGTTAGGGTTAGGGTTAGGGTTAAGGTTAGAGTTACGGTTAGGGTAAGTATTAGGGTAAGGGTTAGGTTTAGGGTTGAGGTTAAGGTTAAGGTTAAGGTTAGTTTAAGGATAAGGGTTAGGGTTAGGGTAAGCGTTAGGTTTAGGGTAAGGGTTAGGGTTAGCGTAAAGGTAAGGGTTAGGGTTATGGTTAGCATTAGGGTTAGGGGTTAGGGTTAGGATAAGGGTAAGGTTTAGTGTTATTGATAGCGTTAGGGTTAAGGTTAATGTTAGGGTAAGCGTAAATGTTAGGGACAGGGTTAGGGTTAGGGTAACGGTAAGTATTAGGGTTAGGGTTAGGATTAGGGTAAGGGTTTGGGATAGGGTTAGGGTTAGGGTAAGGGTAAGTTTAGGGTTAGGGTTAGGGTTAGGGTTAGGGTTTGGGTAAGTCTTAGGGTAAGGGTTAGGGTTAGGGTTAGGTTTAGGGTTGGGGTTCAGTTAATGTTAGCGTTAGGGTCAGGGTAAGTGTTAGGTTTAGGGTTAGGTTTAGGGTAAGTGTTAGGGTTAGGGTTAGGGTTAGGTTTAGGGTAAGGGTAAGGGTTAGGGTTAGGGTTAGGGGTTAGGGTTAGGGTTAGGGTTAGGTTTAGGGTTAGGGTTACGGTAAGGGTAAGGGTTAGGTTTAGGTTTAGGGTTAGGGTAAGGGTAAGGGTTAGGGTTAGAGTTAGGGTTAAGGTTGATGTTAGGTTTAGGGTTAGGGTAAGGGTTAGGGTTAGGGTTAAGGTTGAGGTAGGGTTACGGTTAGTGTTAGGGTTAGGGTTAGGATTAGGGTTAGGGTAAGGTTTAGGGTTAGCGGTAGGGTTCAGGTTAGGGTTAGGGTAAGGCTAATGGGTAGGGTTAGGGTTAGGATTAAGGTTGAGGTTAGGGTTAGGGTTAGAGTAAGGTGTAGGGTTAGGGTTAGGGTAAGGGTTAGGGTTATGTTTAGGGTTAGAGTTAGGGTTAGGGTTAGGGTTAGGGAAAGGGTTATGGTTAGGGTAAGGGTTAGGGTTAGGGTAAGGGTTAGGGTAGGGTTTAGGGTTAGGGTTAGGTTTAGGTAAGGGTTAGAGTTAGAGTTAGGATTAGGGTTAGGGTTAGGGTTAGGGTTAGGTTTAGGGTTTGGGTTATGGTTAGGATTAGGTTTAGGTTATGGTTACGGTTAGGTTTAGGGTTAGGGTTAGGGTAAGGTTATGTGTTAGGGTTAGGGTTAGGGTTAGGGTTAGGGTTACGATAAGGGTTAGGGTTAGGGTTACGGTAAGGGAAACTGTTAGGGTTAGGGTTAGTTTTAGCGTTAGGGTAAGGGTAAGGGTTAGGGTTAGGTTTAGGTTTAGGTTTAGGTTTGGTCTTAAGATTAGGGTTACGTTTTGGTTAACAGTAAGGGTTAGGGTTAGGGTTAGGGTTAGGGTAAGAGTTAGGGTTTGGGTTAGGGTTAGGCTAAGGGTATGGGTTAGGTTTAGGGTTACGGTTAGGTTTAGTGTTAGGGTTAGGAAAAGAGTAAGGGTTAGGGTTAGGGTTAGGGTTAAGGTTAGGGTTAGAGTTAGGGTTAGGGTTAGGGTTAATGTTGAGGTTAGGGTTAGGGTTAGAGTAAGGTTTAGGGATAGGTTTAGGGTAAGAGTTAGGGTTAGAGTTAGGGTTAGGGTTAGAGTTAGGGTTAGGGTTAGGGTAAGGGTAAGCGTAAGTGTTAGGCTTAGGGTTAGGGTTCGGGATAGGGTAAGGTTTAGGGTTAGGGTTAGGGTTAGGTTTATTGTTAGGATAAGGGTTATGGTTAGGGTTAGGGTTAATTTAAGCGTAAGTGTTAGGGTTAGGGATAGGGTAAGGGTTAGGGTTAGGGTTAGGTTTAGGTTTAGGGTTAGGAAAAGTGTAAGGGTTATGGTTAGGGTTAGGGTTAAGGTTAGGGTTAGGGTTAGGGTTACGGTTAGGGTTAAGGTTGAGGTTAGGGTTAGGGTTAGAGTAAGGTTTAGGGTTAGGGTTAGGTTTAGGGTTCTAGTTAAGGTTAGGGTTAGGGTTAGGGTAAGGGTAAGGGTTAGGGTTAGGGTTAGGATTAAGGTTAGGGTTAGGGTTAGGTTTAGGTTTAGGATTAGGGTAAGGGTAAGGGTTAGGGTTAGGTTTAATGTTAGGTTTCGGGTTGGGGTTAAGGTTAGGGTTGGGGTTAGGTTAAGGGTAAGGGTTAGCATTAGGGTTAGGGTTAGGGTAAGGGTTAGGGTTAGGGTTAGGGTTAGGGTTAAGGTTAGGTTTAGTCTTACGGTTAGGGTTAGGGTTAGGGTAAGGATATGTGTTAGGTTTAGGTTTAGGGTTAGGGTTAGAGTTAGGGTTAGGGTTAGATTTAGAGTAAGGGTTAGGGTTAGGGATAAGGTTAGGTTTAGGTTTCGGGTAAGGGTAAGGGTTAGGGTTAGGGTTAGGTTTAGGGTAAGGTTCAAGGTTAGATTTAGGGTTAGGGTAGGGGTTAGGGGAAGGTTAAGTGTTAGGGTTAGAGTTAGGGTTAGGATAAGGGTAAGGGTTAGGTTTCGGTTTAGGTGTAGGCGTTAGTGTTAGGGTTAGGGTTAAGTTTAGGGTTAGGTTTAGTGTAAGGGTAAGGGTTAGGGTTAGGGTTAGTGTTAGTATTAGGTTTAGGGTTAGGGTTAGGGTAAGGTTAAGGGTGATGGTTAGGGTTAGGGTTAATGTTAGGGTTAGGGTTAGGGTTAGGGTTAGGTTTAGGGTTAGGGTTAGGGTAAGAGTAAGGGTTAGAGTTAGGGTTAGGGGTAGGGTTAAGGTTAGGGGTAGGGTTAGGATTAGGGTTAGGGTAAGGTTTAGGGTTAGGGTTAGTGTATGGGTTAGGTTTAGGGTTACGGTTAGGGTTAGAGTTAGGTTTAGGGTTAGGGTAAGTCTAAGGGTAAGGTTAGGGTTAGGGTTAATGCTAGGGTAAGGTTAAGGGTTAGGGTTATGGGTTAGGGTTAGGGTTACGGTTACTGTAGAGTTAGGGTTAGGGTGAGATTTAGGGTTAGGGTAAGGGTTAGGATTAGGGTTAGGGGTAATGTAAGCGTAAGTGTTAGTGTTAGGGTTAGGGTTAGGGTCAGGGTAAAGGTTAGGGATAGGTTGAGGGTTAGGGGAAGGGTAAGTTTTAGCGTTAGGGTTAGGGTAAGGGTTAGTGTTGCTGTTAGGGAAAGGGTTAGGGTTAGGGTTAGGTTTACGGTTGGGGTTCAGGTTAGGGTTAGGGTTACTGTAAGGGTAAGGGTTAGGGTTAGGGTTAGGGTTAGGGTAAGTGTTAGGGTTAGGGTTAGGGTTAGGGTAAGGTTAGGGTTAGGCTTAAGGTAAGAGTTAGGGGTTAGAGTTAGGGTTAGCGTTAGGTTTAGGGTTAGGGTTAGGGTGAGGGTAAGGGTTAGGGTTAGGGTTAGGGTTAGGTTTAGTGTTAGGGTTAGGGTGAGGGTAAGGGTTAGGGTTAGGGTTAGGGTTAGGGTGAGGGTAAGGGTTAGGATTAGGTTTAGGTGTAGGGTTACTGTAAGGGTTAGGGTTAGGGTTAAGGTTAAGGTTGAGGTTAGAGTGACGTTTAGGGTTAGAGTACAAGTTAGGGTTAGGGTAAGGGTTAGGGTTAGGGATAGTGTTAGGGTTAGGGTTAGGGTGAGGGTAAGGGGTAGAGTTAGGTTTAGGTTTAAGGTTAAGGTTGAGTTTAGGGTTATGTTTAGAGTAAGGTTTAGGGATAGGGTAAGGGTTATGGTTAGGGTAAGTGTTAGGGTTAGGTTTAGCGTTAGGGTTAGGGTTAGGGATTAGGGTTAGGGTTAGGGTTAGGTTTAGTGTTAGGGTTAGGGTAAGGGTAAGGTTAGGGGTAGGTTTAGGGTTAGGTTTAGGATTAGTGTTAGGGTTAATGTTGAAGGTAGGGTTAGGGTTAGGGTTAGAGTAAGGGTTAGGGTTAGGGTTAGAGTTCAGGTTAGGGGTTAGGATTAGGGTTATAGTTAGGGTTAGGGGTTAGTGTTAGGGTGAGGGTTAGGGTAGGGTTAAGTTTAGGGTAAGAATTAGGGTAAGGGTAAGGTTTAGGGTTATTGTTAAGGTTAGGGTTAAGGTTAGGGTTAGGGTAAGGGTTAGGGATAGGGTTAGGGTTAGGGTAAGGGAAAGTGTTAGGGTTAGGTTTAGGGTTAGGGTAAGTTTTAGGGTAAGGGTTAGGGTTAGGGTTAGGTTTAGGATTAGGTTTCAGGTTAGGCTTAGGGTTAGGGTAAGGGTAAGGTTTAGGGTTAGGGTTAGGGTTAGGGTAAGTGTTAGGGTTAGGGTTAGGGTTAGGGTTAGGTTAAGGGTAAGGGTTAGGGTTAGCGTTAGGGTTAGGGTTAGGGGTCAGGGTTAGGGTTAGGTTTAGGGTTAGGGTTAGGGTAAGAGTAAGGGTTAGGGTTAGGTTTAGGGTTAGGTTTAGGGTTAGGGTTAGGGTAAGGGTTATTGTTAGGGTTAGGGTTACAGTTAGGGTTACGGGTGATGTTAGGGTTAGCGTTATGGTAAGGGTTAGGGTTAGGGTTAAGTTTGAGTTTAGTGTTACGTTTAGGGTTAGGGTACAGGTTAGGGTTAGGGTAAGGTTTAGGGTTAGGGGTAGGGTTAGGGTTAGTGTTAGGGTAAGGGTAAGGGGTAGGGTTAGGTTTAGGGTTAAGGTTGAGGTTAGGGTTAGGGTTAGAGTAAGGTTTAGGGTTAGAGTAAGGGTTACGGTTAGGGTTGGGGTTAGGGTTAGAATTAGAGTTAGGGTTAGGGTAAGGGTAAGTGTTAGGTTTATGTTTTTGTAAGGGTTAGGGTAAGGGTTAAGGTTAGGGCTTAGGTTTAGTGGTATGGTTAGGTTAAGGGTTAGGGTTAGGGTTAGGGTTAGGATAAGGGTTAGGGTTAGGGTAAGGAAAGTGTTAGGGTTAGGATTAGGTATAGTGTAAGGGTAAGGGTAAGGGTTAGTGTTATGGTTAGGGTTAGGTTTAGGATTGGGGTTAAGGTTAGGGTTAGGGTTAGGGTAACGGTAAGGGTTAGTGTTAGGGTTAGGGTTAGGGTAAGAGTTAGGGTTAGGGTGAGGGTTAGGGTTAGGGTAAGGGTATGGGTTAGGTTTAGGGTTAGGGTTAAGTGTTAGGGTTAGGGTTAGGGTTAGGGTTAGAGTTAGAGTTAGGGTGAGGGTAAGGGTAAGGGTAAGGTTTAGGGTCAGGGTTAGAGTTAGGTTTAGGGTTAGGGTTAGGGAAAGGGTAAGATTAGGGTTAGGATTAAGTTTAGGGTTAGTGTTAGGATTTGGGTTAGGGTTAGGGTTAGGTTTAGGGTTAAGTTTTGGGTAAGGGTAAGGGTTAGGGTTAGGGTTAGGGTATGTTTAGGGAAAGGGTATGGGTTAGGGTTAGGCTTATGGTTAGGGTAAGGATTAGGGTTAGGGTTAGGGGAAGTGTTAGGTTTAGGTTTATGGTTAGCATTAAGTTTAGGGTTAGGGTTAGGGTTAGGGTTACGGTTACGGTTAGTGTTAGGGGTTAGGGTTAGTGTTAGGTTTAGGGTTAGGGTTAGGGTAAGGATAAGAGTTAGGGTTAGGGTTAGGGTTAGTGTTAGGGTTAGGGTAAGTGTTAGGGTTAGGGTTCGGGTTATTGTTAGGGTTAGGGTAAGGGTAAGTGTTAGGGTTAGAGCTAGGGTTAGGGTAAGTGTTAGAGTAAGGGTTAGGGTTAGGGTTAGGTTTAGGGTGGAGGTTAAGATTAAGGTTAGGGTTATTGAAAGGGCAAGGGTTACGGTTAGGGTAAGCGTTAGGGTTAGGTGAAGGGTTAGGGTTAGGGTTGGCGTTAGTGTTAGAGTTAGGGTTAGGGTTAGGGCAAGGTAAGGGTTAGGCTTATAGTTAGGGTTAGGGTGAGGGTAAGGGTTAGGGTTAGGGGTTAGGGTTAGTGTTAGGGTTAGGTTAAGGTTTAGGTTTAGGGTTAGGGTTAGATTAGGGTTAGGATAAGGTTTAGGGTTAGGGTAAGGGTAAGGGAAAGTGTTAGTGTTAGGGTTAGGTTTAGCGTTAGGGTAAGGGTAAGGGTCAGGGTTAGGGTTAGGGTTAGGTTTAGGATTGGGGTTAAGGTTAGGGTTACGGTAGTGTAATGGTAAGGGTTAGGGTTAGGGTAAGAATTAGGGTTAGGGTTAGGGTTAGGTAAGGGTAAGGGTTAGGTTTAGGGTTAGGGTTATGTGTTAGGATTAGGGTTAGTGTTAGGGTTAGGTTAGAGTTAGGGTGAGGGTAAGGGTAAGGTTTAGGGTTTGGCTTAGGGTTAGGTTTAGGGTTAGGGTTTGGGTAAGGGTAAGGATTAGTATTAGGGTAGGTTTAGGGAAAGGGTATGGGTTAGGGTTAGGGTTAGGGTAAGGATCAGGGTTAGGGTTAGGGTTAGGGTAAGGGTTAGGTTTAGGGTTATGGTTAGCAAAAAATTTAGGGTTAGTGTTACGGTAAGGGTAAAGTTAAGGCTTAGGTTTAGGGTTAGGGTTACGGTTAGAGTTAGGGGTTAGGGTTAGTGTTAGGTTTAGGGTTAGGGTTAGGGTAAGGATAAGAGTTAGGGTTAGGGTTAGGGTTAGTGTTAGGGTTAGGGTAAGTGTTAGGTTTAGGGTTAGGGTAAGGGTAAGTGTTAGGGTTGGGGTTAGGATTAGGGTTTGGGTACGTGTTAGGGTAAGGGAAAGGGTTAGGGTTAAGTTTAGGGTTGAGGTTAAGGTTAAGGTTAGGGTTAGGGTAAGGGTAAGAGTTAGGGTTAGGGTAGCGTTAGGGTTAGGGTAAGATTAGGGTTAGGGTAAGGGTAAGGGTAAGGTTAGGGTTAGGGTTATGGTTAGGGTTAGGGGTTAGGGTTAGGGTAAGGGTAAGGTTTAGGGTTATTGATAGGGTTAGGGTTAAGGTAAGGGTTAAGGGAAGTGTAAGGGTTAGGGATAGGGTTAGGGTTAGGGTTAGGGTAACGGTAAGTGTTAAGGTATGGGTTAGGGTTAGGGTTAGGTTAAGGGTAACTTTAGGGTTAGGGATAGGGTTAGGGTTAGGGTAAGGGTAACTTTAGGGTTAGGGTTAGGGTTAAGGTTAGCGTAAGTGTTAGGGTAAGGGTTAAGTTTAGGGTTACGTTTAGGGTTGGGGTTCAGGTAATGTTATGGTTAGGGCAAAGGTAAGGGTTAGGGTTAGGGTTAGGGTAAGTTTTCGGGTTATGGTTAGGGTTACTGTAAGGGTAAGTGTTAGGGTTAGGGTTAGGGTTAGGTTAGGGGTTTGGGTTAGGGTTAGGGTTAGATTTAGGGTTAGGGTTAGGGTAAGGGTAAGGGTTAGGTTTAGGGTTAGGGTTAGGTTTAGAATTAGTGTTAGGGTTAGGGGAAGGCTTAGGGTTAGGACTAAGGTTGAGGTAGTGTTAAGGTTACGGTTAGGGTACGGATTAGGGTAAGGGTTGGGGTTAGGGGTAGGGTTAGGGCTGGGTTAGGGTAAGGGTAAGGGATAGGGTTAGGGTTAGAGTAAGGTTTAGGGTTAGGGTTAGGGTTACGGTAAGGGTTAGGGTTAGGGTTAGGGTAAGGGTAAGGTTAGGTTTACGGTTAGGGTTAGGGTTAGGGTAAGGGTTAGGGTTAGGGGATAGGGGTAGTGTTAGGGTTAGGTTAAGGGTTAGGGTTAGAGTTAGGGTTAGGATTAGGATAAGGGTTAGGGTTAGGGTTAGGGTAAGGGAAAGTTTTAGGGTTAGGGATAGGTTTAGCTTTAGGGTAAGGGTAAGGGTTAGGGTTAGTGTTAGGGTTAGGTTTAGGGTTGGGGTTAAGGTTAGGGTTAGGTTTAGGGTAAGGGTAAGGTTTAGGGTTAGGGTTAGGGTTAGGGTAAGGGTTGGGGTTAAGGTTAGGGTTAGGGTTAGGGTTAGGGTAAGGGTTAGGTTTAGGGTTAGGGTTAATTTTTAGGGTTAGGGTAAGGGTTAGGGTTAGGTTTAGGGTTAGGGTTAGGGTTAGGGTTAGGGTTAGGGTTAGGGTTAGAGTTAGGGTTAGGTTTAGGGTAAGGGTAAGTTTTAGGGTTAGGTTTAGGGTAAGTGTTAGGTTAAGGGTTAGGTTTAGGGGTAAGGTTAGGGTTAGGGTTAGGGTGAGGGTTAGGGTTAAGTTTAGGGTTAGGGTTTATGTAAGGTTAAGGGTTAGGGTTAGGGTTAGGGTAGGTTTATTGATAGGGTAAGGGTAAGGGTTATGGTTAGGTTTATCGTTAGGGTAAGGGTTAGGTTTAGGGTTAGGGTTAAGTGTTAGGGTTAGGGTAAGGGTTAGGGTTAGGTTTAGGTTTAGGGTGAGGGTAAGTGTTAAGGATAGGGTTACAGTTATGGTTAGTGATACGGTAATTGTAAGGGTTAGGGTTAGGGTTAGGTTTAGTGTAAGGGTTAGGTTAATGGTTAGGGTAGGTTTACTGAAACGGTAAGGGTTAGGGTTAAGGGTAGGGTAAGGGTAAGCGTTAGGGTTAGGGTTACGATTAGGGTAAGGTTTAGGTTTAGGGGTTAGGCTTAGTGTTGTTAGGTTAAGGGTTAGGTTTAGGGTTAGGGTTAGGGTTAGGATAAGTGTTCGGTTTAGGGTTAGGGTTAGGGTTAGGGTAAGGTTTACGGTTAGGGTTACGGTAAGGTTTAAGGTTGGAATTAAGGTTAGGGTTAGGGTTAGGGTAAGTGTAAGGGTTAGGGTCAGGGTTAGGGTTAGGGTAAGTTTTAGGGTTAGGGTTAGGGTTAGAGTTAGGATAAGGGTTAGGGTTAGGGTTAGGGTTAGGTTTAGTGCTGGGGGTAAGTTTAGGGTTAGTGTAAGGTTTAGGGTTAGGGTAAGTTTTAGGGTTAGGGTTAGGGTTAGAGTTAGGATAAGGGTTAGGGTTAGGGTTAGGGTTAGGTTTAGTGCTGGGGGTAAGTTTAGGGTTAGTGTAAGGTTTAGGGTTAGCGTTAGGGTTAGGGGTTAGGGTTAGGTTTAGGGTTACGATTAGGGTTAGGGTTAGCATTAGGGTAAGGGTATGTGTTAGGGTTAGGGTTAGTGTTAGGGTTAGGGTAAGGGTAAGTGTTAGGGGTAGGGTTAGGGTTAGGTTTAGGGTAAGGGTAAGGTTTAGGGTTAGGGTTAGGGTTAGGGTTAGGCTAAGGGTAAGGGTTAGGGTTAGGGTTAGTGGTAGGGTTAGGTTTAGTGTTAGGGTAAGGGTAAGGGTTAGGGTTAGGGATAGGGTTAGGGTTAGGGTAAGGGTTATGGTTAGGGTTGGGGTTAGGGTAAGGGTAATTGTTAGGGTTAGGGTTAGGGTTAAGATTAGGTTAAGGGTTAGGTTTACGGTAGGGTTAGGTGTTAGGGTTAGTGTTAGTGTTAGGGTTAGTGTTAGGTTTAGAGTTGGGGTTAATTTAGGGTTAGGATTAGGGTAAGGGTAAGGATTAGGGTTAGCGTTTGGGTTTCTGTTAGTGTTAGGTTAACGGTAAGGGTTAGTGTTAGGGTTAGGGGTTACGTTTAGGGTTAGGGGTGAGGGTTAGGGTTAGGGTTATGGTTAGGGTTAGGGGTGAGGGTTAGGATTAGGGTTACGGTTAGGGTTAGGGTAAGGGTTAGGTTAAGGGTTAGGGTTAGGGTTAGCGTTAGGGTTAGGATAAGGGTTAGGGTTAGGGTTAGGTTAAGGGTTAGGGTAAGGGCAAGGGTTATGGTGAGGGTTAGGGTTAGGGTTAGGCTAAGGTTAAGGGTTAGGGTTAGGGTTAGGGTTAGGTTTAGGTTTAGGGGAAGTGTAAGGGTTAGGGTAAGGGTTAGGATAAGGTTTAGGGTTAGGGTTAGCGTTAGGGTAGGGGTTAGGGAAAGGGTAAGTGTTATGGTTAGGGTTAGGTTTAGGATAAGGGTAAGGGTTAGGGTTAGGGTTTGGTTTAGGGTTATGGTTAGGGTTAGGGTTACGGTTAGGGTTAGGAGTTAGGGTTAGTGTTAGGGTTAGTGTAAGGATAAGAGTTAGGGTTAGGGTTAGAGTAAGTGTTAGGGTAAGGATTAGGGTTAGGGTTAGATTTAGGGTTGAGGTAAAGTTTAAGGTTAGGATTAGGGTAATGGTAAGGGTTAGGGTTAGGGTAAGCGTTAGGGTTAGGGTAAGGGTTAGGGGTAGGGTAAGTGTAAGGGTTAGGGTTAGGGTTAGGGTTAGGCGTTAAGGTTAGGGTAAGGGAAAGTTTTAGGGTTATTGTTAGGATTATGGTTAAGGTTAGGGTTAGGTTAAGGGTAAGGTTTAGGGATAGGGTTAGGGTTAGGGTAACGGTAAGTGTTAGGGTTAGAGTTAGGGTTAGTGTTAGGGTAAGGGTAAGGGTTAGGGTTAGGGTTTGGGTTAGGGGTTAGGGTTAGGGTTAGGTTTAGGATTTGGGTTAGAGTAAGGGTAAGGGTTAGGTTTAGGGTTAGGTTTAGTTTTAGGGTTAGGGTTAGGATAATGGTAAGGGTTAGGGTTAGGGTTAGGGTTAAGGTTGACTTTAGGGTTAGGGTTAGGGTAAGGGTTAGGGTTAGGGTTAAGGTTGAGGTAGGGTTATGGTTAGGGTTACGGTACGGGTTAGGGTTAGGGTAAATGTTAGGGTTAGGTGTAGGGTTATGGTTAGGGTTAGGGTAAGGGTAAGGGATAGGGTTAGGGTTAGGGTTCAGGTTGATATTAGGGTTAGGGTTAAAGTAAGGTTTAGTGTTAGTGTTAGGGTTAGGGTTAGGGTTAGGTTTAATTTTGACGTTAGGGTTAGAGTAAGGTTTAGGGTTAGGTTTAGGGTAAGGGTTAGGGTTAGGGTTAAGGTTGAGGTAGGGTTACGGTTAGGGTTAGGGTACGGGTTAGGGTATGTGTTAGGGTTAGGGTTCGGGTTACGGTTAGGGTAAGGTTAAGTGTTAGGTTTATGGTTAGGGTTAGGGTTAGAGTAAGTGTTAGGGTAAGGATTAGGGTTAGGGTTAGATTTAGGGTTGAGGTAAAGTTTAAGGTTAGGATTAGGGTAATGGTAAGGGTTAGGGTTAGGGTAAGCGTTAGGGTTAGGGTAAGGGTTAGGGGTAGGGTAAGGGTAAGGGTTAGGGTTAGGGGTAGGGTTAGGCGTTAAGGTTAGGGTAAGGGAAAGTTTTAGGGTTATTGTTAGGATTAGGGTTAAGGTTAGGGTTAGGTTAAGGGTAAGGTTTAGGGATAGGGTTAGGTTAGGGTAACGGTAAGTGTTAGGGTTAGAGTTAGGGTTAGTGTTAGGGTAAGGGTAAGGGTTAGGGTTAGGGTTTGGGTTAGGGGTTAGGGTTAGGGTTAGGTTTAGGATTTGGGTTAGGGTAAGGGTAAGGGTTAGGTTTAGGGTTAGGTTTAGGTTTAGGGTTAGGGTTAGGATAATGGTAAGGGTTAGGTTTAGGGTTAGGGTTAAGGTTGACTTTAGGGTTAGGGTTAGGGTAAGGGTTAGGGTTAGGGTTAAGGTTGAGGTAGGGTTATGGTTAGGGTTACGGTACGGGTTAGGGTTAGGGTAAATATTAGGGTTAGGTGTAGGGTTATGGTTAGGGTTAGGGTAAGGGTAAGGGATAGGGTTAGGGTTAGGGTTCAGGTTGATATTAGGGTTAGGGTTAAAGTAAGGTTTAGTGTTAGTGTTAGGGTTAGGGTTAGGGTTAGGTTTAATTTTGACGTTAGGGTTAGAGTAAGGTTTAGGGTTAGGGTTAGGGTAAGGGTTAGGGTTAGGGTTAAGGTTGAGGTAGGGTTACGGTTAGGGTTAGGGTACGGGTTAGGGTTAGGGTTATGGTTATGGTTAGGGTTAGGGTCAGGGTTAGGGTTCGGGGTTAGGGTTAGTGTTAGGGTTAGTTTAAGGGTTAGGGTTAGGATTAGGGTTAGGGTTAGGGTTAGGTGTTAGGGTTAGTGTTATGGTTAAGTTAAGGGTTAGGGTTATGGTTAGGTTTCAGGTTGAGGTTAGTGTTAGGGTTAGAGTAAGGTTTATGGTTAGGGTTAGGGTAAAGTTTATGGTTAGTGTTAGGTTTAGGGTTAGAGTTAGGGTTAGGGTTAGGGTAAGGTTAAAGGTTAGGTTTAGTGTTTGGGTTAGGGTTAGGGTAAGGGTTACGGTTAGGGGTTAGGGTTAGTGTTAGGGTTAGGTTAAGGGTTACGGTTAGGGTTAGGATAAGGGTTAGGGTTAGGGTTAGGGTAAGGGTTAGGGTTATGGTTAGGTTTCAGGTTGAGGTTAGTGTTAGGGTTAGAGTAAGGTTTAGGGTTAGGGTTAGGGTAAAGGTTATGGTTAGTGTTAGGTTTAGGGTTAGAGTTAGGGTTAGGGTTAGGGTTAGGTTAAAGGTTAGGTTTAGGGATAGGGTTAGGGTTAGGGTAAGGGTTACGGTTAGGGTTTAGGGTTAGTGTCAGGGTTAGGTTAAGGGTTAGGGTTAGGGTTAGGATAAGGGTTAGGGTTAGGGTTAGGGTAAGGGAAAGTGTTAGGGTTAAGGATAGGTTTAGAGTTAGTGTAAGGTTAAGGGTTAGGGTTAGTGTTAGGGTTAGGTTTAGGGTTAGGGTAGGGGTTAGGGTTAGGGTTCAGGTTGAGGTTAGGTTTAGGGTTAGTGTTAGGGTTAGGGTTAGGGTTAGGGTTGAGGTTAGGGTTAGGGTTAGAGTAAGGTTTAGGGTTAGGGTTAGGGTAAGGGTTAGGGTTAGGGTTAGGTTTAGGGTTAGAGTTAGGGTTACGGTAAGGGTAAAGGTTAGATTTAGGGTTAGGGTTAGGATTAGGGTAAGGGTTAGGGTTAGGGGTTACGGATAGTGTTAGGGTTAGGTTAAGGGTTAGGATTAGGCTTAGGGTAAGGGAAAGTGTTAGGGTTAGGGATAGATATAGCGTTAGGGTAAGGGTAAGGGTTAGGGTTCGCGTAAGGGTTAGGGTTAGTGTTAGGGTTAGGTTTAGGTTCGGGGTTAAGGGTTGGGTTAGGGTTATGTTAAGGGTAAGGTTTAGGGTTAGGGTTACGGTTAGGGTAAGAGTTAGGGTTAGGTTTAGGGTTAGGGTTAGGGTAAGGGTAAGGGTTAGGATTAGGGTAAGCGTTAGGGTTAGGTTAA
>JANJXV010000048.1:6297500-6310000 GCA_024803745.1 Megascapheus bottae
ATTAGGATAAGGTTTGAGGTTAAGGTTAGGGTTAGGGTTAGAGTTAGGGTTAGGGTTAGGGTAAGGGTAAGGATTAGGTTTAGGGTTAGGGTTAAGTATTAAGATTAGGGTTAGTGTTAGAATTAGTTTAGAGTTAGGGTGAGGGTAAGGGTAAGGTTTAGGGTTAGGGTTAGGGTTAGGGTAAGGGTAAGGGTTAGGGTTAGGGTAAGCGTTAGGGTTAGGGTAAGGTTTAGGGTAAGGGTTAGGGTTAGGGTTAGGGTTAGGGTTAAGGTTGACATTAGGGTTAGGGTTAGGGTAAGGGTTAGGGTTAGGGTAAGGGTAGGTTTAGGGAAAGGGTATGGGTTATGGTTAGGGTTAGGGTAAGGATTAGGGTTAGGGTTAGGGTTAGGGTTAAGGTTAGGGTTAGGTTTAGGGTTTGGGTTAGGGTTAGGGTTAGGGTTAGTTTTAGGTTTAGGGTTTGGGTAATGGTAAGGTTTAAAGTTAGGGTAAGGGTAGGTTTAGGGAAAGGGTATGGGTTAGGGTTAGGGTTAGGGTAAGGATTAGGGTTAGGGTTAGGGTTAGGATAAGGGTTAGGGTTAGGGTTAAGGTTAGGGTTAGGTTTAGGTTTAGGGTTAGGTTTAGGGTAAGGGTTAGGTTTAGGGTTAGGGTTAGGGATAGAGTTAGGGTTAGGCTTAGGGTAAGGGTAAGGGTTAGGGTTATGGTTAGGGTTAGGGTTAGGGTAAGGGTTAGGGTTAGGGGTTAGAGTTAGTGTTAGGGTTAGGTTAAGGGTTAGGGTTAGAGTTAGGGTTAGGTTTAGGATAAGGGTTAGGGTTAGGGTTAAGTTAAGGGAAAGTGTTAGGGTAAGTGTTAGGTTTAGCGTTAGGGTACGGGTAAGGGTTAGGATCAGTGTTAGGGTTAGGTTTAGGGTTGGGATTAAGGATAGGGTTAGTGTTAGGGTAAGAATAAGGTTTAGGGTTAGGGTAAGTGTTAGGGTTAGAGTTAGGGTTAGGATAAGCATTAGGTTTAGGGTTAGGGTTAAGTGTTAGAGTTAGGGTAAGACTTAGTGTTAGGTTTAGTGTTAGGGTGAGGGTAAGGGTTAGGGTTAGGGTTAGAGTTAGGGTTAGGGTTAGGGTAAGGGTAAGGGTTAGGGTTACGGTTAGGGTAAGTGTTAGGGTAAGAGTTAGGGTTAGGGTTAGGTTTAGCGTTGGGGTTCAGGTAATGTTAGGGTTAGGGTAAGGGTAAGGGTTAGTGTTAGGGTTAGGGTTAAGGTAAGGGTAAGGGTTAGGGTTAGGGTTAGGGTTTGGGTTAGGTATTAGGGTTAGGGTTAGGTTTAGGGTTAGGTTTAGGGTAAGGGTAAAGGTTAGATTTAGGATTAGGGTTAGGTTTAGGGTTAGGGTTAGGGTAAGGGTTAGGGTTAGGGTTAGGGTTAAGGTTGACGTTAGTGTTAGGGTTAGGGTAAGGGTTAGGGTTAGGGTTAAGGTTGGGGTAGGGTTACGTTTAGGGTTAGGGTACGAGTTAGGGTTATGGTAAGGGTAAGGGTTAGGGTTAGGGGTAGGGTTAGGTTTAGGGTATGGGTAAGGGATAGAGTTAGGGTTAGGGTAAGTTTGAGGTTAGGGTTAGGGTTAGAGTAAGGTTTAGGTTTAGGTTTAGGGTAAGGGTTAGGGTTAGGGTTAAGGTTGAGGTTAGGGTTAGGGTTAGAGTAATGTTTAGGGTTAGGGTTAGGTTAAGGGTTATGGTTAGGGTTAAGGTTGAGGTAGGATTACGTTTATGGTTCGGGTATGGGTCAGGGTTAGGGTTATGGTTAGGGTTAGGGTTAGGGTTAGGGTAAGGGTTAGGGTTAGGGGTTAATGTTAGTGTTAGTGTTAGGTTAAGGGTTAGGGTTAGGGTTAGGGTTAGGTTTAGGATTAGGTTTAGGGAAAGTGTAAGGGTGAGGGTTAGGGTTAGGTTTAAGGTTAGGGTTAGGGTTAAGGTTGATGTTAGGGTTAGGGTTAGAGTAAGGTTTAGGGTTAGGGTTAGGGTAAGGTTTAGGGTTAGGGTACAGGTTAGGGTTAGGGTTAGGGTTACGGTAAGGGTAAGGGGTAGGGTTAGGGTTAGGGTTAAGGTTGAAGTTAGGATTAGGTTTAGAGTAAGGTTTAGGGTTAGTGTGAGGCTTAGGGTTAGGGTTAGGGTTAGTGTTAGGGTAAGAGTTAGGGTTAGGTTTAGGGTTAGGGTTAGGGTTAGGGTTAGGGTAAGAGTAAGGGTTAGGGTTAGGGTTAGTGTTAGGGTAAGAGTTAATGTTAGGTATAGGGTTAGTTTTAGGGTTAGGGTTAGGGTAAGGTTTAAGTTTGACGTTAGGGTTAGGGTTAGGGTAAGGGTTAGGGTTAGGGTTAAGGTTGAGGTTAGGGTTAGTGTTAGAGTAAGATTTAGGGTTAGGATAAGGGTTAGGGTTAGGGTTAGGGTTAGAGTTAGGGTAAGGGTAAGGGTTAGGGTTATAGTTAGGATTAGGGTTAGGGTAAGGGTTAGGGTTAGGGGTTAGTGTTAGTGTTAGGGTTAGGTTAAGGGTTAGCGTTAGGGTTAGGGTTAGGGTTAGGATAAGTGTTAAGGTTAGGGTTAGGGTAAGTGAAAGTGTTAGGGTTAGGGTTAGGTTTATCGTTAGGGTAAGGCTAAGGGTTAGGGTTAGGGTTAGGTTTAGGTTTAGGATTTAGGTTAAGGTTAGGTTTAGGGTTAGGGTAACGGTAAGGGTTAGGGTTAGGGTTAGGTACAGGTTAAGATTTAGGGTTAGAGTTAGGTTTAGGTTTAGGGTAAGGGTAAGGGTTAGGTTTTGGGTTAGGGTTAGGGTTAGGGTTAAGGTTGAGGTTAGGTTTAGGGTACAGGTTAGGGTTATGGTTAGGGTTAGGGTAAGGGAAAGGGGTAGGGTTAGGGTTAAGGTTGAGGTTATTGTAAGGATAAGGTTTAGGGTTAAGTTTAGGGTTAGTTTTAGGGTTAGAGTTATGGTTAGGGTTAGGGTAAGGGTAAGGTTTAGGGTTATACTTATGGTTAGGGTTTGGGTAAGGGTTAGGGTTAGGAGTTAGTGTTAGTGTTAGGGTTAGGTTAAGGGTTAGGGTTAGGGTTAGGTTTAGGGTTAGGATAAGTATTAGGGTTAGCGTTAGGGAAAGGGAAAGTGTTAGGGTTAGCGTTAGGTTTAGCCTTGGGTTAAGGGTAAGGGTTAGGGTTAAGGTTAGGGTTAGGTTTAGGATATGGGTTAAGGTTAGGGTTAGGGTTAGGGTAACGGTAAGGGTTAGGGTTAGGGTTAGGGTTAGCATTAGGGTTAGGGTTAGGGTAAGGGTAAGGGTTAGGTTTAGGGTTAGGGTTAAGTGTTAGGATTAGGGTTAGTGTTAGGGTTAGGTTAGATTTAAGGTGAAGGTAAAGGTAAGGTTTAGGGTTAGGGTTGGTGTTAGGTTTAGGTTTAGGGTTAGGGTTAGGGAAAGGGTAACGGTTAGGGTTAGGTTTAGGGTTAGGGTTAGGGTTTAGGTTAGGTTTAGGGTTAGGTTTAGGGTTATGGATGGCGTAAGGGTAAGAGTTAGGGTTAGGGTAAGTGTAGGTTTAGGGAAAGGGTATGGGTTAGGGTTACAGTTAGGGTTAGGGTAAGGATTAGGGTTAGGGTTAGGGTTAGGGTAAAGGATAGGTTTATGGTTATGGTTAGCATTAAGTTTAGGATTAGGGTTAGGATAAGGGTAAGGTTAAGTGTTAGGGTTAGGGTTAGGGTTACGTTCAGGGTTAGGGGTTAGGGTTAGTGTTAGGTTTAGGGTTAGGGTTAGGGTAAGGGTAAGGTTTAGGGTTAGGTTTAGGGTTAGTGTTAAGTTTAGGGTTAGGCTAAGGGTTAGGTTTAGCTTTAGGGTTAGGGTTAAGGTTGACGTTAGGGTTTGGGTTATGGTAAAGGTTAGGGTTAGGGTAAGGGTTAGGTTTAGGGTTAGGGTTAAGTGTTAGGGTTAGGGTAAGTGTTAGGGTTAGGATTAGGGTTAGGGTGAGGATAAGTGTTAGGGATAGGGTTAGAGTTAGGGTTAGGGTTAGGGTAATGGTAAGGGTTAGGGTTAGGGTTTGTTTTAGGGTAAGGGTTAGGTTAAGGGTTAGGTTTGGGGTTAAGGTTATGGTTAAGGTTAGGGTGAGGGTTAGGGTTAGATTTAGGGTTAGGGTTTGGGTAAGGGTAAGGGTTAGGCTTAGGGTTAGTGTAGGTTTATTGAAAGGGTAAGGGTTAGGGTTAGAGTTAGGGTAAGGGTAAGCGTTAGGGTTAGGGTTATGGTTAGTGTAAGGGTTAAGTTTAGGGGTTAGGGTTAGTGTTATTGTTAGGTTTAGGGTTAGGGTTAGGGTTTGGGTTAGGGTTAGGGTTAGGGTAAGGTTTAGGGTTAGGGTTAGGATTAGGTTTAAGGTTGGAGTTAAGTTTAGGGTTAGGTTTAGGGTAAGTGTAAGGCTTAGGGTTAGAGTTAGCATTAGGGTAAGTGTTAGGGTTAGGGTTAGGGTTAGGGTTAGAGTTAGGATAAGTGTTAGGGTTAGAGTTAGGGATAGGTTTAGTGCTGGGGTTAAGTTTAGGGTTAGTGTAATGGTTAGGGTTAGGGTTAGAGTTAGGGTTAGGGTTAGGGTAAGGGTAAGGTTTAGGGTTATAGTTAGGGTTAGGGTTTGGGTAAGGGTTAGTGTTAGGGTTAGGTTAAGGGTTAGGGTTAGGGTTAGGTTTAGGGTTAGGATAAGGATTAGGGTTAGCGTTAGGGTAAGGGAAAGTGTTAGGGTTAGGGTTAGGTTTAGCCTTAGGGTAAGGGTAAGGGTTAGGGTTAAGGTTAGGGTTAGGTTTAGGATGTGGGTTAAGGTTAGGGTTATGGTTAGGGTAATGGTAAGGGTTAGGGTTAGGGTTAGGGTTAGGGTAAGAGTTAGGGTTAGGGTTAGCATTAGGGTTAGGGTTAGGGTAAGGATAAGGGTTAGGTTTAGGTTTAGGGATAAGTTTTAGGATTAGAGTTAGTGTTAGGGTTAGGTTGGAATTAGAGTGAGGGTAAGGGTAAGGTTTAGGGTTAGGGTTGGTGTTAGGTTTAGGTTTAGGTTTAGGGTTAGGGAAAGGGTAACGGTTAGGGTTAGGTTTAGGGTTAGGGTTAGGGTTTGGGTTAGGGTTAGGGTTAGGTTTAGGGTTATGGTTGGGGTAAGGTTAAGAGTTAGGGTTGGGGTAAGTATAGGTTTAGGGAAAGGGTATGGATTAGGGTTAGAGTTAGGGTTAGGGTATGGATTAGGGTTAGGGTTAGGGTTAGGGTAAGGGATAGGTGTATGGTTATGGTTAGCATTAAGTTTAGGGTTAGGGTTAGGATAAGGGTAAGGTTAAGTGTTAGGGTTAGGGTTAGGGTTACGGTTAGGGTTAGGGGTTAGGGTTAGTGTTAGGTTTAGGGTTAGGGTTAGGGTAAGGGTAAGGGTTCGGGTTTGGTTTAGGGTTAGGGTTAAGTTTAGGGTTAGGGTTAGGGTAAGGGTTAGGTTTAGCTTTAGGGTTAGGGTTAAGGTTGACGTTAGGGTTTGGGTTAGGGTAAAGGTTAGGGTTAGGGTAAGGGTTAGGTTTAGGGTTAGGGTTAAGTGTTAGGGTTAGGGTAAGGGTTAGGGTTAGGTTTAGGGTTAGGGTGAGGGTAAGTGTTAGGGATAGGGGTAGAGTTAGGGTTAGGGTTAGGGTAATGGTAAGGGTTAGGGTTAGGGTTTGGTTTAGGGTAAGGGTTAGGTTATGGGTTAGGTTTGGGGTTAAGGTTATGGTTAAGGTTAGGGTGAGGGTTAGGGTTAGATTTAGGGTTAGGGTTTGGGTAAGGGTAAGGGTTAGGCTTAGGGATAGTGTAGGTTTATTGAAAGGGTAAGGGTTAGGGTTAGAGTTAGGGTAAGGGTAAGCGTTAGGGTTAGGGTTATGGTTAGGGTAAGGGTTAAGTTTAGGGGTTAGGGTTAGTTTTATTGTTAGGTTTAGGGTTAGCGTTTGGTTTAGTGTTAGGGTTAGGGTAAGGTTTAGGGTTAGGGTTAGGATTAGGTTTAAGGATGGAGTTAAGTTTAGGGTTAGGGTTAGGGTAAGTGTAAGGGTTAGGGTTAGAGTTAGCATTAGGGTAAGTGTTAGGGTTAGGGTTAGAGTTTGGATAAGTGTTAGGGTTAGGGTTAGGGTTAGGTTTTGTGCTGGGGTTAAGTTTAGGGTTAGTGTAATGGTTAGGGTTAGGGTTAGGGTTAGGGGTTAGGGTTAGGTTTAGGGTTAGGGTTAGGGTTAGGGTTAGGGTAAGGGTATGTGTTAGGGTTAGTGTTAGTGTTAGGGTTAGCGTAAGGGTAAGGGTAAAGATAAGTGTTAGGGTTAAGGTTAGGTTTAGGGTAAGGGTAAGGTTTAGGGTTAGGGTTAGGTTAGGCTAAGGGTAAGGGTTAGGGTTAGGGTTAGGGTTAGTGTTAGGTTAAGGTTAAGGTTAGGGTAAGGGTAAGCGTTAGGGTTTCGTTTAGGGTTAGGGTTAGGGTAAGGGTTATGATTAGGGTTAGGGTTGGGTTAGGGTAAGGGTAAGTGTTATGGTTAGGGTTAGGGTTAGGACAAGGTTAAGGGTTAGGGTTAGGGTAGGGTTAGGGTTTAGGGTTAGTGTTAGGGTTATTGTTAGCGTTAGGTTTAGGGTTGGGGTTAAGTTTAGGGTTAGGGTTAGGGTAAGAGTAAGGATTAGGGTTAGCGTTTGGGTTTGGGTTAGGGTTACGTTAAGGGTAAGGGTTTGGGTTAGGTTTAGTGTTAGGGGTTACTTTTAGGGTTAGGGGTGAGGGATAGGGTTAGGTTTACGGTTAGGGTTAGGGTAAGGGTTAGGTTAAGGGTTAGGGTTAGGGTTATGGTTAGGGTTAAGGGTTAGTGTTAGTGGTTAGGGTTAGGGTTAGGGTTAGGATAAGGGTTAGGGTTAGAGTTAGGGTAAGGGAAAGTGTTAGGGTTAGGGTAAGATTTAAGGTTAGGTTTAGGGTTAGGGTGAGGGTAAGGGTTAGGGTTAGGGTTAGAGTTAGGGTCAGGGTTAGGGTAAGGGTAAGGGTTAGGGTTAGGGTTACGGTTAGTGTAAGTGTTAGGGTAAGGGTTAGGGTTAGGGTTAGGTTTAGGGTTCGGATTCAGGTAATGTTAGGGTTAGGGTAAGGGTAAGAGTTAGGGTTAGGGTTAGGGTTAGGTTATAGGTAAGGGTTAGGGTTAGGGTTAGGGTTAGGGTAAGGGTTAGGTTTAGGGTTAGGGTTAGGATGAGGGTAAGTGTTAGGGATAGGGTTAGATTTAGGGTTAGGGTTGAGGTTAGGGTTAGGGTTATAGTAAGGTTTAGGGTTAGGATAAGGGTTAGGGTTAGGGGTAGGGTTAGGGATAGAGTTAGGGTTAGGGTTAGAGTAAGGGTAAGGGTTAGGGTTATAGTTAGGGTTAGGGTCAGTGTAAGGTTATTGTTAGGGGTTAGTGTTAGTGTTAGTGTTAGGGTTAGGTTAAGGATTAGGGTTAGGGTTAGGGTTTAGTTTAGGGTAAGGGTAAGGGTTAGGTTTAGTGTTAGGGTTAAGTGTTAGGATTAGGGTTAGTGTTAGGGTTAGGTTACAGTTAGGGTGAGGGTAAGGGTAAGGTTTAGGGTTAGGGTTAGTTTTAGTGTAAGGGTAAGGGTTAGGGTTAGGGTAAGCGTTAGGGTTAGAGTAAGGGTTAGGGTAAGGGTTAGGGTTAGGGTTAGTGTTAGGCTTAAGATTGAGGTTAGTCTTAGATTTAGGGTAAGGGTTAGGGTTAGGGTTAAGGTTGAGCTTAGGGTTAGGGAACAGGTTAGGGTTAGGTTTAGGGTTAGGGTAAGGCTAAGGGGTAGGGTTAGGGTTAGGGTTAAGGTTGAGGTTAGGGTTAGGGTTAGAGTAAGGTTTAGGGTTAGGGTAAGGGTTAGGGTTAGGGTTAGGGTTAGAGTTAGGGTTAGGGTTAGGGTAAGGGTAGGTGTTAGGGTTATAGTTAGGGTTAGGGTTAGGGTAAGGGTTAGGGTTAGGGGTTAGTGTTAGTGTTAGGGTTAGGTTAAGGGTTAGGGTTAGGGTTAGGGTTAGGATAAGGGTTAGGGTTATAGTTAGGGTTAGGGTTAGGGTTAGGATACGGGTTAGAGTTAGGATAAGTGTTAGGTTTAGGTTTAGTGCTGGGCTTAAGTTTAGGGTCAGTGTAAGGGTTAGGGTTAGGGTTAGGGTTAGGGTTATGTTTAGGGTTAAGTTTTGGGTTAGGGTTAGGTTTAGGGTTAGGGTTAGGGTTAGGTTTAGTGCTGGGCTTAAGTTTAGGGTTAGTGTAAGGGTTAGTGTAAGGGTTAGGGTTAGGGTTTAGGGTTAGGTTTAGGGTTACCGTTAGGTTTAGGGTTAGGGTTATGGTAAGGATATGTGTTAGGGTTAGTGTTAGGGTTAGGGTTAGCGTAAGGGGAAGGGGAAGGGGAAGGGTTATGTTTAAGGTTAGGTTTAGGGTAAGGGTAAGGTTTAGGGTTAGGGTTAGGGTTAGGATTAGTGTTAGGGATAGGTTTAGGGTTAGGGTAAGAGTAAGGGTTAGGGTTAGGTTAAGGTTAGGGTTAGGGTTAGGTTTAGGGTTAGGGGTTACATTTCGGGTTAGGGGTGAGAGTTATGGTTATGGTTAGGGTTAGGGTTAGGGTTAGGGTTAGGTTTAGAGTAAGGGAAAGTGTTAGGGTTAGGGTTAGGTTTAGCGTTAAGGTAAGGGTAATGGTTAGGGATAGGGTTAGGGGTAGGTTTAGGATTTGGGTTAAGTTTAGGGTTAAGGTTAGTGTAACGGTAAAGGTTAGGGTTAGGGTTAGGTTTAGGGTAAGAGTTAGGGTTAGGGTTGGGTTAGGGTTAGGGTTAGGGTAAGGGTAAGGGTTAGGGTTATACTTAGGGTTAGGGTTAGGGTAACGGTAAGGGTTAGGGTTAGGGTTAGGGTAAGAATTACGGTTAGGGTTAGCATTAGGGTTATGGTTAGGGTAAGGGTAAGGGTTAGGTTTAGGGTTAGGATTAGGGTTAGGGTTAGGGTAAGGGTAAGGGTTAGGGTTATAGTTAGGGTTAGGGTTAGGGTAAGGGTTAGGGTTAGGGGTTACTGTTAGTGTTAGGGTTAGGTTAAGGGTTAGTGTTAGGGTTAGGGTAAGGGAAAGTGTTAGGGTTAGGGTTATGTTTAGCGTTAGGGTAAGGCTAAGGGTTAGGGTTAGGGTTAGGGTTAGGGTTAGGATAAGTGTTAGGGTTACGGTTAGGGTAAGGGAAAGTGTTAGGGTTAGGGTTATGTTTAGCGTTAGGGTAAGGCTAAGGGTTAGGGTTAGGGTTAGGGTTAGGTTTAGGATTAGGGTTAAGTTTAGGGTTAGGTTTAGGTTAACGTTTAGCGTTAGGGTTAGGGTTAGGTTTAGGTTAAGAGTTGGGGTTAGGGTTAGGGTTAGGGTTAGGGTAAGGGTAAGGGTTCGGTTTAGGGTTAGGGTTAGGGTTAGGGTTAAGGGTAAGGTTGACGTTAGGATTAGGGTTAGGGTAAGGGTTAGGGTTAGGGTTAAGGTTGAGGTTAGGTTTAGGGTAAAGGTTAGGGTTAGGGTTAGGTTTAGGGTAAGGGTAAGGTGTAGGGTTAGGGTTAGGGTTAAGGTTGAGGTTATTGTTAGGGTTAGAGTAAGGTTTAGGGTGAGGGTAAGGGTTAGGGTTAGGGTAAGTGTAAAGATTAGGGTTAAGTTTAGGTTTAGGTTTAGGATTTGGGTTAAGGTTAGGGTTAGGGTTTGGGTAACGGTAAGGGTTAGGGTTACGGTTAGGGTTAGGGTAAGAGTTAGGGTTAGGGTTAGCATTAGGGTTAGGGTTAGGGTAAGGGTAAGGGTTAGGTTTAGGGTTAGGGTTAAGTGTTAGTTTTAGGGTTAGTGTTAGGGTTAGGTTAGAATTAGGGTGAGGGTAAAGATACGGTTTAGGGTTAGGGTTAGTGTTAGGTTTAGGGTTAGGGTTAGGGAAAGGGTAAGGGTTAGGGTTTGGGTTAGGGTTAGGTTTAGGGTTTGGGTTAGGGTTAGGGTTAGGTTTAGGGTTAGGGTTTGGGAAAGGGTATGAGTTAGGGTTAGGGTCAGGGTAGGTTTAGGGAAATGCTATAGGTTAGGGTTAGAATTAGGGTTAGGGTAAGGATTAGGTTTAGGGTTAGGGTTATGGTAAGGGTTAGGTTTAGGGTTATGGTTAGCATTAAGTTTAGGGTTAGGGTTAGGGTAAGGGTAAGGTTAAGTGTTAGGGTTACGGTTATGGTTACGGTTAGGGTAAGGGGTTAGGGTTAGTGTTAGGTTTAGGGTTAGGGTTAGGGTAAGGGTAAGGGTTAGGTTTAGGGTTAGGGTTAGGTTTAGGATTAGGGTTAGGGTAAGGGTTAGGTTTAGCTTTAGGGTTAGGGTTAGGGTTTGGGTTAAGTTTGACGTTAGGGTTTGGGTTAGGGTAAGGGTTAGTGTTAGGGTTATGGTTGAGGTAGGGTTACAGTTATGAATAGGGTAGGTTTATTGATAGGGTAACGGTTAGGGTTAGGTAAAAGTAAGGGTTAGGGTTAGGGTTAGGGTTAGGGGAAGGGTTAGGTTTAGGGTTAGGGTTAAGTGTTAGGGTTAGGGTAAGGGTTAGGGTTAGGTTTAGGTTTAGGATGAGGGTAAGTGTTAGGGATAGGGTTAGATTTAGGGTTAGGGTTAGGGTAATGGTAAGGGTTAGGTTTAGGGTTAGGTTTAGGGTAAGGGTTAGGTTAAGGGTTAGGTTTGGGGTTAAGGTTATGGTTAAGGTTAGGGTGAGGGTTAGGGTTAGGTTTAGGGTTAGGGTTTGGGTAAAGGTAAGGGTTAGGCTTAGGGTTAGTGTAGGTTTATTGAAAGGGTAAGGGTTAGGGTTAGGGTTAGGTTAAGGGTAAGCGTTAGGTTTAGGTTTAGGTTTAGGGTAAGGGTTAGGGTTAGGGTTAGAGTTAGGTTTAGGGTTAGGGTAAGTGTAAGGGTTTGGGTTAGGGTTACGGTTACGGTAAGTGTTAGGGTAAGGGTTAGGGTTAGGGTTAGGTTTAGGGTTGGGGTTCAGGTAATGTTAGTGTTTAGGGTAAGGGCAAGGGTTAGGGTAAGGGTTAGGGTTTGGGTTAGGTGTTAGGGTTAGGGTTAGGGTTAGGTTTAGGGTTAGGGTTAGGGTAAGGGTAAGGGTTAGGTTTAGGGTTAGGGTTAGGTTTAGTGGTAAGGTTAGGGTAAGGGTTAGGGTTAGGGTTAGGGTTAGGGTTAAGTTTGACGTTAGGGTTAGGGTTAGGGTAAGGGTTAGGTTTACGCTTAAGTTTGGGGTAGGGTTACGATTAGGGTTAGGGTACGGGTTAGGGTTAGGGTAAGGGTTAGGTTTAGGGGTAGGGTTAGGGTTATGGTTAGGGTAAGAGTAAGGGATAGAGTTAGGGTTAGGGTTAAGTTGGAGGTTAGGGTTAGGGTTAGAGTAAGGTTTAAGGTTGGGGTTAGGGTAAGGGTTAGGTTTAGGGTTAAGGTTGAGGTTAGGGTTAGGGTTAGAGTAAGGATTATGGTTAGGGTTAGGATATGGGTTAGGGTTAGGGTTAAGGTTGAGGTAGGGTTACGTTTAGGGTTAGGGTACGGGTTAGGGTTAGGGTTATGGTTAGGGTTAGGGTTAGGTTAAGGGTTAGGGTTAGGGTTAGGTTTTTGATTAGGGTTAGGGAAAGGGTAAGGGTGAGGGTTAGGGTTAGCTTTAAGGTTAGGGTTAGGGTTAGGGTTAGGGTTAAGGTTGAGGTTAGGGTTAGGGTTAGAGTAAGGTTTAGGGTTAGGGTTAGGGTAAGGGTTAGGGTTAGGGTAAGGGTAAAGATTAGGTTTAGGGTTAGGGTTAGAGTTAGGGTAAGGTTTAGGTTTAGGGTTATGGTTAGGTTTGGGTTAGGGTTAGGGTGTTCGTAAGGATTAGGGTTAGGGTTAATGTTAGGTTTAGGGTTAGGGTTAGGGAAATGGTAAGGGTTAGGGTTAGGGTTAGGTTTAGGGTTAGGTTTTGGGTAAGGGTAAGGGTTAGGTTTAGGGTTAGGGTTAATTGTTAGGATTAGGATTAGTGTTAGGGTTAGGATTAGAGTTAAGGTGAGGGTAAGGATAAGGTTTAGGGTTAGGGTTAGGGTTAGTTTTAGGGTTAGGGTTAGGGAAAGTGTTAAGGTTAGGGTTAGGGTTAAGGTTAGGATTAGGGTTAGGTTTGGGGTTAGGGTTAGGTTTAGGGTTAGGGTTTGGGTAAGGGTAAGGGTTAGGGTTAGGGTTAGGGTAGGTTTAGGGAATGGTTATGGTTTAGGGTTAGGGTTAGGGTTAGGGTAAGGATTAGGGTCAGGGTTAGGGTTAGGGTAAGGGTTAGGTTTAGGGTTATGGTTAGCATTAAGTTTAGGGTTAGGGTTAGAGTAAGGGTAAGGGTAAGGGTTAGGGTTAGGGTTAGGGTTACGGTTAGGGTTAGGGGTTAGGGTTAGTGTTAGGTTTAGGGTTAGGGTTAGGGTAAGTGTTAGGGTTAGGGTTAGGGTTAGAGTAAGGGTAACTGTTAGGGTTAGGGTTAGTGTTAGGGTAAGTGTTAGGGTAGGGTTAGGGTTAGGGTTAGGTTTAGGGTTGAGGTTAAGGTTAAGGTTAGGGTTAGGG
>JANJXV010000048.1:6312500-6362500 GCA_024803745.1 Megascapheus bottae
TAAGCATTACCGTTAGGGTTAGGGCTAGGGTAAGGGTTAGGGTTAGGGTAAGGGTTAGGGGTAGGGTTAGGTTAGGGTTAGGGTTAGGGATAGATTTAGGGTTACAGTAAGGATTAGGGTTAGGGTTAGGGTTATTATAAGCGTAAGTGTTAGGGTTAGGGTTAGGGTTAGGGTAAAGTTTAGGGATAGGGTTAGGGTTAGGGTAAGGGTAAGTGTTAGCCTTAGGGGTAGGGTTAGGGTTAGGGTAAGTGTTAGGGAAAGGGTTAGGTTTAGGTTAGGTTTAGGGTTGGGGTTTAGGTTAGGGTTAGGGTTAGGGTAATTGTAAGTGGTAGGGTTAGGGTTAGGGTTAGGGATAGGGAAAGTGTTAGGGTAAGGGTAAGGGTTAGGGTTTGGGTTAGGGTTAGGTTTAGGATTGTGGTTAAGGTTAGAGTTTGGGTTAGCGTAATGGTAAGGGTTAGGGTTAGGGTTAGGGTTAGGGTAAGGTTAAGGGATAGGTTTAGGGTTAGGGTTAAGTGTTAGGGTTAGGGTTAGTGTTAGGGTTAGGGTGAGGGTAAGGGTAAGGTTTAGGGTTAGGGTTATGGTTAGGTTTAGGGTTAGGGTTAGGGAAAGTGTAAGGGTTAGGTTTAATGTTAGGTTTAAGGTTAGGGTTAGGGTTATGGTTAGGGTTAGGTTTAGGGTTAGGGTTTGGGTAACGGTAAGGGTTAGGGTTAGGGTTAGGGTTAGGGTTAGGGTAAGGGTTAGGTTTAGGGTTAGGGTTACGGTTAGAGTTAGGTTAGGGTTAGGGTAAGGATAAGGGTTAGGGTTAGGGTTACGGTTAGGGTAAGGTTTAGGGGTTAGGGTTAGGGTTAGTGTTAGGGTAAGGTTTAGGGTAAGGGTTAGGGGTTAGGGTTAGGGTTAAGGTTAGGGTTAGGGTTAGGGTTAGGGTTAGGGTTAGGGTTAGGGTTAGGGTTAGGGTTAGGGTTAGGGTTAGGGTTATGTTTAGGTTTGGGTTAGGGTTAAGGTTAGGGTTAGGGTTAGGGTTAGGTTTGGGGTTAGAGTTAGGTTTAGGGTTAGGGTTTGGGTAAGGGTAAGGGTTAGGGTTTGGGTTAGGGTAAGGGTTAGGGATAGGGTTAGGGTTAGGGTAAGGGTTAGGTTTAGGGTTAGGGTTAAGGTTAGGGTTAGGGTATTGGTTAGGGATAGTGTTAGGGTTAGGGTAAGGGTAAGTTTAGGGTTAGGGTTAGGGTTACGGTTTTGGTTAGGGTTTGGGTAAGTGTTAGGGAAAGGGTTAGGGTTAGAGTTAGGTTTAGGGTTGGGGTTTAGGTAATGTTAGGGTTAGGGTCATTTTAATGATTAGGGATAGGGTTAGGTTTAGGGTAAGTGTTAGGGTTAGGGTTAGGGTTAGGTTTAGGTTAAGGGTAAGGGTTAGGGTTAGGGTTAGGGTTAGGGGTTAGGGTTAGGGTTAGGTTTAGGGTTAGGGTTAGATTATGGGTAAGGGTTAGGGTTAGGGTTAGGGTTAGGTTTAGGGTTAGGCTTAGGGTAAGGGTTAGGGTTAGGGTTAAGTTTTTCATTAGGGTTAGGGTTAGGGTAAGGGTTAGGGTTAGGGTTAGGGTTAGAGTTAGGGTTTGGGTTTGGGTAAGGGTAAGGGTTAGGGTTAGGTTTAGGGTTAGGATAAGGGTTAGGGTTAGGGTTAGGGTTAGTGTAAGCGTAAGTGTTAGGGTTAGGGTTAGGGTTAGGTATAGGGTAAGGGTTAGGGTTAGGGTTAGGGTTAGGTTTATGGTTGGGGTTAAGGTTAGGGTTAGGGTTCGGGTAAGGGTAAGTGTTATGGTTAGGGTTAGGGTTAAGGTTAGGGTTAGGGTTCGGTTTAGGGTTAGGATTAGGGTAAGTGTAAGTGTTAGGGTTAGGTTTAGGGTTAGGTTTAGGGTTTGGGTTAAGGTTAGGTTTGGGGTTAGGTTAAGGGTAAGCATTAGCGTTAGGGTTAGGGTTAGGGTAAGGGTTAGGTTTAGGGTTAGGGTAGGGTTAGGGTTAGGGTTAGATTTAGGGTTACAGTAAGGGTTAGGTTTAGGGTTATTGTAAGAGTAAGTGTTAGGGTTAGGGTTAGGGTTAGGGTAAAGTTTAGGGATAGGGTTAGGGTTAGGGTAAGTGTAAGTGTTAGACTTAGGCGTAGGGTTAGGTTTAGGGTAAGTGTTAGGGAAAGGGTTAGGGTTAGGTTAGGTTTAGGGTTGGGGTTCAGGTTAGGGTTAGGGTTAGGGTAAGTGTAAGTGTTAGGGTTAGGGTTAGGGTTAGGGTTAGGGTAAGTGTTAGGGTAGGGTTAGGGTTAGGGTTAGGTTAAGGGTTGAGGTTAAGGTTAAGGTTAGGGTTAGGGTAAGGGTAAGGGGTAGGGTTAGGGTAAGCGTTAGGGTTGGGTAAGGGTTAGGGTTATGATAAGGATAAGGGTAAGCGTTAGGGTTAGGTAAGGGTTAGGGTTAGGGTAAGGGTAAGGGTTAGGGTTAGGGTTAGGGTTAGGGTTAGGGGTTAGGGTTAGGGTAAGGGTAAGATTTAGGGTTATTAGGGTTAGGGTTAAGGTTAGGGTTAGGGTAAGGGTAAGTGTTAGGGATAGGGTTAGGGTTAGGGGAAGGGTTAGGGTTAGGGTTAGGGTTAGGGTTAGGGTAAGGGTTAGTTAGTGTTAGGGTTAGGGTTAGGGTAAGGGTTAGGCATAGGGTTAGGGTTATGGTAAGGGTTAGGGTTAGGGTTAGGGTTAAGGTTAGGGTTAGGGTATTGGTTAGGGATAGGGTGAGGGTTAGAGTTAGGTTTAGGTTTGGGGTTTAGGTAATGTTAGTGTTAGGGTCATTGTAATGATTAGGGATAGGGTTAGGTTTAGGGTAATTGTTAGGGTTAGGGTTAGGGTTAGGTTTAGGTTAAGGGTAAGGGTTAGGGTTAGGGTTAGGGTTAGGGGTTAGGGTTAGGGTTAGGGTTAGGTTTAGGGTTAGGGTTAGATTATGGGTAAGTGTTAGGTTTAGGGTTAGGGTTCGGTTTAGGGTTAGGCTTAGGGTAAGGGTTAGGGTTAGGGTTAAGGTTTTCATTAGGGTTAGGGTTGGGTAAGGGTTACGATTAGGGTTAGGGTTAGAGTTAGGGTTTGGGTTAGGGTAAGGGTAAGGGTTAGGGTTAGGTTTAGGGTTAGGATAAGGGTTAGGGTTAAGGTTAGGGTTAGGGTTAGTGTAAGCGTAAGTGTTAGGGTTAGGGTTAGGGTTAGGTATAGGGTAAGGGTTAGGGTTAGGGTTAGGGTTAAGTTTAGGGTTGGTGTTAAGGTTAGGGTTAGGGTGAGGGTAAGGGTAAGGGTTAGGGTTAGGGTTAGGATTAAGGTTAGGGTTAGGGTTCGGTTTAGTGTTAGGATTAGGGTAAGTGTAAGCGTTAGGGTTAGGTTTAGGTTTAGGTTTAGGTTTGGGGTTAAGGTTAGGTTTGGGGTTAGGTTAAGGGTAAGCATTAGCGTTAGGGTTAGGGTTAGGGTAAGGGTTAGGGTTAGGTTTAGGGTAGGGTTAGGGTTAGGGTTAGATTTAGGGTTACAGTAAGGGTTAGGGTTAGGGTTATTGTAAGCGTAAGTGTTAGGGTTAGGGTTAGGATTAGGGTAAAGTTTAGGGATAGGGTTAGGGTTAGGGTAAGGCTAAGTGTTAGACGTAGGGGTAGGGTTAGGGTTAGGGTAAGTGTTAGGGAAAGGGTTAGGGTTAGGTTAGGTTTAGGGTTGGGGTTCAGGTTAGGGTTAGGGTTAGGTAAGTGTAAGTGTTAGGGTTAGGGTTAGGGTTAGGGTTAGGGTAAGTGTTAGGGTTAGGGTTAGGGTTAGGGTAAGGGTAAGTGTTAGGGTTATGTTTAGGGTTAGGGTTAGGGGTTAGGGTTAGGGTAAATGTTAGGGTGAGGGTTAGGGTTAGTGTTAGGTTTAGGGTTGAGGTTAAGGTTAGGGTTAGGGTTAGGGTAAGGGTAAGGATTAGGGTTATGCTAAGTGTTATTGTTAAGGTTACCGTTAGGGTTAGGTTTAGGGTTAAGGTTAAGGTTTGGGTTAGGTTTAGGCTTAGGGTTAAGTGTTAGGGTTACCTTTAGTGTTAGGGTTAGGTTTAGAGTTAGGGTGGGGGTAAGGGTAAGGTTTAGGGTTAGGGTTAGGGTTAGGTTTAGGGTTAGGGTTAGCGAAAGGGTAAGGATTAGGTTTAGGGTTAGGGTTAAGGTTAGGTTTCAGGTTAGGTTTAGGGTTAGGGTTTGGGTAAGGGTAAGGGTTAGGGTTAGGGTTAGGGTAGGTTTAGGGAAAGGGTATGGGTTAGGGGTAGGGTTAGATTTATGGTAAGGATTAGTGTTAGGGTTAGGGTAAGTGTTAGGTTTAGGGTTATGGTTAGCATTAAGTTTAGGGTTAGGGTTAGGGTAAGGATAAGGGTAAGGGTTAGGGTTAGGGTTACGGTTAAGGTTAGGGTTAGTGTTAGGTTAAGGGTTAGGTTTAGGGTAAGGATAAGAATTAGGGTTAGGGTTAGGTTTACTGTTAGGGTTAGGGTAAGTGTTAGAGTTAGGGTTAGGGTGAGAATAATTTTAAGTGTTAGGCTTAGGGTTAGGGTTAAGGTTAGGGTTACGGTTAGGGTAAGTGTTAGGGTAAGGGATAGGTTTAGGGTTGAGGATAAGGTTAAGGTTAAGGTTAGTTTAAGGATAATGGTTAGGGTTAGGGTAAGCGTTAGGTTTAGGGTAAGGGTTAGGGTTAGCGTAAAGGTAAGGGTTAGGGTTATGGTTAGCATTAGGGTTAGGGGTTAGGATTAGGGTAAGAATAAGGTTTAGTGTTATTGTTAGGGACAAGGTTAAGGTTAATGTTAGGGTAAGCGTAAATTTTAGGGATAGGGTTACGGTTAGGGTAACGGTAAGTATTAGGGTTAGGGTAAGGGTTAGGGATAGGGTTAGGGTTAGGGTAAGGGTAAGTTTAGGGTTAGGGTTAGGGTTAGGGTTAGGGTTTGGGTAAGTGTTAGGGTAAGTGTTAGGGTTAGGGTTAGGTTTAGGGTTGGGGTTCAGGTAATGTTAGCGTTAGGGTCAGGGTAAGTGTTAGGTTTAGGGTTAGGTTTAGGATAAGTGTTAGGGTTAGGTTTAGGGTTAGGGTTAGTGTAAGGGTAAGGGTTAGGGTTAGGGTTAGGGTTAGGGGTTAGGGTTAGGGTTAGGGTTAGGTTTAGGGATAGGGTTATGGTAAGGGTAAGGGTTAGGTTTAGGGTTAGGGTTAGGGTAAAGGTAAGGGTTAGGGTTAGAGTTAGGGTTAAGGTTGACGTTAGGTTTAGGGTTAGGGTAAGGGTTAGGGTTAGGGTTAAGGTTGAGGTAGGGTTAGGGTTAGCGTTAGGGTTAGGGTTAGGATTAGGGTTAGGGTAAGGTTTAGGGTTAGGGGTAGGGTTCGGGTTAGGGTTAGGTAAGGCTAATGGGTAGGGTTAGGGTTAGGGTTAAGGTTGAGGTTAGGGTTAGGGTTAGAGTACGGTGTAGGGTTAGGGTTAGGGTAAGGGTTAGGGTTAGGGTTAGGGTTAGGTTTAGGGTTTGGGTTAATGTTAGGTTTAGGGTTATGGTAGGTTTAATTATTAGGGTTAGGGTTAGGGTTAGGGTTAGGGTTATGCTTAGGGTTAGGGTTAGGGTTAGGGTTAGGATTAGCTTTAGGTTATGGTTACGGTTAGGTTTAGGGTTAGGGTTTGGGTAAGGTTATGTGTTAGAGTTAGGGTTAGGGTTAGGGTTAGGGTAAGGTTTAGGTTTAGGGGTTAGCGGTAGTGTTAGGGTTAGGTTAAGGGTTAGGGTTAGGGTTAGGGTAAGGGAAACTGTTAGGGTTAGGGTTAGTTTTAGCGTTAGGGTAAGGGTAAGGGTTAGGGTTAGGGTTAGGTTTAGGTTTAGGTTTGGTCTTAAGATTAGGGTTAGGTTTTGGTTAACAGTAAGGGTTAGGGTTAGGGTTAGGGTTAGGGTAAGAGTTAGGGTTTGGGTTAGGGTTAGGGTAAGGGTATGGGTTAGGTTTAGGGTTAGGGTTAGGTTTAGTGTTAGGGTTAGGAAAAGAGTAAGGGTTAGGGTTAGGGTTAGGGTTAAGGTTAGGTTTAGGGTTAGGGTTAGGGTTAGGGTTAAGTTTGAGGTTAGGGTTAGGGTTAGAGTAAGGTTTAGGGATAGGGTTAGGGTAAGAGTTAGGGTTAGAGTTAGGGTTAGGGTTAGAGTTAGGGTTAGGGTTAGGGTAAGGGTAAGCTTAAGTGTTAGGGTTAGGGTTAGGGTTCCGGATAGGGTAAGGTTTAGGGTTAGGGTTAGGGTTATGTTTAGTGTTAGGATAAGGGTTAGGTTAGGGTTAGGGTTAGTTTAAGCGTAAGTGTTTGGGTTAGGGTTAGGGTTAGGGATAGGGTAAGGGTTAGGGTTAGGGTTAGGTATAGGGTTAGGGTTAGGAAAAGTGTAAGGGTTAGGGTTAGGGTTAGGGTTAAGGTTAGGGTTAGGGTTAGGGTTAGGGTTAGGGTTAGGGTTAAGGTTGAGGTTAGGGTTTGGGTTAGTGTAAGGTTTAGGGTTAGGGTTAGGTTTAGTGTTGGGGTTAAGGTTAGGGTTAGGGTAAGGGTAAGGGTTAGGGTTAGCGTTAGGATTAAGGTTAGGGTTAGGGTTAGGTTTAGGTTTAGGATTAGGGTAAGGGTAAGGGTTAGGTTTAGGTGTAGTGTTAGGTTTTGGGTTGGGGTTAAGGTTAGGGTTGGGATTAGGTTAAGGGTAAGGGTTAGCATTAGGGTTAGGGTTAGGGTAAGGGTTAGGGTTAGGGTTAGGGTTAGGGTTAAGGTTAGGTTTAGTCTTACGCTTAGGGTTAGGGTTAGGGTAAGGATATGTGTTAGGGTTAGGTTTAGGGTTAGGGTTAGAGTTAGGGTTAGAGTTAGATTTAGAGTAAGGGTTAGGGTTAGGGATAAGGTTAGGTTTAGGTTTCGGGTAAGGGTAAGGGTTAGGGTTAGGGTGAGGTTTAGGGTAAGTTTAGGGTTAGATTTAGGGTTAGGGTAGGGGTTAGGGGAAAGTTAAGTGTTAGGGTTAGAGTTAGGGTTAGGATAAGGGTAAGGGTTAGGTTTAGGGTTAGGTGTAGGGGTTAGAGTTTGGGTTAGGGTTAAGTTTAGGGTTAGGGTTAGTGTAAGGGTAAGGGTTAGGGTTAGGGTTAGGTTTAAGGTTAGGGTTAGGGTTAAGGGTAGGGTTAGTGTTAGTGTTAGGTTTAGGGTTAGGTTTAGGGTAAGGGTAAGGGTGATGGTTAGGGTTAGGGTTAATGTTAGGGTTAGAGTTAGGGTTAGGGGTAGGGTTAAGGTTAGGGTTAGGGTTAGGATTAGGGTTAGGGCAAGGTTTAGGGTTAGGGTTAGTGTATGGGTTAGGTTTAGGGTTACGGTTAGGGTTAGAGTTACGTTTAGGGTTGGGGTAAGGCTAAGGGTAAGGTTAGGGTTAGGGTTAATGCTAGGGTAAGGTTAAGGGTTAGGGTTATGGGTTAGGGTGAGGGTTACGGTTACTGTAGAGTTAGGTTTAGGGTTAGATTTAGGGTTAGGGTAAGGGTTAGGATTAGGGTTAGGGTTATTGTAAGCGTAAGTGTTAGGGTTAGGGTTAGTGTTAGGGTCAGGGTAAAGGTTAGGGATAGGGTTAGGGTTAGATTAAGGGTAAGTTTTAGCGTTAGGGTTAGGGTAAGGGTTAGTGTTACTGTTAGGGAAAGAGTTAGGGTTAGGGTTAGGTTTACAGATGGGGTTCAGGTTAGGGTTAGGGTTACTGTAAGGGTAAGGGTTAGGGTTAGGGTTAGGGTAAGTGTTAGGGTTAGGGCAAGGGTAAGGGTAAGGGTTAGGCTTAGGGTTAGAGTTAGGGGTTAGGGTTAGGGTTAGCGTTAGGTTTAGGGTTAGGGTTAGGGTGAGGGTAAGGGTTAGGGTTAGGGTTAGGGTTAGGTTTAGGGTTAGGGTGAGGGTGAGGGTAAGGGTTAGGGTTAGGGTTAGGTTTAGGGTGAGGGTAAGGGTTAGGGTTAGGGTTAGGTTTAGGGGTAGGTTTAGGGTAAGGGTTACGGTTAGGGTTAAGGTTAAGGTTGAGGTTAGGGTGACGTTTAGGGTTAGAGTACAGGTTAGGGTTAGGGTAAGGGTTAGGATTAGGGATAGTGTTAGGGTTAGGGTTAGGGTGAGGATAAGGGGCAGAGTTATGGTTAGGGTTAAGGTTAAGGTTGAGTTTAGGGTTAGGGTTAGAGTAAGGTTTAGGGATAGGGTAAGGGTTAGGGTTAGGGTAAGTGTTAGGGTTAGGTTTAGCGTTAGGGTTATGGTTAGGGGTTAGGGTTAGTGTTAGGGTTAGGTTTAGTGTTAGGGATAGGGTAAGGGTAAGGTTAGGGGTAGGTTTAGGGTTAGGTTTAGGATTAGTTTTAGGGTTAATATTGAAGGTAGGGTTAGGGTTAGTGTTAGAGTAAGGGTTAGGGTTAGGGTTAGGGTTCAGTTTAGGGGTTAGGATTAGGGTTATAGTTAGGGGTAGGGGTTAGTGTTAGGGTGAGGGTTAGGGTAGGGTTAAGTTTAGGGTAAGAATTAGGGTAAGGGTAAGGTTTAGGGTTATTTTTAAGGTTAGGGTTAAGGTTAGGGTTAGGGTAAGGGTTAGGGATAGGGTTAGGGTTAGGGTAAGGGTAAGTGTTAGGGTTAGAGTTAGGGTTAGGGTAAGTTTTAGGGTAAGGGTTAGGGTTAGGGTTAGGTTTAGGATTAGGTTTCAGGTTAGGCTTAGGGTTAGGGTAAGGGTAAGGTTTAGGGTTAGGGTTAGGTTTAGGGTTAGGGTAAGTGTTAGGGTTAGGGTTAGGGTTAGGCTTAGGTTAAGGGTAAGGGTTATGGTTAGCGTTAGGGTTAGGGTTAGGGGTTAGGGTTAGGGTTAGGGTTAGGTTTCAGGTTAGGGTTAGGGTAAGGGGAAGGGTTAGGGTTAGGTTTAGGGTTAGGTTTAGGGTTAGGTTTAGGGTTAGGGTTAGGGTAAGGGTTAGTGTTAGTGTTAGGGTTAGAGTTAGGCTTACGGGTGATTTTAGGGTTAGGGTTAGGGTAAGGGTTAGGGTTAGGGTTAAGGTTGAGTTTAGTGTTACGGTTAGGGTTAGGGTACAGGTTAGGGTTAGGGTAAGGTTTAGGGTTAGGGGTAGGGTTAGGGTTAGTGTTAGGGTAAGGGTAAGGGGTAGGGTTAGGTTTAGGGTTAAGGTTGAGGTTAGGGTTAGGGTTAGAGTAAGGTTTAGGGTTAGGGTAAGGGTTAGGGTTAGGGTTGGGGTTAGGGTTAGAGTTAGAGTTAGGGTTAGGGTAAGGGTAAGTGTTAGGTTTATGTTTAGGGTTAGGGTTAGGTTAAGGGTTAAGCTTAGGGCTTAGGGTTAGTGGTAGGGTTAGGTTAAGGGTTAGGGTTAGGGTTAGAATAAGGGTTAGGGTTAGGGTTAGGGTAAGGAAAGTGTTAGGGTTAGGATTAGGTATAGTGTAAGGGTAAGGGTAAGGGTTAGGGTTATGGTTAGGGTTAGGTTTAGGATTGGGTTAAGGTTAGGGTTAGGGTTAGGGTAACGGTAAGTGTTAGTGTTAGGGTTAGGGTTAGGGTAAGAGTTACGGTTAGGGTGAGGGTTAGGGTTAGGGTAAGGGTAAGGGTTAGGTTTAGGGTTAGGGTTAAGTGTTAGGGTTAGGGTTAGTGTTAGGGTTAGGTTTAGAGTTAGGGAGAGGGTAAGGGTAAGGTTTAGGGTTAGGGTTAGTGTTAGGTTTAGGGTTATGGTTAGGGAAAGGGTAAGTGTTTGTGTTAGGGTTAGGGTTAACTTTAGGGTTAGTGTTAGGATTTGGGTTAGGGTTAGGGTTAGGTTTAGGGTTAAGTTTTGGGTAAGGGTAAGGGTTAGGGTTAGGGTTAGGGTATCTTTAGGGAAAGGGTATGGGTTAGGGTTAGGCTTATGGTTAGGGTATGGATTAGGGTTAGGGTTAGGGGAAGGGTTAGGTTTAGGGTTATGGTTAGCATTAAGTTTAGGGTTAGGGTTAGGGTAAGAGTAAGGTTAAGGTTTAGGGTTAGGGTTACGGTTACTGTTAGGGTTAGGGGTTAGGTTTAGTCTTAGGTTTAGGGTTAGGGTTAGGTTAAGGATAAGAGTTAGGGTTAGGTTTAGGGTTAGGGTTAGTGTTAGCGTTAGGGTAAGTGTTAGGTTGGGGTTAGGGTTAGGGTTAGAGTAAGGTTTAGGGTTAGGGTAAGGGTAAGTGTTAGGGTTAGAGTTAGGGTTAGGGTAAGTGTTAGAGTAAGGGTTAGGGTTAGGGTTAGGTTTAGGGTTGAGGTTAAGATTAAGGTAAGGGTTAGGGAAAGGGCAAGGGCTACGGTTAGGGTAAGCGTTAGGGTTAGGTGAATGGTTAGGGTTAGGGTTGGCGTTAGTGTTAGAGTTAGGGTTAGGGTTAGGGCAAGGTAAGGGTTAGGGTTATGGTTAGGGTTAGGGTGAGGGTAAGGGTTAGGGTTAGGGGTTAGGGTTAGTGTTAGGGTTACTTTAAGGATTAGGTTTAGGATTAGGGTTAGATTAGGGTTAGGATAAGGGTTAGGGTTAGGGTTAGGGTAAGGGAAAGTGTTAGGGTTAGGGTTAGGTTTAGCGTTAGGTTAAGGGTAAGGGTCAGGGTTAGGGTTAGGGTTAGGTTTAGGATTGGGGTTAAGGTTAGGGTTAGGGTTAGGGTAACAGTAAGGGTTAGGGGTAGGGTTAGGGTTAGGGTAAGAGTTAGGGTTAGGGTTAGGGTTAGGTAAGGGTAAGGGATAGGTTTAGGGTTAGGGTTAAGTGTTAGGATTAGGGTTAGTGTTAGGTTTAGGTTAGAGTTAGGGTGAGGGTAAGGGTAATGTTTAGGGTTTGGCTTAGGGTTAGGTTTAGGGTTAGGGTTAGGGAAAGGGTAAGGGTTAGGTTTAGGGTTAGGGTTAAGGTTAGGATTAGGGTTAGGGTTTCGGTTAGGGTTAGGGTTAGGTTTAGGGTTGGGGTTCAGGTAATGTTAGCGTTAGGGTCAGGGTAAGTGTTAGGTTTAGGGTTAGGTTTAGGATAAGTGTTAGGGTTAGGTTTAGGGTTAGGGTTAGTGTAAGGGTAAGGGTTAGGGTTAGGGTTAGGGTTAGGGGTTAGGGTTAGGGTTAGGGTTAGGTTTAGGGATAGGGTTATGGTAAGGGTAAGGGTTAGGTTTAGGGTTAGGGTTAGGGTAAAGGTAAGGGTTAGGGTTAGAGTTAGGGTTAAGGTTGACGTTAGGTTTAGGGTTAGGGTAAGGGTTAGGGTTAGGGTTAAGGTTGAGGTAGGGTTAGGGTTAGCGTTAGGGTTAGGGTTAGGATTAGGGTTAGGGTAAGGTTTAGGGTTAGGGGTAGGGTTCGGGTTAGGGTTAGGTAAGGCTAATGGGTAGGGTTAGGGTTAGGGTTAAGGTTGAGGTTAGGGTTAGGGTTAGAGTACGGTGTAGGGTTAGGGTTAGGGTAAGGGTTAGGGTTAGGGTTAGGGTTAGGTTTAGGGTTTGGGTTAATGTTAGGTTTAGGGTTATGGTAGGTTTAATTATTAGGGTTAGGGTTAGGGTTAGGGTTAGGGTTATGCTTAGGGTTAGGGTTAGGGTTAGGGTTAGGATTAGCTTTAGGTTATGGTTACGGTTAGGTTTAGGGTTAGGGTTTGGGTAAGGTTATGTGTTAGAGTTAGGGTTAGGGTTAGGGTTAGGGTAAGGTTTAGGTTTAGGGGTTAGCGGTAGTGTTAGGGTTAGGTTAAGGGTTAGGGTTAGGGTTAGGGTAAGGGAAACTGTTAGGGTTAGGGTTAGTTTTAGCGTTAGGGTAAGGGTAAGGGTTAGGGTTAGGGTTAGGTTTAGGTTTAGGTTTGGTCTTAAGATTAGGGTTAGGTTTTGGTTAACAGTAAGGGTTAGGGTTAGGGTTAGGGTTAGGGTAAGAGTTAGGGTTTGGGTTAGGGTTAGGGTAAGGGTATGGGTTAGGTTTAGGGTTAGGGTTAGGTTTAGTGTTAGGGTTAGGAAAAGAGTAAGGGTTAGGGTTAGGGTTAGGGTTAAGGTTAGGTTTAGGGTTAGGGTTAGGGTTAGGGTTAAGTTTGAGGTTAGGGTTAGGGTTAGAGTAAGGTTTAGGGATAGGGTTAGGGTAAGAGTTAGGGTTAGAGTTAGGGTTAGGGTTAGAGTTAGGGTTAGGGTTAGGGTAAGGGTAAGCTTAAGTGTTAGGGTTAGGGTTAGGGTTCCGGATAGGGTAAGGTTTAGGGTTAGGGTTAGGGTTATGTTTAGTGTTAGGATAAGGGTTAGGTTAGGGTTAGGGTTAGTTTAAGCGTAAGTGTTTGGGTTAGGGTTAGGGTTAGGGATAGGGTAAGGGTTAGGGTTAGGGTTAGGTATAGGGTTAGGGTTAGGAAAAGTGTAAGGGTTAGGGTTAGGGTTAGGGTTAAGGTTAGGGTTAGGGTTAGGGTTAGGGTTAGGGTTAGGGTTAAGGTTGAGGTTAGGGTTTGGGTTAGTGTAAGGTTTAGGGTTAGGGTTAGGTTTAGTGTTGGGGTTAAGGTTAGGGTTAGGGTAAGGGTAAGGGTTAGGGTTAGCGTTAGGATTAAGGTTAGGGTTAGGGTTAGGTTTAGGTTTAGGATTAGGGTAAGGGTAAGGGTTAGGTTTAGGTGTAGTGTTAGGTTTTGGGTTGGGGTTAAGGTTAGGGTTGGGATTAGGTTAAGGGTAAGGGTTAGCATTAGGGTTAGGGTTAGGGTAAGGGTTAGGGTTAGGGTTAGGGTTAGGGTTAAGGTTAGGTTTAGTCTTACGCTTAGGGTTAGGGTTAGGGTAAGGATATGTGTTAGGGTTAGGTTTAGGGTTAGGGTGAGAGTTAGGGTTAGAGTTAGATTTAGAGTAAGGGTTAGGGTTAGGGATAAGGTTAGGTTTAGGTTTCGGGTAAGGGTAAGGGTTAGGGTTAGGGTGAGGTTTAGGGTAAGTTTAGGGTTAGATTTAGGGTTAGGGTAGGGGTTAGGGGAAAGTTAAGTGTTAGGGTTAGAGTTAGGGTTAGGATAAGGGTAAGGGTTAGGTTTAGGGTTAGGTGTAGGGGTTAGAGTTTGGGTTAGGGTTAAGTTTAGGGTTAGGGTTAGTGTAAGGGTAAGGGTTAGGGTTAGGGTTAGGTTTAAGGTTAGGGTTAGGGTTAAGGGTAGGGTTAGTGTTAGTGTTAGGTTTAGGGTTAGGTTTAGGGTAAGGGTAAGGGTGATGGTTAGGGTTAGGGTTAATGTTAGGGTTAGAGTTAGGGTTAGGGGTAGGGTTAAGGTTAGGGTTAGGGTTAGGATTAGGGTTAGGGCAAGGTTTAGGGTTAGGGTTAGTGTATGGGTTAGGTTTAGGGTTACGGTTAGGGTTAGAGTTACGTTTAGGGTTGGGGTAAGGCTAAGGGTAAGGTTAGGGTTAGGGTTAATGCTAGGGTAAGGTTAAGGGTTAGGGTTATGGGTTAGGGTGAGGGTTACGGTTACTGTAGAGTTAGGTTTAGGGTTAGATTTAGGGTTAGGGTAAGGGTTAGGATTAGGGTTAGGGTTATTGTAAGCGTAAGTGTTAGGGTTAGGGTTAGTGTTAGGGTCAGGGTAAAGGTTAGGGATAGGGTTAGGGTTAGATTAAGGGTAAGTTTTAGCGTTAGGGTTAGGGTAAGGGTTAGTGTTACTGTTAGGGAAAGAGTTAGGGTTAGGGTTAGGTTTACAGATGGGGTTCAGGTTAGGGTTAGGGTTACTGTAAGGGTAAGGGTTAGGGTTAGGGTTAGGGTAAGTGTTAGGGTTAGGGCAAGGGTAAGGGTAAGGGTTAGGCTTAGGGTTAGAGTTAGGGGTTAGGGTTAGGGTTAGCGTTAGGTTTAGGGTTAGGGTTAGGGTGAGGGTAAGGGTTAGGGTTAGGGTTAGGGTTAGGTTTAGGGTTAGGGTGAGGGTGAGGGTAAGGGTTAGGGTTAGGGTTAGGTTTAGGGTGAGGGTAAGGGTTAGGGTTAGGGTTAGGTTTAGGGGTAGGTTTAGGGTAAGGGTTACGGTTAGGGTTAAGGTTAAGGTTGAGGTTAGGGTGACGTTTAGGGTTAGAGTACAGGTTAGGGTTAGGGTAAGGGTTAGGATTAGGGATAGTGTTAGGGTTAGGGTTAGGGTGAGGATAAGGGGCAGAGTTATGGTTAGGGTTAAGGTTAAGGTTGAGTTTAGGGTTAGGGTTAGAGTAAGGTTTAGGGATAGGGTAAGGGTTAGGGTTAGGGTAAGTGTTAGGGTTAGGTTTAGCGTTAGGGTTATGGTTAGGGGTTAGGGTTAGTGTTAGGGTTAGGTTTAGTGTTAGGGATAGGGTAAGGGTAAGGTTAGGGGTAGGTTTAGGGTTAGGTTTAGGATTAGTTTTAGGGTTAATATTGAAGGTAGGGTTAGGGTTAGTGTTAGAGTAAGGGTTAGGGTTAGGGTTAGGGTTCAGTTTAGGGGTTAGGATTAGGGTTATAGTTAGGGGTAGGGGTTAGTGTTAGGGTGAGGGTTAGGGTAGGGTTAAGTTTAGGGTAAGAATTAGGGTAAGGGTAAGGTTTAGGGTTATTTTTAAGGTTAGGGTTAAGGTTAGGGTTAGGGTAAGGGTTAGGGATAGGGTTAGGGTTAGGGTAAGGGTAAGTGTTAGGGTTAGAGTTAGGGTTAGGGTAAGTTTTAGGGTAAGGGTTAGGGTTAGGGTTAGGTTTAGGATTAGGTTTCAGGTTAGGCTTAGGGTTAGGGTAAGGGTAAGGTTTAGGGTTAGGGTTAGGTTTAGGGTTAGGGTAAGTGTTAGGGTTAGGGTTAGGGTTAGGCTTAGGTTAAGGGTAAGGGTTATGGTTAGCGTTAGGGTTAGGGTTAGGGGTTAGGGTTAGGGTTAGGGTTAGGTTTCAGGTTAGGGTTAGGGTAAGGGGAAGGGTTAGGGTTAGGTTTAGGGTTAGGTTTAGGGTTAGGTTTAGGGTTAGGGTTAGGGTAAGGGTTAGTGTTAGTGTTAGGGTTAGAGTTAGGCTTACGGGTGATTTTAGGGTTAGGGTTAGGGTAAGGGTTAGGGTTAGGGTTAAGGTTGAGTTTAGTGTTACGGTTAGGGTTAGGGTACAGGTTAGGGTTAGGGTAAGGTTTAGGGTTAGGGGTAGGGTTAGGGTTAGTGTTAGGGTAAGGGTAAGGGGTAGGGTTAGGTTTAGGGTTAAGGTTGAGGTTAGGGTTAGGGTTAGAGTAAGGTTTAGGGTTAGGGTAAGGGTTAGGGTTAGGGTTGGGGTTAGGGTTAGAGTTAGAGTTAGGGTTAGGGTAAGGGTAAGTGTTAGGTTTATGTTTAGGGTTAGGGTTAGGTTAAGGGTTAAGCTTAGGGCTTAGGGTTAGTGGTAGGGTTAGGTTAAGGGTTAGGGTTAGGGTTAGAATAAGGGTTAGGGTTAGGGTTAGGGTAAGGAAAGTGTTAGGGTTAGGATTAGGTATAGTGTAAGGGTAAGGGTAAGGGTTAGGGTTATGGTTAGGGTTAGGTTTAGGATTGGGTTAAGGTTAGGGTTAGGGTTAGGGTAACGGTAAGTGTTAGTGTTAGGGTTAGGGTTAGGGTAAGAGTTACGGTTAGGGTGAGGGTTAGGGTTAGGGTAAGGGTAAGGGTTAGGTTTAGGGTTAGGGTTAAGTGTTAGGGTTAGGGTTAGTGTTAGGGTTAGGTTTAGAGTTAGGGAGAGGGTAAGGGTAAGGTTTAGGGTTAGGGTTAGTGTTAGGTTTAGGGTTATGGTTAGGGAAAGGGTAAGTGTTTGTGTTAGGGTTAGGGTTAACTTTAGGGTTAGTGTTAGGATTTGGGTTAGGGTTAGGGTTAGGTTTAGGGTTAAGTTTTGGGTAAGGGTAAGGGTTAGGGTTAGGGTTAGGGTATCTTTAGGGAAAGGGTATGGGTTAGGGTTAGGCTTATGGTTAGGGTATGGATTAGGGTTAGGGTTAGGGGAAGGGTTAGGTTTAGGGTTATGGTTAGCATTAAGTTTAGGGTTAGGGTTAGGGTAAGAGTAAGGTTAAGGTTTAGGGTTAGGGTTACGGTTACTGTTAGGGTTAGGGGTTAGGTTTAGTCTTAGGTTTAGGGTTAGGGTTAGGTTAAGGATAAGAGTTAGGGTTAGGTTTAGGGTTAGGGTTAGTGTTAGCGTTAGGGTAAGTGTTAGGTTGGGGTTAGGGTTAGGGTTAGAGTAAGGTTTAGGGTTAGGGTAAGGGTAAGTGTTAGGGTTAGAGTTAGGGTTAGGGTAAGTGTTAGAGTAAGGGTTAGGGTTAGGGTTAGGTTTAGGGTTGAGGTTAAGATTAAGGTAAGGGTTAGGGAAAGGGCAAGGGCTACGGTTAGGGTAAGCGTTAGGGTTAGGTGAATGGTTAGGGTTAGGGTTGGCGTTAGTGTTAGAGTTAGGGTTAGGGTTAGGGCAAGGTAAGGGTTAGGGTTATGGTTAGGGTTAGGGTGAGGGTAAGGGTTAGGGTTAGGGGTTAGGGTTAGTGTTAGGGTTACTTTAAGGATTAGGTTTAGGATTAGGGTTAGATTAGGGTTAGGATAAGGGTTAGGGTTAGGGTTAGGGTAAGGGAAAGTGTTAGGGTTAGGGTTAGGTTTAGCGTTAGGTTAAGGGTAAGGGTCAGGGTTAGGGTTAGGGTTAGGTTTAGGATTGGGGTTAAGGTTAGGGTTAGGGTTAGGGTAACAGTAAGGGTTAGGGGTAGGGTTAGGGTTAGGGTAAGAGTTAGGGTTAGGGTTAGGGTTAGGTAAGGGTAAGGGATAGGTTTAGGGTTAGGGTTAAGTGTTAGGATTAGGGTTAGTGTTAGGTTTAGGTTAGAGTTAGGGTGAGGGTAAGGGTAATGTTTAGGGTTTGGCTTAGGGTTAGGTTTAGGGTTAGGGTTAGGGAAAGGGTAAGGGTTAGGTTTAGGGTTAGGGTTAAGGTTAGGATTAGGGTTAGGGTTTCGGTTAGGGTTAGGGTTAGGTTTAGGGTTGGGGTTCAGGTAATGTTAGCGTTAGGGTCAGGGTAAGTGTTAGGTTTAGGGTTAGGTTTAGGATAAGTGTTAGGGTTAGGTTTAGGGTTAGGGTTAGTGTAAGGGTAAGGGTTAGGGTTAGGGTTAGGGTTAGGGGTTAGGGTTAGGGTTAGGGTTAGGTTTAGGGATAGGGTTATGGTAAGGGTAAGGGTTAGGTTTAGGGTTAGGGTTAGGGTAAAGGTAAGGGTTAGGGTTAGAGTTAGGGTTAAGGTTGACGTTAGGTTTAGGGTTAGGGTAAGGGTTAGGGTTAGGGTTAAGGTTGAGGTAGGGTTAGGGTTAGCGTTAGGGTTAGGGTTAGGATTAGGGTTAGGGTAAGGTTTAGGGTTAGGGGTAGGGTTCGGGTTAGGGTTAGGTAAGGCTAATGGGTAGGGTTAGGGTTAGGGTTAAGGTTGAGGTTAGGGTTAGGGTTAGAGTACGGTGTAGGGTTAGGGTTAGGGTAAGGGTTAGGGTTAGGGTTAGGGTTAGGTTTAGGGTTTGGGTTAATGTTAGGTTTAGGGTTATGGTAGGTTTAATTATTAGGGTTAGGGTTAGGGTTAGGGTTAGGGTTATGCTTAGGGTTAGGGTTAGGGTTAGGGTTAGGATTAGCTTTAGGTTATGGTTACGGTTAGGTTTAGGGTTAGGGTTTGGGTAAGGTTATGTGTTAGAGTTAGGGTTAGGGTTAGGGTTAGGGTAAGGTTTAGGTTTAGGGGTTAGCGGTAGTGTTAGGGTTAGGTTAAGGGTTAGGGTTAGGGTTAGGGTAAGGGAAACTGTTAGGGTTAGGGTTAGTTTTAGCGTTAGGGTAAGGGTAAGGGTTAGGGTTAGGGTTAGGTTTAGGTTTAGGTTTGGTCTTAAGATTAGGGTTAGGTTTTGGTTAACAGTAAGGGTTAGGGTTAGGGTTAGGGTTAGGGTAAGAGTTAGGGTTTGGGTTAGGGTTAGGGTAAGGGTATGGGTTAGGTTTAGGGTTAGGGTTAGGTTTAGTGTTAGGGTTAGGAAAAGAGTAAGGGTTAGGGTTAGGGTTAGGGTTAAGGTTAGGTTTAGGGTTAGGGTTAGGGTTAGGGTTAAGTTTGAGGTTAGGGTTAGGGTTAGAGTAAGGTTTAGGGATAGGGTTAGGGTAAGAGTTAGGGTTAGAGTTAGGGTTAGGGTTAGAGTTAGGGTTAGGGTTAGGGTAAGGGTAAGCTTAAGTGTTAGGGTTAGGGTTAGGGTTCCGGATAGGGTAAGGTTTAGGGTTAGGGTTAGGGTTATGTTTAGTGTTAGGATAAGGGTTAGGTTAGGGTTAGGGTTAGTTTAAGCGTAAGTGTTTGGGTTAGGGTTAGGGTTAGGGATAGGGTAAGGGTTAGGGTTAGGGTTAGGTATAGGGTTAGGGTTAGGAAAAGTGTAAGGGTTAGGGTTAGGGTTAGGGTTAAGGTTAGGGTTAGGGTTAGGGTTAGGGTTAGGGTTAGGGTTAAGGTTGAGGTTAGGGTTTGGGTTAGTGTAAGGTTTAGGGTTAGGGTTAGGTTTAGTGTTGGGGTTAAGGTTAGGGTTAGGGTAAGGGTAAGGGTTAGGGTTAGCGTTAGGATTAAGGTTAGGGTTAGGGTTAGGTTTAGGTTTAGGATTAGGGTAAGGGTAAGGGTTAGGTTTAGGTGTAGTGTTAGGTTTTGGGTTGGGGTTAAGGTTAGGGTTGGGATTAGGTTAAGGGTAAGGGTTAGCATTAGGGTTAGGGTTAGGGTAAGGGTTAGGGTTAGGGTTAGGGTTAGGGTTAAGGTTAGGTTTAGTCTTACGCTTAGGGTTAGGGTTAGGGTAAGGATATGTGTTAGGGTTAGGTTTAGGGTTAGGGTTAGAGTTAGGGTTAGAGTTAGATTTAGAGTAAGGGTTAGGGTTAGGGATAAGGTTAGGTTTAGGTTTCGGGTAAGGGTAAGGGTTAGGGTTAGGGTGAGGTTTAGGGTAAGTTTAGGGTTAGATTTAGGGTTAGGGTAGGGGTTAGGGGAAAGTTAAGTGTTAGGGTTAGAGTTAGGGTTAGGATAAGGGTAAGGGTTAGGTTTAGGGTTAGGTGTAGGGGTTAGAGTTTGGGTTAGGGTTAAGTTTAGGGTTAGGGTTAGTGTAAGGGTAAGGGTTAGGGTTAGGGTTAGGTTTAAGGTTAGGGTTAGGGTTAAGGGTAGGGTTAGTGTTAGTGTTAGGTTTAGGGTTAGGTTTAGGGTAAGGGTAAGGGTGATGGTTAGGGTTAGGGTTAATGTTAGGGTTAGAGTTAGGGTTAGGGGTAGGGTTAAGGTTAGGGTTAGGGTTAGGATTAGGGTTAGGGCAAGGTTTAGGGTTAGGGTTAGTGTATGGGTTAGGTTTAGGGTTACGGTTAGGGTTAGAGTTACGTTTAGGGTTGGGGTAAGGCTAAGGGTAAGGTTAGGGTTAGGGTTAATGCTAGGGTAAGGTTAAGGGTTAGGGTTATGGGTTAGGGTGAGGGTTACGGTTACTGTAGAGTTAGGTTTAGGGTTAGATTTAGGGTTAGGGTAAGGGTTAGGATTAGGGTTAGGGTTATTGTAAGCGTAAGTGTTAGGGTTAGGGTTAGTGTTAGGGTCAGGGTAAAGGTTAGGGATAGGGTTAGGGTTAGATTAAGGGTAAGTTTTAGCGTTAGGGTTAGGGTAAGGGTTAGTGTTACTGTTAGGGAAAGAGTTAGGGTTAGGGTTAGGTTTACAGATGGGGTTCAGGTTAGGGTTAGGGTTACTGTAAGGGTAAGGGTTAGGGTTAGGGTTAGGGTAAGTGTTAGGGTTAGGGCAAGGGTAAGGGTAAGGGTTAGGCTTAGGGTTAGAGTTAGGGGTTAGGGTTAGGGTTAGCGTTAGGTTTAGGGTTAGGGTTAGGGTGAGGGTAAGGGTTAGGGTTAGGGTTAGGGTTAGGTTTAGGGTTAGGGTGAGGGTGAGGGTAAGGGTTAGGGTTAGGGTTAGGTTTAGGGTGAGGGTAAGGGTTAGGGTTAGGGTTAGGTTTAGGGGTAGGTTTAGGGTAAGGGTTACGGTTAGGGTTAAGGTTAAGGTTGAGGTTAGGGTGACGTTTAGGGTTAGAGTACAGGTTAGGGTTAGGGTAAGGGTTAGGATTAGGGATAGTGTTAGGGTTAGGGTTAGGGTGAGGATAAGGGGCAGAGTTATGGTTAGGGTTAAGGTTAAGGTTGAGTTTAGGGTTAGGGTTAGAGTAAGGTTTAGGGATAGGGTAAGGGTTAGGGTTAGGGTAAGTGTTAGGGTTAGGTTTAGCGTTAGGGTTATGGTTAGGGGTTAGGGTTAGTGTTAGGGTTAGGTTTAGTGTTAGGGATAGGGTAAGGGTAAGGTTAGGGGTAGGTTTAGGGTTAGGTTTAGGATTAGTTTTAGGGTTAATATTGAAGGTAGGGTTAGGGTTAGTGTTAGAGTAAGGGTTAGGGTTAGGGTTAGGGTTCAGTTTAGGGGTTAGGATTAGGGTTATAGTTAGGGGTAGGGGTTAGTGTTAGGGTGAGGGTTAGGGTAGGGTTAAGTTTAGGGTAAGAATTAGGGTAAGGGTAAGGTTTAGGGTTATTTTTAAGGTTAGGGTTAAGGTTAGGGTTAGGGTAAGGGTTAGGGATAGGGTTAGGGTTAGGGTAAGGGTAAGTGTTAGGGTTAGAGTTAGGGTTAGGGTAAGTTTTAGGGTAAGGGTTAGGGTTAGGGTTAGGTTTAGGATTAGGTTTCAGGTTAGGCTTAGGGTTAGGGTAAGGGTAAGGTTTAGGGTTAGGGTTAGGTTTAGGGTTAGGGTAAGTGTTAGGGTTAGGGTTAGGGTTAGGCTTAGGTTAAGGGTAAGGGTTATGGTTAGCGTTAGGGTTAGGGTTAGGGGTTAGGGTTAGGGTTAGGGTTAGGTTTCAGGTTAGGGTTAGGGTAAGGGGAAGGGTTAGGGTTAGGTTTAGGGTTAGGTTTAGGGTTAGGTTTAGGGTTAGGGTTAGGGTAAGGGTTAGTGTTAGTGTTAGGGTTAGAGTTAGGCTTACGGGTGATTTTAGGGTTAGGGTTAGGGTAAGGGTTAGGGTTAGGGTTAAGGTTGAGTTTAGTGTTACGGTTAGGGTTAGGGTACAGGTTAGGGTTAGGGTAAGGTTTAGGGTTAGGGGTAGGGTTAGGGTTAGTGTTAGGGTAAGGGTAAGGGGTAGGGTTAGGTTTAGGGTTAAGGTTGAGGTTAGGGTTAGGGTTAGAGTAAGGTTTAGGGTTAGGGTAAGGGTTAGGGTTAGGGTTGGGGTTAGGGTTAGAGTTAGAGTTAGGGTTAGGGTAAGGGTAAGTGTTAGGTTTATGTTTAGGGTTAGGGTTAGGTTAAGGGTTAAGCTTAGGGCTTAGGGTTAGTGGTAGGGTTAGGTTAAGGGTTAGGGTTAGGGTTAGGGTTAGGGTTAGAATAAGGGTTAGGGTTAGGGTTAGGGTAAGGAAAGTGTTAGGGTTAGGATTAGGTATAGTGTAAGGGTAAGGGTAAGGGTTAGGGTTATGGTTAGGGTTAGGTTTAGGATTGGGTTAAGGTTAGGGTTAGGGTTAGGGTAACGGTAAGTGTTAGTGTTAGGGTTAGGGTTAGGGTAAGAGTTACGGTTAGGGTGAGGGTTAGGGTTAGGGTAAGGGTAAGGGTTAGGTTTAGGGTTAGGGTTAAGTGTTAGGGTTAGGGTTAGTGTTAGGGTTAGGTTTAGAGTTAGGGAGAGGGTAAGGGTAAGGTTTAGGGTTAGGGTTAGTGTTAGGTTTAGGGTTATGGTTAGGGAAAGGGTAAGTGTTTGTGTTAGGGTTAGGGTTAACTTTAGGGTTAGTGTTAGGATTTGGGTTAGGGTTAGGGTTAGGTTTAGGGTTAAGTTTTGGGTAAGGGTAAGGGTTAGGGTTAGGGTTAGGGTATCTTTAGGGAAAGGGTATGGGTTAGGGTTAGGCTTATGGTTAGGGTATGGATTAGGGTTAGGGTTAGGGGAAGGGTTAGGTTTAGGGTTATGGTTAGCATTAAGTTTAGGGTTAGGGTTAGGGTAAGAGTAAGGTTAAGGTTTAGGGTTAGGGTTACGGTTACTGTTAGGGTTAGGGGTTAGGTTTAGTCTTAGGTTTAGGGTTAGGGTTAGGTTAAGGATAAGAGTTAGGGTTAGGTTTAGGGTTAGGGTTAGTGTTAGCGTTAGGGTAAGTGTTAGGTTGGGGTTAGGGTTAGGGTTAGAGTAAGGTTTAGGGTTAGGGTAAGGGTAAGTGTTAGGGTTAGAGTTAGGGTTAGGGTAAGTGTTAGAGTAAGGGTTAGGGTTAGGGTTAGGTTTAGGGTTGAGGTTAAGATTAAGGTAAGGGTTAGGGAAAGGGCAAGGGCTACGGTTAGGGTAAGCGTTAGGGTTAGGTGAATGGTTAGGGTTAGGGTTGGCGTTAGTGTTAGAGTTAGGGTTAGGGTTAGGGCAAGGTAAGGGTTAGGGTTATGGTTAGGGTTAGGGTGAGGGTAAGGGTTAGGGTTAGGGGTTAGGGTTAGTGTTAGGGTTACTTTAAGGATTAGGTTTAGGATTAGGGTTAGATTAGGGTTAGGATAAGGGTTAGGGTTAGGGTTAGGGTAAGGGAAAGTGTTAGGGTTAGGGTTAGGTTTAGCGTTAGGTTAAGGGTAAGGGTCAGGGTTAGGGTTAGGGTTAGGTTTAGGATTGGGGTTAAGGTTAGGGTTAGGGTTAGGGTAACAGTAAGGGTTAGGGGTAGGGTTAGGGTTAGGGTAAGAGTTAGGGTTAGGGTTAGGGTTAGGTAAGGGTAAGGGATAGGTTTAGGGTTAGGGTTAAGTGTTAGGATTAGGGTTAGTGTTAGGTTTAGGTTAGAGTTAGGGTGAGGGTAAGGGTAATGTTTAGGGTTTGGCTTAGGGTTAGGTTTAGGGTTAGGGTTAGGGAAAGGGTAAGGGTTAGGTTTAGGGTTAGGGTTAAGGTTAGGATTAGGGTTAGGGTTTCGGTTAGGGTTAGGGTGAGGTTTAGGGTTAGGGTTTGGGTAAGGGTTAGGGTTAGGATTAGGGTAGGTTTAGGGAAAGGTTATGGGTTAGGGTTAGGGTTAGGGTAAGGATCAGAGTTAGGGTTAGGGTTAGGATAAAGGTTAGGTTTAGGGTTATGGTTAGCAATAAATTTAGGGTTAGTGTTAGGGTAAGGGTAAAGTTAAGGCTTAGGTTTAGGGTTAGGGTTACGGTTAGAGTTAGGGGTTAGCGTTAGTGTTAGGTTTAGGGTTAGAGTTAGGGTAAGGATAAGAGTTAGGGTTAGGGTTAGGGTTAGTGTTAGGGTTAGGGTAAGTGTTAGGGTTAGGGTTAGGGTAAGGGTAAGTGTTAGGGTTGGGGTTAGGATTAGGGTTTGGGTAAGTGTTAGGGTAAGGGTAAGGGTTAGGGTTAGGTTTAGGGTTGAGGTTAAGGTTAAGGTTAGGGTTAGTGTAAGGGTAAGAGTTAGGTTTAGGGTAGCGTTAGTGTTAGGGTAAGGGTTAGGTTTAGGGTAAGGGTAAGTTTAGGGTTAGGGTTATGGTTAGGGTTAGGGGTTAGGGTTAGTGTAAGGGTAAGGTTTAGGGTTATTGATAGGTTTAGGGTTAAGGTAAGGGTTAAGGTAAGTGTAAGGGTTAGGGATAGGGTTAGGGTTAGGGTTAGGGTAACGGTAAGTGTTAAGGTTTGGGTTAGGGTTAGGGTTAGGGTAAGGGTTAGGGATAGGGTTAGGGTTAGGGTAAGGGTAACTTTAGGGTTAGGGTTAGGGTTAAAGTTAGGGTAAGTGTTAGGGTAAGGGTTAAATTTAGGGTTACGTTTATGGTTGGGGTTCAGGTAATGTTATGGTTAGGGCAAAGGTAAGGGTTAGGGTTAGGGTTAGGGTTAGGGTAAGTGTTCGGGTTAGGATTAGGGTTAGTGTAAGGGTAAGTGTTAGGATTAGGGTTAGGGTTAGGTTAGGTGTTTGGGTTAGGGTTAGGGTTAGGTTTAGGGTTAGTGTTAGGGTAAGGTTTAGGGTCAGGGTTAGGGTTAGAGTTAGGGTTAAGTTTTACATTAGCGTTAGGGTTAGGGTAAGGCTTAGCGTTAGGATTTAGGTTGAGGTAGTGTTACGGTTATGGTTAGGGTACGGGTTAGGGTAAGGGTTAGGGTTAGGGTTAGGGTAAGGGTAAGGTTAGGTTTACGGTTAGGGTTAGGGTTAGGGTAAGGGTTAGGGTTAGGGGATAGGGTTAGTGTTAGGGTTAGGTTAAGGGTTAGGGGTAGGGTTAGGATTAGGATAAGGGTTAGGGTTAGGGTTAGGGTTAGGGTAAGGGAAAGTGTTAGGGTTAGTGATAGGTTTAGCGTTAGGGTAAGGGTAAGGGTTAGGGTTAGTGTTAGGGTTAGGTTTAGGGTTGGGGTTAAGGTTAGGGTTAGGTTTAGGGTAAGGGTAAGGTTTAGGGTTAGGGTTAGGGTTAGGGTAAGAGTTGGGGTTAAGGTTAGTGTTAGGGTTAGGGTTAGGGTAAGGGTTAGGTTTAGGGTTAGGGTTAATTGTTAGGGTTAGTGTAAGGGTTAGGGTTAGGTTTAGGGTTAGGCTTAGGGTAAGGGTAAGGGTTAGGGTTAGGGTTAGGTTTAGGGTAAGGGTAAGGTTTAGGGTTAGGGTTAGTTTAAGGGTTAGGTTAAGGGTTAGGTTTAGGGGTAAGGTTAGGGTTAGGGTTAGGGTGAGGGTTAGGGTTAAGTTTAGGGTTAGGGTTTATATAAGGTTAAGGGTTAGGGTTAGGGTTAGGGTAGGTTTATTGATAGAGTAAGGGTTAGCGTTAGGCTTAGGGTAAGGGTAAGGGTTAGGGTTAGGTTTAGGGTTAGGGTAAGGGTTAGGGTTAGGTTTAGTTTTAGGGTGAGGGTAAGTGTTAAGGATAGGGTTACAGTTATGGTTAGGGATACGGTAATTGTAAGGGTTAAGGTTAGGTTTAGGTTTAGGGTAAGGGTTAGGTTAATGGTTAGGGTAGGTTTACTGAAACGGTAAGGGTTAGGGCTAGGGGTAGGGTAAGGGTAAGCGTTAGGGTTAGGGTTACGATTAGGGTAATGGTTAGGTTTAGGGGTTAGGGTTAGTGTTATTGTTAGGTTAAGGGTTAGGGTTAGGGTTAGGGTTAGGGGTAGGATAAGTGTTAGGGTTAGGGTTAGGGTTAGGGTTAGGTTTAAGGTTGGAATTAAGGTTAGGGTTAGGGTTAGGGTAAGTGTAAGGGTTAGGGTCAGGGTTAGGGTTAGGGTAAGTGTTAGGGTTAGGTTTAGGTTTAGAGTTAGGATAAGGGTTAGGGTTAGGGTTAGGGTTACGGTTAGGTTTAGTTCTGGTGGTAAGTTTAGGGTTAGTGTAAGGTTTAGGGTTAGCGTTAGGGTTAGGGGTTAGGGTTAGTTTAAGGGTTACGGTTAGGGTTAGGGTTAGGATTAGGGTAAGGGTATGTGTTAGGATTAGGGTTAGGGTTAGGGTTAGGGTAAGGGTAAGGGTTAGGGGTAGGGTTAGGGTTCGGTTTAGGGTAAGGGTAAGGTTTAGGGTTAGGGTTAGGGTCAGGGTTAGGCTAAGGGTAAGGGTTAGGGTTAGGGTTAGTGTTAGGGTTAGGTTTAGTGTTAGGGTAAGGGTAGGGTTAGGGTTAGGGATAGGGTTAGGGTTAGGGTAAGGGTTATGTTTAGGGTTGGGGTTAGGGTAAGGGTAATTCTTAGGGTTAGGGTTAGGGTTAGGATTAGGTTAAGGGTTAGGTTTACGGTAGGGTTAGGGGTTAGGGTTAGTGTTAGTGTTAGGTTTAGGGTTAGGTTTAGGGTTGGGGTTAAGTTTAGGGTTAGGATTAGGGTAAGGGTTAGGGTTAGGGTTGAGGTTGAGGTAGGGTTATGGTTAGGGTTACGGTACGGGTTAGGGTTAGGGTAAATGTTAGGGTTAGGGGTAGGGTTATGGTTATGGTTAGGGTTAGGGTTAGGGATTACGTTTAGGGTTAGGGGTGAGGGTTAGGGTTAGGGTTACGTTTAAGGTTAGGGTAAGGGTTAGGATTAGGGTTAGAGTTAGGGGTTATGGTTAGTGGTTAGGGTTAGGGTTAGGGTTAGGTTAAGGGTTAGGGTTAGGGTTAGCGTTACGGTTAGGATAAGGGTTAGGGTTAGGGTTTGGTTAAGGGTTAGGGTAAGGGCAAGGGTTATGGTGAGGGTTAGGGTTAGGGTTAGGCTAAGGTTAAGGGTTAGGGTTACAGTTAGGGTTAGGTTTAGGGGAAGTGTAAGGGTTAGGGTAAGGGTTAGGATAAGGTTTAGGGTTAGGGTTAGCATTAGGGTAGGGGTTAGGGAAAGGGTAAGTGTTATGGTTAGGGTTAAGTTTAGGATAAGTGTAAGGGTTAGGGTTAGGGTTAGGGTTAGGGTTAGGGTTATGGTTATGGTTAGTGTTAGGGTAAGTGTTAGGGTTAGGTTTAGGGTTAGAGTAAGGGTAAGTGTTAGGGTTAGGTTTAGGGTTACTGTTAGGGTAAATGTTAGGGTAAGTGTTAGGGTTAGGTTTATGTGTAGCATTAAGTTTAGGTTAGGGTAGGGTAAGGGTAAGGTTAAGGTTTATGGTTAGGGTTAGGGTTACGGTTAGGGTTAGGAGTTAGGGTTAGTGTTAGGGTTAGGGTAAGGATAAGAGTTAGGGTTAGGTTTAGGGTTAGTGTTACAGTTAGGGTAAGTGTTAGGGTTAGGGTTCGGGTTAGGGATAGGGTAAGGTTAAGTGTTAGGGTTATGGTTAGGGTTAGGGTTAGGGTAAGTGTTAGGGTAAGGGTTAGGGTTAGGGTTAGATTTAGGGTTGAGGTTAAGTTTAAGGTTAGGATTAGGGTAATGGTAAGGGTTAGGGTTAGGGTAAGCGTTAGGGTTAGGGTAAGGGTTAGTGTTAGGGTAAGGGTAAGGGTTAGGGTTAGGGTTAGGGTTAGGCGTTAAGGTTAGGGTAAGGGAAAGTTTTAGGGTTATTGTTAGGATTAGGGTTAAGGTTAGGGTTAGGTGTTAGGGTTAGTGTTAGGGTTAGGTTAAGGGTTAGGGTTAGGGTTAGGGTAAGGGAAAGTGTTAGGGTTAGGGATAGATATAGCGTTAGGGTAAGGGTAAGGGTTAGGGTTCCGGTAAGGGTTAGGGTTAATGTTAGGGTTAGGTTTAGGGTCGGGGTTAAGGGTTGGGTTAGGGTTATGTTAAGGGTAAGGTTTAGTGTTAGGGTTACGGTTAGGGTAAGAGTTAGGGTTAGGGTTAGGGTTAGGGTTAGGGTAATGGTAAGGGTTAGGTTTAGGGTAAGCTTTAGGGTTAGGGTAAGGGTTACGGTAAGCATTCGGGTTAGGGTTAGGGTTACGTTAAGGTTGACGTTAGGGTTAGGGTTAGGGTTAGGGTAAGGGTTAGGGTTAGGGTTAAGGTTGAGGTTAGGGTTATGGTTAGGGTTAAGGTACAGGTTAGGGTTAGGGTTAGGGTTAGTGTAAGGGTAAGGGGTAGTGTTAGGGTTAGGGTTAGGGTTAGATTTAGGGTTAGGGTTAGGGTTAGGGTAAGGGTTAGGGTTATAGTTAGGGTTAGGGTTAGGGTAAGGCTTAGGGTTAGGGGTTAGTGTTAGTGTTAGGGTTAGGTTAAGAGTTAGGGTTAGGGTTAGGGTTAGGATTAGGATAAGGGTTAGGGTTAGGGTTAGGGTAAGGGTAATTGTTAGGTTTAGGGTTAGGTTTAGGATTTGGGTTAAGATTAGGGTTAGGGTTAGGGTAAAGGTAAGGGTTAGGGTTAGGGTTAGGATTAGGATAAGGGTTGAGGTTAAGGTTAGGGTTAGGGTTAGCGTTAGGGTTAGGGTTAGGGTTAGGTTTAGGGTAAGGGTAAGGGTTAGGTTTAGGGTTAGGGTTAGCGTTAGGATAAGGGTAAGGGTTAGGGTTAGGGTAAGCGTTAGGGTTAGGGTAAGGTTTAGGGTAAGGGTTAGGGTTAGGGTTAGGGTTAGGGTTAAGGTTGACATTAGGGTTAGGGTTAGGGTGAGGGTTAGGGTTAGGGTAAGGGTAGGTTAAGGGAAAGGGTATGGGTTATGGTTAGAGTTAGGGTAAGGATTAGGGTTAGGGTTAGGGTTAGGGTTAAGGTTAGGTTTAGGTTTAGGGTTAGGGTTAGGGTTAGGGTTAGGGTTAGGGTTAGGGTTAGGTTTAGGGTTAGGGTTAGATTATGGGTAAGGGTTAGGGTTAGGGTTAGGGTTAGGTTTAGGGTTAGGCTTAGGGTAAGGGTTAGGGTTAGGGTTAAGTTTTTCATTAGGGTTAGGGTTAGGGTAAGGGTTAGGGTTAGGGTTAGGGTTAGAGTTAGGGTTTGGGTTTGGGTAAGGGTAAGGGTTAGGGTTAGGTTTAGGGTTAGGATAAGGGTTAGGGTTAGGGTTAGGGTTAGTGTAAGCGTAAGTGTTAGGGTTAGGGTTAGGGTTAGGTATAGGGTAAGGGTTAGGGTTAGGGTTAGGGTTAGGTTTATGGTTGGGGTTAAGGTTAGGGTTAGGGTTCGGGTAAGGGTAAGTGTTATGGTTAGGGTTAGGGTTAAGGTTAGGGTTAGGGTTCGGTTTAGGGTTAGGATTAGGGTAAGTGTAAGTGTTAGGGTTAGGTTTAGGGTTAGGTTTAGGGTTTGGGTTAAGGTTAGGTTTGGGGTTAGGTTAAGGGTAAGCATTAGCGTTAGGGTTAGGGTTAGGGTAAGGGTTAGGTTTAGGGTTAGGGTAGGGTTAGGGTTAGGGTTAGATTTAGGGTTACAGTAAGGGTTAGGTTTAGGGTTATTGTAAGAGTAAGTGTTAGGGTTAGGGTTAGGGTTAGGGTAAAGTTTAGGGATAGGGTTAGGGTTAGGGTAAGTGTAAGTGTTAGACTTAGGCGTAGGGTTAGGTTTAGGGTAAGTGTTAGGGAAAGGGTTAGGGTTAGGTTAGGTTTAGGGTTGGGGTTCAGGTTAGGGTTAGGGTTAGGGTAAGTGTAAGTGTTAGGGTTAGGGTTAGGGTTAGGGTTAGGGTAAGTGTTAGGGTAGGGTTAGGGTTAGGGTTAGGTTAAGGGTTGAGGTTAAGGTTAAGGTTAGGGTTAGGGTAAGGGTAAGGGGTAGGGTTAGGGTAAGCGTTAGGGTTGGGTAAGGGTTAGGGTTATGATAAGGATAAGGGTAAGCGTTAGGGTTAGGTAAGGGTTAGGGTTAGGGTAAGGGTAAGGGTTAGGGTTAGGGTTAGGGTTAGGGTTAGGGGTTAGGGTTAGGGTAAGGGTAAGATTTAGGGTTATTAGGGTTAGGGTTAAGGTTAGGGTTAGGGTAAGGGTAAGTGTTAGGGATAGGGTTAGGGTTAGGGGAAGGGTTAGGGTTAGGGTTAGGGTTAGGGTTAGGGTAAGGGTTAGTTAGTGTTAGGGTTAGGGTTAGGGTAAGGGTTAGGCATAGGGTTAGGGTTATGGTAAGGGTTAGGGTTAGGGTTAGGGTTAAGGTTAGGGTTAGGGTATTGGTTAGGGATAGGGTGAGGGTTAGAGTTAGGTTTAGGTTTGGGGTTTAGGTAATGTTAGTGTTAGGGTCATTGTAATGATTAGGGATAGGGTTAGGTTTAGGGTAATTGTTAGGGTTAGGGTTAGGGTTAGGTTTAGGTTAAGGGTAAGGGTTAGGGTTAGGGTTAGGGTTAGGGGTTAGGGTTAGGGTTAGGGTTAGGTTTAGGGTTAGGGTTAGATTATGGGTAAGTGTTAGGTTTAGGGTTAGGGTTCGGTTTAGGGTTAGGCTTAGGGTAAGGGTTAGGGTTAGGGTTAAGGTTTTCATTAGGGTTAGGGTTGGGTAAGGGTTACGATTAGGGTTAGGGTTAGAGTTAGGGTTTGGGTTAGGGTAAGGGTAAGGGTTAGGGTTAGGTTTAGGGTTAGGATAAGGGTTAGGGTTAAGGTTAGGGTTAGGGTTAGTGTAAGCGTAAGTGTTAGGGTTAGGGTTAGGGTTAGGTATAGGGTAAGGGTTAGGGTTAGGGTTAGGGTTAAGTTTAGGGTTGGTGTTAAGGTTAGGGTTAGGGTGAGGGTAAGGGTAAGGGTTAGGGTTAGGGTTAGGATTAAGGTTAGGGTTAGGGTTCGGTTTAGTGTTAGGATTAGGGTAAGTGTAAGCGTTAGGGTTAGGTTTAGGTTTAGGTTTAGGTTTGGGGTTAAGGTTAGGTTTGGGGTTAGGTTAAGGGTAAGCATTAGCGTTAGGGTTAGGGTTAGGGTAAGGGTTAGGGTTAGGTTTAGGGTAGGGTTAGGGTTAGGGTTAGATTTAGGGTTACAGTAAGGGTTAGGGTTAGGGTTATTGTAAGCGTAAGTGTTAGGGTTAGGGTTAGGATTAGGGTAAAGTTTAGGGATAGGGTTAGGGTTAGGGTAAGGCTAAGTGTTAGACGTAGGGGTAGGGTTAGGGTTAGGGTAAGTGTTAGGGAAAGGGTTAGGGTTAGGTTAGGTTTAGGGTTGGGGTTCAGGTTAGGGTTAGGGTTAGGTAAGTGTAAGTGTTAGGGTTAGGGTTAGGGTTAGGGTTAGGGTAAGTGTTAGGGTTAGGGTTAGGGTTAGGGTAAGGGTAAGTGTTAGGGTTATGTTTAGGGTTAGGGTTAGGGGTTAGGGTTAGGGTAAATGTTAGGGTGAGGGTTAGGGTTAGTGTTAGGTTTAGGGTTGAGGTTAAGGTTAGGGTTAGGGTTAGGGTAAGGGTAAGGATTAGGGTTATGCTAAGTGTTATTGTTAAGGTTACCGTTAGGGTTAGGTTTAGGGTTAAGGTTAAGGTTTGGGTTAGGTTTAGGCTTAGGGTTAAGTGTTAGGGTTACCTTTAGTGTTAGGGTTAGGTTTAGAGTTAGGGTGGGGGTAAGGGTAAGGTTTAGGGTTAGGGTTAGGGTTAGGTTTAGGGTTAGGGTTAGCGAAAGGGTAAGGATTAGGTTTAGGGTTAGGGTTAAGGTTAGGTTTCAGGTTAGGTTTAGGGTTAGGGTTTGGGTAAGGGTAAGGGTTAGGGTTAGGGTTAGGGTAGGTTTAGGGAAAGGGTATGGGTTAGGGGTAGGGTTAGATTTATGGTAAGGATTAGTGTTAGGGTTAGGGTAAGTGTTAGGTTTAGGGTTATGGTTAGCATTAAGTTTAGGGTTAGGGTTAGGGTAAGGATAAGGGTAAGGGTTAGGGTTAGGGTTACGGTTAAGGTTAGGGTTAGTGTTAGGTTAAGGGTTAGGTTTAGGGTAAGGATAAGAATTAGGGTTAGGGTTAGGTTTACTGTTAGGGTTAGGGTAAGTGTTAGAGTTAGGGTTAGGGTGAGAATAATTTTAAGTGTTAGGCTTAGGGTTAGGGTTAAGGTTAGGGTTACGGTTAGGGTAAGTGTTAGGGTAAGGGATAGGTTTAGGGTTGAGGATAAGGTTAAGGTTAAGGTTAGTTTAAGGATAATGGTTAGGGTTAGGGTAAGCGTTAGGTTTAGGGTAAGGGTTAGGGTTAGCGTAAAGGTAAGGGTTAGGGTTATGGTTAGCATTAGGGTTAGGGGTTAGGATTAGGGTAAGAATAAGGTTTAGTGTTATTGTTAGGGACAAGGTTAAGGTTAATGTTAGGGTAAGCGTAAATTTTAGGGATAGGGTTACGGTTAGGGTAACGGTAAGTATTAGGGTTAGGGTAAGGGTTAGGGATAGGGTTAGGGTTAGGGTAAGGGTAAGTTTAGGGTTAGGGTTAGGGTTAGGGTTAGGGTTTGGGTAAGTGTTAGGGTAAGTGTTAGGGTTAGGGTTAGGTTTAGGGTTGGGGTTCAGGTAATGTTAGCGTTAGGGTCAGGGTAAGTGTTAGGTTTAGGGTTAGGTTTAGGATAAGTGTTAGGGTTAGGTTTAGGGTTAGGGTTAGTGTAAGGGTAAGGGTTAGGGTTAGGGTTAGGGTTAGGGGTTAGGGTTAGGGTTAGGGTTAGGTTTAGGGATAGGGTTATGGTAAGGGTAAGGGTTAGGTTTAGGGTTAGGGTTAGGGTAAAGGTAAGGGTTAGGGTTAGAGTTAGGGTTAAGGTTGACGTTAGGTTTAGGGTTAGGGTAAGGGTTAGGGTTAGGGTTAAGGTTGAGGTAGGGTTAGGGTTAGCGTTAGGGTTAGGGTTAGGATTAGGGTTAGGGTAAGGTTTAGGGTTAGGGGTAGGGTTCGGGTTAGGGTTAGGTAAGGCTAATGGGTAGGGTTAGGGTTAGGGTTAAGGTTGAGGTTAGGGTTAGGGTTAGAGTACGGTGTAGGGTTAGGGTTAGGGTAAGGGTTAGGGTTAGGGTTAGGGTTAGGTTTAGGGTTTGGGTTAATGTTAGGTTTAGGGTTATGGTAGGTTTAATTATTAGGGTTAGGGTTAGGGTTAGGGTTAGGGTTATGCTTAGGGTTAGGGTTAGGGTTAGGGTTAGGATTAGCTTTAGGTTATGGTTACGGTTAGGTTTAGGGTTAGGGTTTGGGTAAGGTTATGTGTTAGGGTTAGGGTTAGGGTTAGGGTTAGGGTAAGGTTTAGGTTTAGGGGTTAGCGGTAGTGTTAGGGTTAGGTTAAGGGTTAGGGTTAGGGTTAGGGTAAGGGAAACTGTTAGGGTTAGGGTTAGTTTTAGCGTTAGGGTAAGGGTAAGGGTTAGGGTTAGGGTTAGGTTTAGGTTTAGGTTTGGTCTTAAGATTAGGGTTAGGTTTTGGTTAACAGTAAGGGTTAGGGTTAGGGTTAGGGTTAGGGTAAGAGTTAGGGTTTGGGTTAGGGTTAGGGTAAGGGTATGGGTTAGGTTTAGGGTTAGGGTTAGGTTTAGTGTTAGGGTTAGGAAAAGAGTAAGGGTTAGGGTTAGGGTTAGGGTTAAGGTTAGGTTTAGGGTTAGGGTTAGGGTTAGGGTTAAGTTTGAGGTTAGGGTTAGGGTTAGAGTAAGGTTTAGGGATAGGGTTAGGGTAAGAGTTAGGGTTAGAGTTAGGGTTAGGGTTAGAGTTAGGGTTAGGGTTAGGGTAAGGGTAAGCTTAAGTGTTAGGGTTAGGGTTAGGGTTCCGGATAGGGTAAGGTTTAGGGTTAGGGTTAGGGTTATGTTTAGTGTTAGGATAAGGGTTAGGTTAGGGTTAGGGTTAGTTTAAGCGTAAGTGTTTGGGTTAGGGTTAGGGTTAGGGATAGGGTAAGGGTTAGGGTTAGGGTTAGGTATAGGGTTAGGGTTAGGAAAAGTGTAAGGGTTAGGGTTAGGGTTAGGGTTAAGGTTAGGGTTAGGGTTAGGGTTAGGGTTAGGGTTAGGGTTAAGGTTGAGGTTAGGGTTTGGGTTAGTGTAAGGTTTAGGGTTAGGGTTAGGTTTAGTGTTGGGGTTAAGGTTAGGGTTAGGGTAAGGGTAAGGGTTAGGGTTAGCGTTAGGATTAAGGTTAGGGTTAGGGTTAGGTTTAGGTTTAGGATTAGGGTAAGGGTAAGGGTTAGGTTTAGGTGTAGTGTTAGGTTTTGGGTTGGGGTTAAGGTTAGGGTTGGGATTAGGTTAAGGGTAAGGGTTAGCATTAGGGTTAGGGTTAGGGTAAGGGTTAGGGTTAGGGTTAGGGTTAGGGTTAAGGTTAGGTTTAGTCTTACGCTTAGGGTTAGGGTTAGGGTAAGGATATGTGTTAGGGTTAGGTTTAGGGTTAGGGTTAGAGTTAGGGTTAGAGTTAGATTTAGAGTAAGGGTTAGGGTTAGGGATAAGGTTAGGTTTAGGTTTCGGGTAAGGGTAAGGGTTAGGGTTAGGGTGAGGTTTAGGGTAAGTTTAGGGTTAGATTTAGGGTTAGGGTAGGGGTTAGGGGAAAGTTAAGTGTTAGGGTTAGAGTTAGGGTTAGGATAAGGGTAAGGGTTAGGTTTAGGGTTAGGTGTAGGGGTTAGAGTTTGGGTTAGGGTTAAGTTTAGGGTTAGGGTTAGTGTAAGGGTAAGGGTTAGGGTTAGGGTTAGGTTTAAGGTTAGGGTTAGGGTTAAGGGTAGGGTTAGTGTTAGTGTTAGGTTTAGGGTTAGGTTTAGGGTAAGGGTAAGGGTGATGGTTAGGGTTAGGGTTAATGTTAGGGTTAGAGTTAGGGTTAGGGGTAGGGTTAAGGTTAGGGTTAGGGTTAGGATTAGGGTTAGGGCAAGGTTTAGGGTTAGGGTTAGTGTATGGGTTAGGTTTAGGGTTACGGTTAGGGTTAGAGTTACGTTTAGGGTTGGGGTAAGGCTAAGGGTAAGGTTAGGGTTAGGGTTAATGCTAGGGTAAGGTTAAGGGTTAGGGTTATGGGTTAGGGTGAGGGTTACGGTTACTGTAGAGTTAGGTTTAGGGTTAGATTTAGGGTTAGGCTAAGGGTTAGGATTAGGGTTAGGGTTATTGTAAGCGTAAGTGTTAGGGTTAGGGTTAGTGTTAGGGTCAGGGTAAAGGTTAGGGATAGGGTTAGGGTTAGATTAAGGGTAAGTTTTAGCGTTAGGGTTAGGGTAAGGGTTAGTGTTACTGTTAGGGAAAGAGTTAGGGTTAGGGTTAGGTTTACAGATGGGGTTCAGGTTAGGGTTAGGGTTACTGTAAGGGTAAGGGTTAGGGTTAGGGTTAGGGTAAGTGTTAGGGTTAGGGCAAGGGTAAGGGTAAGGGTTAGGCTTAGGGTTAGAGTTAGGGGTTAGGGTTAGGGTTAGCGTTAGGTTTAGGGTTAGGGTTAGGGTGAGGGTAAGGGTTAGGGTTAGGGTTAGGGTTAGGTTTAGGGTTAGGGTGAGGGTGAGGGTAAGGGTTAGGGTTAGGGTTAGGTTTAGGGTGAGGGTAAGGGTTAGGGTTAGGGTTAGGTTTAGGGGTAGGTTTAGGGTAAGGGTTACGGTTAGGGTTAAGGTTAAGGTTGAGGTTAGGGTGACGTTTAGGGTTAGAGTACAGGTTAGGGTTAGGGTAAGGGTTAGGATTAGGGATAGTGTTAGGGTTAGGGTTAGGGTGAGGATAAGGGGCAGAGTTATGGTTAGGGTTAAGGTTAAGGTTGAGTTTAGGGTTAGGGTTAGAGTAAGGTTTAGGGATAGGGTAAGGGTTAGGGTTAGGGTAAGTGTTAGGGTTAGGTTTAGCGTTAGGGTTATGGTTAGGGGTTAGGGTTAGTGTTAGGGTTAGGTTTAGTGTTAGGGATAGGGTAAGGGTAAGGTTAGGGGTAGGTTTAGGGTTAGGTTTAGGATTAGTTTTAGGGTTAATATTGAAGGTAGGGTTAGGGTTAGTGTTAGAGTAAGGGTTAGGGTTAGGGTTAGGGTTCAGTTTAGGGGTTAGGATTAGGGTTATAGTTAGGGGTAGGGGTTAGTGTTAGGGTGAGGGTTAGGGTAGGGTTAAGTTTAGGGTAAGAATTAGGGTAAGGGTAAGGTTTAGGGTTATTTTTAAGGTTAGGGTTAAGGTTAGGGTTAGGGTAAGGGTTAGGGATAGGGTTAGGGTTAGGGTAAGGGTAAGTGTTAGGGTTAGAGTTAGGGTTAGGGTAAGTTTTAGGGTAAGGGTTAGGGTTAGGGTTAGGTTTAGGATTAGGTTTCAGGTTAGGCTTAGGGTTAGGGTAAGGGTAAGGTTTAGGGTTAGGGTTAGGTTTAGGGTTAGGGTAAGTGTTAGGGTTAGGGTTAGGGTTAGGCTTAGGTTAAGGGTAAGGGTTATGGTTAGCGTTAGGGTTAGGGTTAGGGGTTAGGGTTAGGGTTAGGGTTAGGTTTCAGGTTAGGGTTAGGGTAAGGGGAAGGGTTAGGGTTAGGTTTAGGGTTAGGTTTAGGGTTAGGTTTAGGGTTAGGGTTAGGGTAAGGGTTAGTGTTAGTGTTAGGGTTAGAGTTAGGCTTACGGGTGATTTTAGGGTTAGGGTTAGGGTAAGGGTTAGGGTTAGGGTTAAGGTTGAGTTTAGTGTTACGGTTAGGGTTAGGGTACAGGTTAGGGTTAGGGTAAGGTTTAGGGTTAGGGGTAGGGTTAGGGTTAGTGTTAGGGTAAGGGTAAGGGGTAGGGTTAGGTTTAGGGTTAAGGTTGAGGTTAGGGTTAGGGTTAGAGTAAGGTTTAGGGTTAGGGTAAGGGTTAGGGTTAGGGTTGGGGTTAGGGTTAGAGTTAGAGTTAGGGTTAGGGTAAGGGTAAGTGTTAGGTTTATGTTTAGGGTTAGGGTTAGGTTAAGGGTTAAGCTTAGGGCTTAGGGTTAGTGGTAGGGTTAGGTTAAGGGTTAGGGTTAGGGTTAGGGTTAGGGTTAGAATAAGGGTTAGGGTTAGGGTTAGGGTAAGGAAAGTGTTAGGGTTAGGATTAGGTATAGTGTAAGGGTAAGGGTAAGGGTTAGGGTTATGGTTAGGGTTAGGTTTAGGATTGGGTTAAGGTTAGGGTTAGGATTAGGGTAACGGTAAGTGTTAGTGTTAGGGTTAGGGTTAGGGTAAGAGTTACGGTTAGGGTGAGGGTTAGGGTTAGGGTAAGGGTAAGGGTTAGGTTTAGGGTTAGGGTTAAGTGTTAGGGTTAGGGTTAGTGTTAGGGTTAGGTTTAGAGTTAGGGAGAGGGTAAGGGTAAGGTTTAGGGTTAGGGTTAGTGTTAGGTTTAGGGTTATGGTTAGGGAAAGGGTAAGTGTTTGTGTTAGGGTTAGGGTTAACTTTAGGGTTAGTGTTAGGATTTGGGTTAGGGTTAGGGTTAGGTTTAGGGTTAAGTTTTGGGTAAGGGTAAGGGTTAGGGTTAGGGTTAGGGTATCTTTAGGGAAAGGGTATGGGTTAGGGTTAGGCTTATGGTTAGGGTATGGATTAGGGTTAGGGTTAGGGGAAGGGTTAGGTTTAGGGTTATGGTTAGCATTAAGTTTAGGGTTAGGGTTAGGGTAAGAGTAAGGTTAAGGTTTAGGGTTAGGGTTACGGTTACTGTTAGGGTTAGGGGTTAGGTTTAGTCTTAGGTTTAGGGTTAGGGTTAGGTTAAGGATAAGAGTTAGGGTTAGGTTTAGGGTTAGGGTTAGTGTTAGCGTTAGGGTAAGTGTTAGGTTGGGGTTAGGGTTAGGGTTAGAGTAAGGTTTAGGGTTAGGGTAAGGGTAAGTGTTAGGGTTAGAGTTAGGGTTAGGGTAAGTGTTAGAGTAAGGGTTAGGGTTAGGGTTAGGTTTAGGGTTGAGGTTAAGATTAAGGTAAGGGTTAGGGAAAGGGCAAGGGCTACGGTTAGGGTAAGCGTTAGGGTTAGGTGAATGGTTAGGGTTAGGGTTGGCGTTAGTGTTAGAGTTAGGGTTAGGGTTAGGGCAAGGTAAGGGTTAGGGTTATGGTTAGGGTTAGGGTGAGGGTAAGGGTTAGGGTTAGGGGTTAGGGTTAGTGTTAGGGTTACTTTAAGGATTAGGTTTAGGATTAGGGTTAGATTAGGGTTAGGATAAGGGTTAGGGTTAGGGTTAGGGTAAGGGAAAGTGTTAGGGTTAGGGTTAGGTTTAGCGTTAGGTTAAGGGTAAGGGTCAGGGTTAGGGTTAGGGTTAGGTTTAGGATTGGGGTTAAGGTTAGGGTTAGGGTTAGGGTAACAGTAAGGGTTAGGGGTAGGGTTAGGGTTAGGGTAAGAGTTAGGGTTAGGGTTAGGGTTAGGTAAGGGTAAGGGATAGGTTTAGGGTTAGGGTTAAGTGTTAGGATTAGGGTTAGTGTTAGGTTTAGGTTAGAGTTAGGGTGAGGGTAAGGGTAATGTTTAGGGTTTGGCTTAGGGTTAGGTTTAGGGTTAGGGTTAGGGAAAGGGTAAGGGTTAGGTTTAGGGTTAGGGTTAAGGTTAGGATTAGGGTTAGGGTTTCGGTTAGGGTTAGGGTGAGGTTTAGGGTTAGGGTTTGGGTAAGGGTTAGGGTTAGGATTAGGGTAGGTTTAGGGAAAGGTTATGGGTTAGGGTTAGGGTTAGGGTAAGGATCAGAGTTAGGGTTAGGGTTAGGATAAAGGTTAGGTTTAGGGTTATGGTTAGCAATAAATTTAGGGTTAGTGTTAGGGTAAGGGTAAAGTTAAGGCTTAGGTTTAGGGTTAGGGTTACGGTTAGAGTTAGGGGTTAGCGTTAGTGTTAGGTTTAGGGTTAGAGTTAGGGTAAGGATAAGAGTTAGGGTTAGGGTTAGGGTTAGTGTTAGGGTTAGGGTAAGTGTTAGGGTTAGGGTTAGGGTAAGGGTAAGTGTTAGGGTTGGGGTTAGGATTAGGGTTTGGGTAAGTGTTAGGGTAAGGGTAAGGGTTAGGGTTAGGTTTAGGGTTGAGGTTAAGGTTAAGGTTAGGGTTAGTGTAAGGGTAAGAGTTAGGTTTAGGGTAGCGTTAGTGTTAGGGTAAGGGTTAGGTTTAGGGTAAGGGTAAGTTTAGGGTTAGGGTTATGGTTAGGGTTAGGGGTTAGGGTTAGTGTAAGGGTAAGGTTTAGGGTTATTGATAGGTTTAGGGTTAAGGTAAGGGTTAAGGTAAGTGTAAGGGTTAGGGATAGGGTTAGGGTTAGGGTTAGGGTAACGGTAAGTGTTAAGGTTTGGGTTAGGGTTAGGGTTAGGGTAAGGGTTAGGGATAGGGTTAGGGTTAGGGTAAGGGTAACTTTAGGGTTAGGGTTAGGGTTAAAGTTAGGGTAAGTGTTAGGGTAAGGGTTAAATTTAGGGTTACGTTTATGGTTGGGGTTCAGGTAATGTTATGGTTAGGGCAAAGGTAAGGGTTAGGGTTAGGGTTAGGGTTAGTGTAAGTGTTCGGGTTAGGATTAGGGTTAGTGTAAGGGTAAGTGTTAGGATTAGGGTTAGGGTTAGGTTAGGTGTTTGGGTTAGGGTTAGGGTTAGGTTTAGGGTTAGTGTTAGGGTAAGGTTTAGGGTCAGGGTTAGGGTTAGAGTTAGGGTTAAGTTTTACATTAGCGTTAGGGTTAGGGTAAGGCTTAGCGTTAGGATTTAGGTTGAGGTAGTGTTACGGTTACGGTTAGGGTACGGGTTAGGGTAAGGGTTAGGGTTAGGGTTAGGGTAAGGGTAAGGTTAGGTTTACGGTTAGGGTTAGGGTTAGGGTAAGGGTTAGGGTTAGGGGATAGGGTTAGTGTTAGGGTTAGGTTAAGGGTTAGGGGTAGGGTTAGGATTAGGATAAGGGTTAGGGTTAGGGTTAGGGTTAGGGTAAGGGAAAGTGTTAGGGTTAGTGATAGGTTTAGCGTTAGGGTAAGGGTAAGGGTTAGGGTTAGTGTTAGGGTTAGGTTTAGGGTTGGGGTTAAGGTTAGGGTTAGGTTTAGGGTAAGGGTAAGGTTTAGGGTTAGGGTTAGGGTTAGGGTAAGAGTTGGGGTTAAGGTTAGTGTTAGGGTTAGGGTTAGGGTAAGGGTTAGGTTTAGGGTTAGGGTTAATTGTTAGGGTTAGTGTAAGGGTTAGGGTTAGGTTTAGGGTTAGGCTTAGGGTAAGGGTAAGGGTTAGGGTTAGGGTTAGGTTTAGGGTAAGGGTAAGGTTTAGGGTTAGGGTTAGTTTAAGGGTTAGGTTAAGGGTTAGGTTTAGGGGTAAGGTTAGGGTTAGGGTTAGGGTGAGGGTTAGGGTTAAGTTTAGGGTTAGGGTTTATATAAGGTTAAGGGTTAGGGTTAGGGTTAGGGTAGGTTTATTGATAGAGTAAGGGTTAGCGTTAGGCTTAGGGTAAGGGTAAGGGTTAGGGTTAGGTTTAGGGTTAGGGTAAGGGTTAGGGTTAGGTTTAGTTTTAGGGTGAGGGTAAGTGTTAAGGATAGGGTTACAGTTATGGTTAGGGATACGGTAATTGTAAGGGTTAAGGTTAGGTTTAGGTTTAGGGTAAGGGTTAGGTTAATGGTTAGGGTAGGTTTACTGAAACGGTAAGGGTTAGGGCTAGGGGTAGGGTAAGGGTAAGCGTTAGGGTTAGGGTTACGATTAGGGTAATGGTTAGGTTTAGGGGTTAGGGTTAGTGTTATTGTTAGGTTAAGGGTTAGGGTTAGGGTTAGGGTTAGGGGTAGGATAAGTGTTAGGGTTAGGGTTAGGGTTAGGGTTAGGTTTAAGGTTGGAATTAAGGTTAGGGTTAGGGTTAGGGTAAGTGTAAGGGTTAGGGTCAGGGTTAGGGTTAGGGTAAGTGTTAGGGTTAGGTTTAGGTTTAGAGTTAGGATAAGGGTTAGGGTTAGGGTTACGGTTAGGTTTAGTTCTGGTGGTAAGTTTAGGGTTAGTGTAAGGTTTAGGGTTAGCGTTAGGGTTAGGGGTTAGGGTTAGTTTAAGGGTTACGGTTAGGGTTAGGGTTAGGATTAGGGTAAGGGTATGTGTTAGGATTAGGGTTAGGGTTAGGGTTAGGGTAAGGGTAAGGGTTAGGGGTAGGGTTAGGGTTCGGTTTAGGGTAAGGGTAAGGTTTAGGGTTAGGGTTAGGGTCAGGGTTAGGCTAAGGGTAAGGGTTAGGGTTAGGGTTAGTGTTAGGGTTAGGTTTAGTGTTAGGGTAAGGGTAGGGTTAGGGTTAGGGATAGGGTTAGGGTTAGGGTAAGGGTTATGTTTAGGGTTGGGGTTAGGGTAAGGGTAATTCTTAGGGTTAGGGTTAGGGTTAGGATTAGGTTAAGGGTTAGGTTTACGGTAGGGTTAGGGGTTAGGGTTAGTGTTAGTGTTAGGTTTAGGGTTAGGTTTAGGGTTGGGGTTAAGTTTAGGGTTAGGATTAGGGTAAGGGTTAGGGTTAGGGTTGAGGTTGAGGTAGGGTTATGGTTAGGGTTACGGTACGGGTTAGGGTTAGGGTAAATGTTAGGGTTAGGGGTAGGGTTATGGTTATGGTTAGGGTTAGGGTTAGGGATTACGTTTAGGGTTAGGGGTGAGGGTTAGGGTTAGGGTTACGTTTAAGGTTAGGGTAAGGGTTAGGATTAGGGTTAGAGTTAGGGGTTATGGTTAGTGGTTAGGGTTAGGGTTAGGGTTAGGTTAAGGGTTAGGGTTAGGGTTAGCGTTACGGTTAGGATAAGGGTTAGGGTTAGGGTTTGGTTAAGGGTTAGGGTAAGGGCAAGGGTTATGGTGAGGGTTAGGGTTAGGGTTAGGCTAAGGTTAAGGGTTAGGGTTACGGTTAGGGTTAGGTTTAGGGGAAGTGTAAGGGTTAGGGTAAGGGTTAGGATAAGGTTTAGGGTTAGGGTTAGCATTAGGGTAGGGGTTAGGGAAAGGGTAAGTGTTATGGTTAGGGTTAAGTTTAGGATAAGTGTAAGGGTTAGGGTTAGGGTTAGGGTTAGGGTTAGGGTTATGGTTATGGTTAGTGTTAGGGTAAGTGTTAGGGTTAGGTTTAGGGTTAGAGTAAGGGTAAGTGTTAGGGTTAGGTTTAGGGTTACTGTTAGGGTAAATGTTAGGGTAAGTGTTAGGGTTAGGTTTATGTGTAGCATTAAGTTTAGGTTAGGGTAGGGTAAGGGTAAGGTTAAGGTTTATGGTTAGGGTTAGGGTTACGGTTAGGGTTAGGAGTTAGGGTTAGTGTTAGGGTTAGGGTAAGGATAAGAGTTAGGGTTAGGTTTAGGGTTAGTGTTACAGTTAGGGTAAGTGTTAGGGTTAGGGTTCGGGTTAGGGATAGGGTAAGGTTAAGTGTTAGGGTTATGGTTAGGGTTAGGGTTAGGGTAAGTGTTAGGGTAAGGGTTAGGGTTAGGGTTAGATTTAGGGTTGAGGTTAAGTTTAAGGTTAGGATTAGGGTAATGGTAAGGGTTAGGGTTAGGGTAAGCGTTAGGGTTAGGGTAAGGGTTAGTGTTAGGGTAAGGGTAAGGGTTAGGGTTAGGGTTAGGGTTAGGCGTTAAGGTTAGGGTAAGGGAAAGTTTTAGGGTTATTGTTAGGATTAGGGTTAAGGTTAGGGTTAGGTGTTAGGGTTAGTGTTAGGGTTAGGTTAAGGGTTAGGGTTAGGGTTAGGGTAAGGGAAAGTGTTAGGGTTAGGGATAGATATAGCGTTAGGGTAAGGGTAAGGGTTAGGGTTCCGGTAAGGGTTAGGGTTAATGTTAGGATTAGGTTTAGGGTCGGGGTTAAGGGTTGGGTTAGGGTTATGTTAAGGGTAAGGTTTAGTGTTAGGGTTACGGTTAGGGTAAGAGTTAGGGTTAGGGTTAGGGTTAGGGTTAGGGTAATGGTAAGGGTTAGGTTTAGGGTAAGCTTTAGGGTTAGGGTAAGGGTTACGGTAAGCATTCGGGTTAGGGTTAGGGTTACGTTAAGGTTGACGTTAGGGTTAGGGTTAGGGTTAGGGTAAGGGTTAGGGTTAGGGTTAAGGTTGAGGTTAGGGTTATGGTTAGGGTTAAGGTACAGGTTAGGGTTAGGGTTAGGGTTAGTGTAAGGGTAAGGGGTAGTGTTAGGGTTAGGGTTAGGGTTAGATTTAGGGTTAGGGTTAGGGTTAGGGTAAGGGTTAGGGTTATAGTTAGGGTTAGGGTTAGGGTAAGGCTTAGGGTTAGGGGTTAGTGTTAGTGTTAGGGTTAGGTTAAGAGTTAGGGTTAGGGTTAGGGTTAGGATTAGGATAAGGGTTAGGGTTAGGGTTAGGGTAAGGGTAATTGTTAGGTTTAGGGTTAGGTTTAGGATTTGGGTTAAGATTAGGGTTAGGGTTAGGGTAAAGGTAAGGGTTAGGGTTAGGGTTAGGATTAGGATAAGGGTTGAGGTTAAGGTTAGGGTTAGGGTTAGCGTTAGGGTTAGGGTTAGGGTTAGGTTTAGGGTAAGGGTAAGGGTTAGGTTTAGGGTTAGGGTTAGCGTTAGGATAAGGGTAAGGGTTAGGGTTAGGGTAAGCGTTAGGGTTAGGGTAAGGTTTAGGGTAAGGGTTAGGGTTAGGGTTAGGGTTAGGGTTAAGGTTGACATTAGGGTTAGGGTTAGGGTGAGGGTTAGGGTTAGGGTAAGGGTAGGTTAAGGGAAAGGGTATGGGTTATGGTTAGAGTTAGGGTAAGGATTAGGGTTAGGGTTAGGGTTAGGGTTAAGGTTAGGTTTAGGTTTAGGGTTTGGGTTAGGGTTAGGGTTAGTTTTAGGGTTAGGGTTTGGGTAATGGTAAGGGTTAAGGTTAGGGTAAGGGTAGGTTTAGGGAAAGGGTATGGGTTAGGGTTAGGGTTAGGGTAAGGATTAGGGTTAGGGTTAGGGTTAGGGTAAGGTTTAGGTTTAGGGTTATGGTTAGCATGAAGTTTAGGGTTAGGGTAAGGGTAAGGGTAAGGTTAAGTGTTAGGGTTAGGTTTATTGTTAAGTAGTAGAGTTAATGGTTAGGGTTAGTGTTAGGTTTAGTGTTAGGGTTAGGGTAAGGGTAAGGTTAGGTTTAGGGTTAGCGTTAGGGTTAGGGTTAGGGTTACGGTTAGGGTAAGGGTTAGGGTTAGGTTTAGGGTTAGGGTTAAGGTTGACGTTAGGGTTAGGTTTAGGGTAAGGGTTAGGGTTAGGGTTAAGGTTGAGGTAGGGTTACGGTTAGGGTTAGGGTATGGGTTAGGGTTAGGGTAAGGTTTAGGGTTAGGGGTAGGGTTAGGGTTAGGGTTAGGGTAAGGGTAAGGAATAGGGTTAGGTTTAGGGTTAAGGTTGAGGTTAGGGTTAGGGTTAGAGTAAGGTTTAGGGTCAGTGTTAGGGTAAGGGTTAGGTTTAGGGTTAGGGTTAGGGTTAGGGTTAGAGTTAGGGTTAGAGTTAGGGTAAGGGTAAGGGTTAGGTTTATGGTTAGGGTTAGGGTTAGGGTTAGGGTAAGGGTTAGGGTTAGGGGTTAGAGTTAGTGTTAGGGTTAGGTTAAGGGTTAGGGTTAGAGTTAAGGTTAGGTTTAGGATAAGGTTTAGGGTTAGGGTTAAGTTAAGGGAAAGTGTTAGGGTTAGTGTTAGGTTTAGCGTTAGGGTACGGGTAAGGGTTAGGATCAGGGTTAGGGTTAGGTTTAGGGTTGGGATTAAGGATAGGGTTAGGGTTAGGGTAAGAATAAGGTTTAGGGTTAGGGTTTGGGTTAGGGTAAGTGTTAGGGTTAGGGTTAGGGTTAGGATAAGCATTAGGTTTAGGGTTAGGGTTAAGTGTTAGGGTTAGGGTAAGATTTAGGGTTAGGTTTAGGGTTAGGGTGAGGGTAAGGGTTAGGGTTAGGGTTAGATTTTTGGTTAGGGTTAGGGTAAGGGTAAGGGTTAGGGTTATTTTTACGGTTAGGGTTAGGGTACAGGTTACGGTTAGTGTTAGGTTTAGGGTAAGGGTAAAGGGTAGAGTTAGGTTTAGGGTTAAGGTTGAGGTTAGGGTTAGGGTTAGAGTAAGGTTTAGGGTTAGGATAAGGGTTAGGGTTAGGGTTAGGGTTAGGGTTAGAGTTAGGGTTAGGGTTAGGGTAAGGGTAAGGGTAAGGGTTAGGGTTATAGTTAGGATTAGGGTAGGGTAAGGGTTAGGGTTAAGGGTTATTGTTAGTGTTACGGTTAGGTTAAGGGTTAGAGTTAGGGTTAGGGTTAGGATAAGTGTTAGGGTTAGGGTTAGGGTAAGGGAAAGTGTTAGTGTTAGGGTTAGGTGTAGCGTTAGGGTAAGGCTAAGGGTTAGGGTTAGGGTTAGGTTTAGGTTTAGGATTTGGGTTAAGGTTAGGGTTAGGTTAGGGTAACGGTAAGGGTTAGGGTTAGGGTTAGGTTTAGGTTAAGAGTTAGGGTTAGAGTTAGGTTTAGGGTTAGGGTAAGGGTAAGCGTTAGGTTTAGGGTTAGGGTTAGGGTTAAGGTTGACGTTAGGATTAGGGTTAGGGTAAGGGTTAGGGTTAGGGTTAAGGTTGAGGTTAGGGTTAGGGTACAGGTTAGGGTTATGGTTAGGTTTAGGGTAAGGGTAAGGGGTAGGGTTAGGGTTAGGGTTAAGGTTGAGGTTATTGTTAGGGTTAGAGTAAGTTTTAGGGTTAGGGTAAGGGTTAGGGTTAGGGTTAGAGTTAGGGTTATGGTTAGGGTAAGGGTAAGGTTTAGGGTTATAGTTAGGGTTAGGGTTTGAGTAAGGGTTAGGGTTAGGGGTTAGTGTTAGTGTTAGGGTTAGGTTAAGGGTTAGGGTTAGGGTTAGGTTTAGGGTTAGGATAAGGATTAGGGTTAGCGTTAGGGTAAGGGAAAGTGTTAGGGTTAGGGTTAGGTTCAGCCTTAGGGTAAGGGTAAGGGTTAGGGTTAGGGTTAGGGTTATGGTAAGGGTATGTGTTAGGGTTAGTGTTAGTGTTAGGGTTAGCGTAAGGGTAAGGGTAAGGATAAGGGTTAGGGTTAAGGTTAGGTTTAGGGTAAGGGTAAGTGTAAGGTTTAGGGTTAGGGTTAGGTTAGGCTAAGTGTAAGGGTTAGGGTTAGGGTTAGTGTTAGGTTTAGGTTTAGGGTTAGGGTAAGGGTAAGCGTTAGGGTTTCGTTTAGGGTTAGGGTTAGGGTAAGTGTTATGATTAGGGTTAGGGTTGGGTTAGGGTAAGGGTAAGTGTTATGGTTACGGTTTGGGTTAGGATAAGGTTAAGGGTTAGGGTTAGGGTAGGGTTAGGGTTTAGGGTTAGTGTTAGGGTTATTTTTAGGGTTAGGTATAGTGTTGGGGTTAAGTTTAGGGTTAGGGTTAGGGTAAGGTTAAGGATTAGGTTTAGCGTTTGGGTTTGGGTTAGGGTTACGTTAAGGGTAAGGGTTTGGGTTAGGTTTAGGGTTAGGGGTTACTTTTAGGGTTAGGGGTGAGGGTTAGGGTTAGGGTTACAGTTAGGGTTAGGGTATGGGTTAGGTTAAGGGTTAGGGTTAGGGTTAGGGTTAAGGGTTAGGGTTAGTGGTTAGGGTTAGGGTTAGGGTTAGGATAAGGGTTAGGGTTAGAGTTAGGGTAAGGGAAAGTGTTAGGGTTAGGGTAAGATTTAGGGTTAGGTTTAGGGTTAAGGTGAGGGTAAGGTTTAGGTTTAGGTTAGAGTTAGGGTTAGGGTTAGGGTAAGGGTAAGGGTTAGGGTTAGGGTTATGGTTAGGGTAAGTGTTAGGGTAAGGGTTAGGGTTAGGTTTAGGGTTGGGATTCAGGTAATGTTAGGGTTAGGGTAAGGGTAAAAGTTAAGGTTAGGGTTAGGGTTAGGTTAAGGGTAAGGGTTAGGGTTAGGGTTAGGTTTAGGGTAAGGGTTAGGTTTAGGGTTAGGGTTAGGGTTAGGGTAAGGGTAAGGGATAGAGTTAGGGTTAAGGTCAAGTTTGAGGTTAGTGTAAGGGTTAGAGTAAGTTTTAGGGTTAGGGTTAGAGTAAGGGTTAGGGTTAGGGTTAAGGTTGAGGTTAGGGCTAGTGTTAGAGTAATGATTAGGGTTAGGGTTAGGGTATGGTTTAGGGTTAGGGTTAAGGTTGAGGTAGGTTTATGTTTAGGGTTAGGGTACGGGTTAGGGTTAGAGTTATGGTTATGGTTAGGGTTAGGGTAAGGGTTAGGGTTAGGGGTTAGGGTTAGTGTTAGGGTTAGGTTAAGGGTTAGGGATAGGGTTAGGGTTAGGTTTAGTATTAGGGTTAGGGAAATGGTAAGGGTGAGTGTTAGGGTTAGGTTTAAGGTTAGGGTTAGGGTTAGGGTTAGGGTTAAGGTTGAGGTTAGGGTTAGGGTTAAAGTAAGGTTTAGGGTTAGGGTTAGGGTAAGGGTTAGGGTTAGGGTTAGGGTTTGGGTTAGAGTTACGGTTTGGGTTAGGGTAAGTGTAAAGTTTAGGTTTAGGGTTATGGTTAGGGTTAGGGTAAGGGTTAGGGTTAGGTTAAGGGTTAGGGTTAGGGTTAGTGTTAGGATAAGGGTTAGTGTTAGGGTTAGGTTACAGTTAGGGTGAGGGTAAGGGTAAGGTTTAGGGTTAGGGTTAGGGTTAGTGTAGGGGTAAAGGTGAGGGTTAAGGTAAGCGTTAGGGTTAGAGTAAGGGTTAGGGTAAGGGTTATGGTTAGGGTTAGGATTTGGGTTAAGGTTAGGGTTAGGGTTAGGGTAACGTAAGCGTTAGGGTTAGGGTTAGGTTTAGGTTAAGGGTTGGGGTTAGGGTTAGGGTTAGGGTTAGGTTTATGGTAAGGGTAAGGGTTAGGTTTAGGTTTAGGTTTAGGGTTAGGGTTAAGGGTAAGGTTGACGTTAGAATTAGTGTTAGGGTAAGGGTTAGGGTTAGTGTTAAGGTTGAGGTTAGGGTTAGGGTACAGATTAGGGTTAGGGTTAGGTTTAGGGTAAGGGTAAGGGGTAGGATTAGGGTTAGGGTTAAGGTTGAGGTTATTGTTAGGGTTAGAGTAAGGTTTAGGGTGAGGGTAAAGTTAGGGTTAGGGTTAGTGTTAGGGTTAGGGTTAGGGTAAGGGTAAGGTTTAGGGTTATAGTTTTGGTTAGGGTTTGGGTAAGGGTTAGGGTTTGGGGTTAGTGTTAGTGTTAGGGTTAGGTTAAGGGTTAGGGTTAGGGTTAGTTTTAGGGTTAGGATAAGGGTTAGGTTTAGGGTTAGGGTAAGGGAAAGTGTTAGGGTTAGGGTTAGGTTTAGCGTTAGGGTAAGTGTAAGGTTTAGCTTTAAGGTTAGGTTTAGGTTTAGGATTTGGGTTAAGGTTAGGGTTAGGGTTAGGGTAACGGTAAGGGTTAGGGTTACGGTTAGGGTAAGGGTAAGAGTTAGGGTTAGGGTTAGCATTAGGGTTAGGGTTAGGGTAAGGGTTAGGGTTAGGTTTTGGGTTAGGGTTAAGTGTTAGGTTTAGGGTTAAAGTTAGAGTTATGGTTAGGGTTTGGGTTAGGGTTAGGGTTAGGTTTACGGTTAAAGTTAGGGTTAGGGTTTGGGTTAGGGTTAGGGTTAGGGTTAGGTTTAGGGTTAGGGTTTGGGTAAGGGTAAGGGTTAGGGTTAGGGTAAGGATAGGGTTAGAGAAAGGGTATGGGTTAGGGTTAGAGTTAGGGTAAGGGTTAGGTTTAGGGTTATGGTTAGCATTAAGTTTAGGGTTAGGGTTAGGGTAAGGGTAAGGTTAAGTGTTAGGGTTAGGGTTAGAGTTACGGTTAGGGTTAGGGGTTAGGTTTAGTGTTAGGTTAAGGGTTAGGGTTAAGGTTGACGTTAGAGTTTGGTTTAGGGTAAGGGTTAGGGTTAGGATAAGGGTTAGGGGTATGGTAAGGGAAAGTGTTAGAGTTAGGGTTAGGTTTAGTGTTAGGGTAAGGGTAAGGGTTAGGGTTAGGGGTAGGTTTAGGATTGGGGTTAAGTTTATGGTTAGGGTTAGGGTAACGGTAAGGGTTATGGTTAGGGTTAGAGTAAGACTTAGGGTTAGGATTAGGGTTAGGGTTAGAGTTAGTGTAAGAGTTAGGGTTAGGTTAGAGTTAGGGTGAGGGTAAAGGTAAGGTTTAGGGTTAGGGTTAGATTTAGGTTCAGGGTTAGGGTTAGGGAAAGTGTAAGGGTTAGGGCTATGGTTAGGGTTAAGGTTAGGGTTAGGGTTAGGGTTTGGGTTATGGTTAGGTTTACGTTTAGGGTTAGGGTTTGGGTAAAGCTAAGAGTTAGGGTTAGTGTAAGGGTAGGTTTAGGGAAAGGGTATGGGTTAATGTTAGGGTTAGGGTTAGGGTAAGGATTAGGGTTAGGTTTAGGGTTAGGGTAAGTGTTAGGTTTAGGGTTATGGTTAGCATTAAGTTAAAGGTTAGGGTTAGGGTAAGGGTAAGGTTAACTGTTAGGGTTAGGGTTAGGGTTAGGGTTAGGGGTTAGGGTTAGTGTTAGGATTAAGGTTAGGGTTAGGGTAAGGGTAAGGGTTAGGTTTAGGGTTAGGGTTAGGTTTATGGTTAGGGTAAGGGTTAGGGTTAGGATTTGGGTTAGGGTTATGGTTAGGGTAAGGGTTAAGGTTAGGGTTAAGGTTAGGTTTAGATTTGGGGTTAAGGTTATGGTTAGGGTTAGAGTTAGGGTTAGGGTTAAAGTTAGGGTAAGAGTTAGGATTAGGGTTAGGGTTAGGGTAAGGGTAAGGGTTAGGTTTAGGGTTTGGGTTAAGTGTTAGGGTTAGGGTTAGGGTTAGGGTTAGAGTTAGAGTTAGTTTTAGTGTTAGGGTAAGGGTAAGGGTTAGGGTTATGGTTAGCGTTAGGGTTAGGGAAAGGGTAAAGGTTAGGTTTAGGGTTAGAGTTAAGGTTAGGGTTAGGGTTAGGTTTAGGGTTAAGGTTGGGGTTAGGGTTAGGGTTAGAGTAAGGTTTAGGGTTAGGGTTAGGGTAAGGGTTAGTTGTAGGGTTAGGGTTAGAGTTAGTGTTAGGGTTAGGGTAAGGGTAAACGTTAGGTTTAGGGTTAGGGTTAGGGTTAGGTTAAGGGTTAGGTTTAGGGTTTAGGGTTAGTGTTAGGGTTAGGTTAAGGGTGGGGGTTATCGTTAGGGTTAGGGTTAAGGTTGAGGTTAGGGTTTCGGTTAGGGTTAGGGTACAGGTTAGGGTTAGGGTTAGGGTTAGGGTAAGGGTAAGGAGTAGGGTTAGGGTTAAGGTTAAGGTTGACGTTAGGGTTAGGGTTAGAGTAAGGTTAAGGGTTGGGGTAAGGGTTAGGGTTAGGATTAGGGTTAGGGTTAGAGTTAGGGTTAGGCTTAGGGTAAGGGTAAGGGTTAGGGTTATAGTTAGGGTTATGGTTAGGTTAAGGGTTAGAGTTAGGGGTTAGTGTTAGTGTTAGGGTTAGGTTAAGGGTTAGGGTTAGGTTTAGGTTTAGGATAAGGGTTAAGGTTAGGGTTAGGGTAAGGGAAAGTGCTAGGGTTAGGGTTAGGTTTAGCGTTAGGGTAAGGGTAAGGCTTAGGTTTAGGGTTAGGGTAAGAGTTAGGGTTAGGGTTAGGGTTAGTGTAAGGGTAAGGGTTAGGTTTAGGGTTAGGGTTAAGTTTTAGGATTAGGTTTAGTGTTAGGGTTAGGTTAGAGTTATGGTGAGGGTGAGGGTAAGTTTTAGGGTTAGGGTTAGGTTTAGGGTTAGGTTTAGGGAAAGGGTAAGGGTTAGGGTTAGGTTTACGGTTAAAGTTAGGGTTAGGGTTTGGGTTAGGGTTAGGGTTAGGTTTAGGGTTAGGGTTTGGGTAAGGGTAAGGGTTAGGGTTAGGGTAAGGATAGGGTTAGAGAAAGGGTATGGGTTAGGGTTAGGGTTAGGGTAAGGGTTAGGTTTAGGGTTATGGTTAGCATTAAGTTTAGGGTTAGGGTTAGGGTAAGGATAAGGTTAAGTGTTAGGGTTAGGGTTAGAGTTATGGTTAGGGTTAGGGGTTAGGTTTAGTGTTAGGTTAAGGGTTAGTGTTAAGGTTGACGTTAGAGTTTGGTTTAGGGTAAGGGTTAGGGTTAGGATAAGGGTTAGGGTTAGGGTTATGGTAAGGGAAAGTGTTAGGGTTAGGGTTAGGTTTAGCGTTAGGGTAAGGGTAAGGGTTAGGGTTAGGGGTAGGTTTAGGATTGGGGTTAAGTTTATGGTTAGGGTTAGGGTAACGGTAAGGGTTATGGTTAGGGTTAGAGTAAGACTTAGGGTTAGGATTAGGGTTAGGGTTAGAGTTAGTGTAAGAGTTAGGGTTAGGTTAGTGTTAGGGTGAGGGTAAGGGTAAGGTTTAGGGTTAGGGTTAGATTTAGGTTTAGGGTTAGGGTTAGGGAAAGGGTAAGGGTTAGGGCTAGGGTTAGGGTTAAGGTTAGGGTTAGGGTTAGGGTTTGGGTTAGGGTTAGGTTTACGTTTAGGGTTAGGGTTTGGGTAAAGGTAAGAGTTAGGGTTAGTGCAAGGGTAGGTTTAGGGAAAGGGTATGGGTTAGTGTTAGGGTTAGGGTTAGGGTAAGAATTAGGGTTAGGTTTAGGGTTAGGGTAAGGGTTAGGTTTAGGGTTATGGTTAGCATTAAGTTTAGGGTTAGGGTAAGGGTAAGGTTAACTGTTAGGGTTAGGGTTAGGGTTAGGTTTAGGGGTTA
>JANJXV010000048.1:6372500-6497500 GCA_024803745.1 Megascapheus bottae
TGTTAGGGTTAGGATAAGGGTTAGGGTTAGGGTTAGGGTTAGGATAATGGTTAGGGTTAGGTTTAGGGTAAGGGAAAGTGTTAGGGTTAGGGTTAGGTTTAGCGTTAGGGTAAGGGTAAGGGTTAGGGTTAGGGTTAGGGTTAGGTTTAGGATTGGGGTTAAGGTTAGGGTTAGGGTTAGGGTAAAGGTAAGAGTTAGGGTTAGGTTTAGTGTAAGAATTCGGGTTAGGGTTACGGTTAGGGTAAAGGTAAGGATTAGGTTTAGGGTTAGGGTTAGGGTTAGGGAAAGGGTAAAGGTTAGGTTTAGGGTTAGGGTTAAGTTTAGTGTTAGGGTTAGGGTTAAGGTTAAGGTTAAGGTTTGGGTTAGGGTTAGGGTTAGAGTAAGGTTTAGGGTTAGGGTTAGGGTAAGGGTTAGGGTTAGGGTTAGTGTTAGAGTTAGTGTTAGGGTTAGGTAAGGGTAAAGTTTAGGTTTAGGGTTAGGGTTAGGGTTAGGGTAAGGGTTAGGGTTAGGGTTTGGGGTTAGTGTTAGGGTTATGTTAAGGGTGAGGGTTAGGGTTAGGATTAGGATAAAGTTTAGGGTTAGGGTTAGGGTAAGGGAAAGTGTTAGCGTTAGGGATAGGTTTAGTGTTAGGGTAAGGGTAAGGGTTAGGTTTAGTGTTAGGGTTATGTTTATGGTTGGGTTTAAGGTTAGGGTTAGGGTTAGGGTAAGGGTAAAGTTTAATGTTAGGGTTAGGGTAAAAGCAAGGGTTAGGGTTAGGGTAAGCGTTAGGGTTATGGTAAGGGTTAGGGTAAGGGTTAGGGTTAGGGTTAGGGTTAGGGTTAAGGTTGACGTTAGGCTTAGGGTTAAGGTAAGGGTTAGTGTTAGGGTTAAGGTTGAGGTTAGGGTTACGGTTAGGGTTAGGGTTAGGGTACAGTTTAGGGTTAGGGTAAAGGTTAGGGTTAAGGGTAGGGTTAGGGATAGGGTTACGGTAAGGGTAAGGGGTAGGGTTAGGGTTAGGGTTAAGCTTGAGGTTAGGGATAGGGTTAGAGAAAGTTTTAGGGTAAGGGTAAGGGTTAGGGCTAGGGTTGGGGTTAGGGTTAGAGTTAGGGTTAGGGTTAGGGTAAGGGTAAGGGTTAGGGTTATAGTTAGGGTTATGGTTAGGGTAATGGTTAGGGTTATGTGTTAGTGTTAGGGTTAGGTTAAGGGTTAGGGTTAGGCTTAGGTTTAGGATAAGGGTTAAGGTTAGGGTTAGGGTAAGGGAAAGTGGTAGGGTTAGGGTTAGGGTTAGGATAAGGGTAAGGGTTAGGTTTAGGGTTAGGGTTAAGTTTTAGGATTAGGGTTAGTGTTAGGGTTAGGTTAGAGTTAGGGTGAAGGTAAGGGTAAGGTTTAGGGTTAGGGTTATTGTTAGGTTTAGGGTTAGGGTTAGGGAAAGGGTAAGGGTTAGGGTTAGGTTTAGGGTTAAAGTTAGGGTTAGGGTTAGGGTTTGGGTTAGGGTTAGGGTTAGGTTTAGGGTTAGGGTTTGGGTAAGGGTAAGGATTAGGGTTAGGGTAAGGATGGGGTTAGAGAAAGGGTATGGGTTAGGGATAGGGTTAGGGTTAGGGTAAGCGTTAGGTTTAGGGTTATGTTTAGCATTAAGTTTAGGGTTAGGGTTAGGGTAAGGGTAAGGTTAAGTGTTAGGGTTAGGGTTAGAGTTACGGTGAGGTTTAGGGGTTAGGTTTAGTGTTAGGTTAAGGGTTAGGGTTAAGGTTGACGTTAGAGTTTGGTTTAGGGTAAGGGTTGGGGTTAGGATAAGGGTTAGGGTTAGGGTTATGGTAAGGGAAAGTGTTAGGGTTAGGGTTATGTTTAGCCTTAGGGTAAGGGTAAGGGTTAGGTTTAGGGTTAGGTTTAGGATTGGGGTTAAGTTTATGGTTAGGGTTAGGGTAAGGGTAAGTATTAGGGTTAGAGTTAGGGTTAGGGTAAGGGCAAGGTTTAGGGTTAGGGTTAGGTATAGGCTTAAGTTTAGGGTTAGGGTTAGGTTTAGGGTCAGGGTTTGGGTAAAGCTAAGGGTTAGGGTTAGTCTAAAGGTAGGTTTAGGGAAAGGGTATGGGTTAGGGTTAGGGTTAGGGTTAGGGTAAGGATTAGGGTTAGGTTTAGGGTTATTGTAAGGGTTAGGTTTAGGGTTATGGTTAGCATTAAGTTTAGAGTTAGGGTTAGGGTAAGGGTAAGGTTAACTGTTACGGTTAGGGTTAGGGTTAGGGTAAGGGTAAGGGTTAGGTTTAGGGTTAGGGTTATGTTTAGGGTTAGGGTAAGGGTTAGGGTTAGGATTTGGGTTAGGGTATGGTTATGGTAAGGGTTAAGGTTAGGGTTAGGGTTAGGTTTAGGTTTGGGGTTAAGGTTAGGGTTAGGGTTAGGGTAACAGTAAGGGTTACGGTTAGGGTTAGGGTAAGAGTTAGAGTTAGGGTTAGGATTAGGGTTAGGGTAAGGGTAAGGGTTACGTTTAGGGTTAGGGTTAAGTGTTAGGGTTAGGGTTAGGGTTAGGTTTAGAGTTAGAGTTAGGGTTAGGGTTAGGGTAAGAATAAGGTTTAGGGTTATGGTTAGGGTTAGGGTTAGGGTAAGGGTTAGGGTTAGGGGTTAGAGTTAGTGTTATTTTTAGGTTAAGGGTTAGGGTTAGGGTTAGAGTTAGGGTTAGGATAAGGGTTAGGGTTAGGGTTAGGGTAAGGGAAAGTGTTAGGGTTAGGGTTAGGTTTAGCGTTAGGGTAAGGGTAAGGGTTAGGGTTAGGGTTAGGGTTAGGTTTAGGATTGGGGTTAGGGTTAGGGTTAGGGTAAAGGTAAGAGTTAGGGTTAGGTTTAGTGTAAGAGTTAGGGTTAGGGTTACGGTTAGGGTAAATGTAAGGGTTAGGTTTAGGGTTAGGGTTAGGGTTAGGGAAAGGGTAAAGGTTAGGTTTAGGGTTATGGTTAAGGTTAGGGTTAGGGTTAGGGTTAAGGTTAAGGTTGGTGTTAGGGTTAGGGTTAGAGTAAGGTTTAGGGTTAGGGTTAGGGTAAGGGTTAGGTTTAGATTTAGTGTTAGAGTTAGTGTTAGGGTTAGGGTAAGGGTAAAGTTTAGGTTTAGGGTTAGGGTTAGGGTTAGGGTAAGGGTTAGGGTTAGGGTTTAGGGTTAGTGTTAGGGTTAGGTTAAGGGTGAGGGTTAGGGTTAGGGTTAGGATAAGGGTTAGGGTTAGGGTTAGGGTAAGGGAAAGTGTTAGGGTTAGGGATAGGTTTAGCGTTAGGGTAAGGGTAAGGGTTAGGTTTAGTGTTAGGGTTATGTTTATGGTTGGGTTTAAGGTTAGGGTTAGGGTTAGGGTAAGGGTAAAGTTTAAGGTTAGGTTTAGGGTAAAAGTAAGGGTTAGGGTTAGGGTAAGCGTTAGGGTTATGGTAAGGGTTAGGGTAAGGGTTAGGGTTAGGGTTAGGGTTAGTCTTAAGGTTGACGTTAGGCTTAGGGTTAGGGTAAGGGTTAGTGTTAGGGTTAAGGTTGAGGTTAGGCTTACGGTTAGGGTTAGGGTTAGGGTTAGGTTAAGGGAAAGTGTTAGGGTTAGGGTTAGGTTTCGCTTTAGGGTTAGGGTTAGGTTTCGCTTTAGGGTAAGGGTAAGGGTTAGGGTTAGGGTTAGGGTTAGGTTTAGGATTGGGTTTAAGGTTAGAGTTAGGGTTAGGCTTACGGGAAGTGTTAGTGTTAGGGTTAGGTTAGGGTAAGAGTTAGGGTTAGGGTTAGGGTTAGGGTAAGGTTAAGGGTTAGGTTTAGGGTTAGGGTTAAGTGTTAGGATTAGGGTTAGTGTTAGAGTTTTGTTAGAGTTAGGGTGAGTGTAAGGGTAAGGCTTATGGTTAGGGTTAGTTTAGGTTTTGCGTTAGGGTTATGGAAAGTGTAGGGGTTAGGGTTAGGGTTAGGTTTAACGTTAGGTTTTGGGTTAGGGTTTGGGTTAGGGTTAGGGTTACGTTTAGTGTTAGGGTTTGGGTAATGGTAAGGATTAGGGTTAGGGTAAGGTTAGGTTTAGGGAAATGGTATGGGTTAGGGTTAGGTTCAGTTTTAGGGTAAGGATTAGGGTTAGGGTTAGGGTTAGGGTAAGGATTAGGTTTAGTGTTATGGTTAGCAGTAAGTTTAGGGTTAGGGTTATTGTAAGGGTAAGGTTAAGTGTTAGGTTTAGGGTTAGGATTACGGTTAGGGATAGGGGTTACGGTTAGTGTTAGGTTTAGGGTTAGGGTTAGGTAAGGGTAAGGGTTAGGTTTAGGGTTATGGTTAGGTTTAGGGTTAGGGATAGGGTAAGGGTTAGGGTTAGGGTTAGGGTTAAGTTTGACGTTAGGGTTAGGGTTAGATTAAGGGTTTGGGTTAGGGTTAAGGTTCAGGTAGGGTTACGGTTAGGGTTAGGGTACGGGTTAGGGTTAGGGTTGTGTAAGGGTTAGGGTTAGGGGTAGGGTTAGGGTTAGGTTTAGGGTAACGGTAAGGGATAAGGTTAGGGTTAGGTTTAAGGTTTTGGTTGGGATTAGGGTTCGAGTAAGGTTTTGGGTTAGGGTTAGGGTAAGGGTTAGGTTTAGGATTCGGGTTAAGGTTAGGGTTAGGGTTAGGGTAACGGTAAGGTTAGGGTTAGGGTTTGGGTAAGAGTTAGGGTTAGGGTTAGGTTTAGGGTTAGGGTAAGGGTAAGGGTTAGGATTAGGGTTAGGGTTAAGTGATAGGGTTAGAGTTAGGGATCGGGTTAGGTTTAGAGTTATAGTGAGGGTAAGGGTAAGGGTTAGGGTTAGGGTTAGGGTTAGGTTTAGGTTTAAGGTTAGTGTTAGGGTTAGGGTTAGGGTTAGAGTTTTGGTTAGGGTTAGGGTAAGGGTAAAGGTTAGGTTTAGGGTTAGGGTTAGGGTTAGGGTAATGGTTAGTGTTAGGGGTTAGGGTTAGTGTTAGGGTTAGGTTAAGGGTTAGCGTTCGGGTTAGGATAAGGGTTAGGGTTAGGGTTAGGTTTAGGTTTAGGGTTGGGGTTAAGGTTAGGGTTAGAGCTAGGGTAAGGGTAAGTTTTAGGGTTAGGTTTAGGGTTAGGGTAAGAGTTAGGGTTAGGGTTAGGGTTAGGGTTAGTGTTAGGGTAAGCGTTAGGTTTAGGGGTAGGGTTAACAGTTAGAGTTAGGGTAAGGGTTAGGGTTAGGTTTCGTGTTAGGGTGAGGGTAAGGATTAGGCTTTGGGTTAGAGTTAGGGTTAGGGTTAGGATTAGGGTAAGGTTTAGGGTTAGGGTTAAGGTTGAGGTAGGGTTATGGTTAGGGTTACGGTAAGGTTAAGGGATAGGGTTAGGGTTAGGGTTAAGTTTGAGGTTAGGGTTAGGGTTAGAGTAAGGTTTAGGGTTAGGTTTAGGGTAAGGGTTAGGGTTAGGGTTAGATTTAGGGTTAGGGTTAGGGTAAGGGTTAGGGTTAGGGGTTAGAGTTAGTGTTAGGGTTAGGTTAAGGGTTAGGGTTAGGGTTATGGTTAGGTTTATGATAATGGTTAGGGTTAGGGTTAGGGTAAGGGAAAGTGTTAGGGTTAGGGTTAGGTTTAGCGTTAGGGTAAGGGTAAGGGTTAGGGTTAGGGTTAGGGTTAGGTTTAGGATTCTGGTTAAGGTTAGGGTTATTGTTAGGGTAACGGTAAGAGTTAGGGTTAGGTTAGGGTAAGAGTTAGGGTTAGGGTTAGGTTTAGGGTTAGGGTTAGGGTTAGGGTAAGGGTTAGGTTTAGGTTTAGGGTTCAGGTTAAGTGTTAGGATTAGGGTTAGGGTTCGGGTTAGGTTTAGAGTTAGGGTGAGGTTAAGGGTAAGGGTTAGGGTTAGGGTTAGGGTGAGGTTTAGGGTTAGGTTTAGGGAAAGGGTAAGGGTTAGGTTTAGGGTTAGGGTTAGGGTTAAGGTTAGGGTTAGGGTTAGGGTTAAGGTTGAGGTTACGGTTAGGGTTAGAGTAAGGTTTACGTTTAGGGTTAGGGTAAGGGTTAGGGTTAGGGTTAGGGTTAGGGTTAGAGTTTGGGTTAGGGTTAGGGTAAGGGTAAAGGTTAGGTTATGGTTAGGGTTAGGGTTAGTGTTAGGGGTTAGGGTTAGGGTTAGTGTTAGGGTTAGGTTAAGGGTTAGGGTTAGGTTAGGGCAAGGGAAAGTGTTAGGGTTAGGGATAGGTTTAGCATTAGGGTAAGGGTTAGGGTTAGTGTTAGGGTTAGGTTTAGGGTTGGGGTTAAGGTTAGGGTTAGGTTTAGGGTAAGTGTAAGTTTTAGGGTTAGGGTTAGGGTTAGGGTAAGAGTTAGGGTTAGGGTTAGGGTTACGGTTAGGGTTATTGTAAGCATTAGGTTCAGGTTTAGGGTTAAGTGTTAGGGTTAGGGTAAGGTTTAGGGTTATGTTTAGTGTTAGGGTGAGGGTAAGGGTTAGGGTTAGTGTTAGGGTTAGGTTTAGGGTTGGGGTTAAGGTTAGGGTTAGGTTTAGGGTAAGTGTAAGTTTTAGGGTTAGGGTTAGGGTTAGGGTAAGAGTTAGGGTTAGGGTTACGGTTAGGGTTAGTGTAAGCATTAGGTTCAGGTTTAGGCTTAAGTGTTAGGGTTAGGGTAAGGTTTAGGGTTAGGTTTAGTGTTAGGGTGAGGGTAAGGGTTAGGGCTACAGTTAGGGTTAGGGTTAGGTTTAGGGTAAGGGTTAGGTTAAGGGTTAGAGTTAGGGTTATGGGTAGGGTTAGGGTTAGGTTAAGGATGAGGATTAGGGTGAGGGTTAGGTTAGGTTTATTGAAAGGGTAAGGGTTAGGGTTAGGGTTAGGGTAAGGTTAAGGGTTAGGTTTAGAGTGAGGGTTAGGGGTAGGGTAAGGGTTAGGGTTAGGGTTATGGTTAGTGTTAGGGTTAGTGTAAGGGTAAGGGTTAGTGTTAGGTTTAGGTTTAGGGTTAGGTTTAGGGTTAGGGTTAGGATAAGGGTTAGGGTTAGGATTATTGTTAGGGTTAGGGTAAGGATAAGGGTTAGGTTAGGGTTAGGGTTAGGTGTAGTGTTTGGGTTAAGGTTAGGGTTAGGGTAAGGGTTGGGTTTAGCATAAGGGTATGGGTAAGGGTTAGGTTTAGGGTAAGCGTTAGGGTTAGGTTTAGGAAGGGTAAGGTTTAGGGTTAGGTTTATGGTTACGGTTAGGGTAACGGTAAGGGTTAGCGTTAGGGTTAGTTTTAGGGTTAGGTTTAGGTTTAGGGTAAGGGCAATGGTTAGGGTTAGGTTTAGGGTTAGGGTAAGGGTTAGGGTTAGCGTTAGGGTTGGGGTTCGGGAAAGGGTAAGTGTTAGGGTAGGGTTAGGGTTAGGATAAGGGTAAGGGTTAGGGCAGGGTTAGGGTTAGGGTTAGGGTCAGGGTAAGGGTTAGGGTTAGGGTTAGGCTTAGGGTTAGGGTAAGGGTAAGGGTTAGGGTTAGGTTTAGGGTTAGGGGTTACGGTTAGAGTTAGGGTTAGGGTAAGGGTAAGGGACAGGTTTAGGGATAGGCTTAGGGTTAGGGTTAGGTTTATGGTTAGGTTTAGGGTAAGGGTAAGGGTTAGGGTTAGGGTTCAGTTTAGGGTTAGGTTTAGGGTTAGGGTTAGGGTAAGGGTTAGGGTTAAGGTCAGGTTTAGGGTTAGGATTAGGGTTAAGGTTAGGGTTAGGGTTAGGGTAAGGGTAAGGGTTAGGGTTAGGTTTAGGGTTAGGGTTAGAGTAAGGGTAAGGGTTTGTGTTAGGGTTAGGTTTAGGGTTAGGTTTAGGGTTAGGGTTAGCTTTAGGGTTAAAGTAAGTGTAACGGTTAGGTTAGGGTTAGGGTTAGGGTTAGGATAAGGGTTAGGGTTAGGGTTCAGTTTAGGGTTCAGGTTAGGGTTAGGGTTAGGGTAAGGGTTAGTGTTAGGGTTAGGTTTAGGTTTAGGGTTAGGGTAAGGGTTAGGGTTAAAGTTAGGGTTAGGGTTAGGGTTAGGGTTAGGGTAAGGGTAAGGGTTAGATTTAGGGTTAGGATTAGGTTTAGGGGTAGGGTTAGGGAAAGGATAAGAGTTAGGGCTAAGGTCAGGTTTACGGTTAGAATTAGGGTTAAGGTTAGGGTTAGGGTTAGGGTAAGGGTAAGGGTTAGGGTTAGGTTTAGGGTTATGGTTAGAGTAAGGGTTAGGGTTTGGGTTAGGGTTAGGTTTAGGGTTAGGGTTAGGGTTACAGTTAGCTTTACGGTTAGAGTAAGGGTAACGGTTAGGTTAGGGTTGGGGTTAGGGTTAGGGTAAGGGTTAGGGTTAGGGTTCAGTTTAGGGTTCGGGTTAGGGTTAGGGTTAGGGTAAGGGTTAGTGTTAGGGTTAGTTTTAGGATTAGGGTTAGGGTAAGGGTTAGGGTTAAAGTTAGGGTTAGGGTTAGGGTTAGGGTAAGGGTAAGGGTTAGGTTTAGGGTTAGGATTAGGTTTAGGGGTAGGGTTAGGGAAAGGATAAGGGTTAGTGTTAAGGTCAGGTTTAGGGTTAGGTTTAGGGTTAAGGTTAGGGTTAGGGTTAGGGTAAGGGTAAGGGTTAGGGTTAGGTTTAGGGTTAGGGTTAGAGTAAGGGTAAGGGTTTGTGTTAGGGTTAGGTTTAGGGTTAGGTTTAGGGTTAGGGTTAGCTTTAGGGTTAAAGTAAGGGTAACGGTTAGGTTAGGGTTAGGGTTAGGGTTAGGGTAAGGGTTAGGGTTAGGGTTCAGTTTAGGGTTAGGGTTAGTGTTAGGGTTAGGGTAAGGGTTAGGGTTAGGGTTAGGTTTAGGTTTAGGGTTAGGGTAAGTGTTAGGGTTAAAGTTAGGGTTAGGGTTAGGGTTAGGGTTAGGGTAAGGGTAAGGGTTAGGTTTAGGGTTAGGATTAGGTTTAGGGGTAGGGTTAGGGAAAGGATAAGGGTTAGGGTTAAGGTCAGGTTTAGGGTTAGGATTAGGGTTAAGGTTAGGGTTAGGGTTAGGGTAAGGGTAAGGGTTAGGGTTAGGTTTAGGGTTAGGGTTAGAGTAAGGGTAAGGGTTTGGGTTAGGGTTAGGTTTAGGGTTAGGGTTAGGGTTACGGTTAGCTTTAGGGTTAGAGAAAGGGTAACGGTTAGGTTAGGGTTAGGGTTAGGGTTAGGGTAAGGGTTAGGGTTAGGGTTCATTTTAGGGTTCGGGTTAGGGTTAGGGTTAGGGTAAGGGTTAGTGTTAGGGTTAGGTTTAGGTTTAGGGTTAGGGTAAGGGTTAGGGTTAAAGTTAGGGTTAGGGTTAGGGTTAGGGTAAGGGTCAGGGTTAGGTTTAGGGTTAGGATTAGGTTTAGGGGTAGGGTTAGGGAAAGGATAAGGGTTAGTGTTAAGGTCAGGTTTAGGGTTAGGATTAGGGTTAAGATTAGGGTTAGGGTTAGGGTAAGGGTAAGGGTTAGGGTTAGGTTTAGGGTTAGGGTTAGAGTAAGGGTAAGGGTTTGTGTTAGGGTTAGGTTTAGGGTTAGGTTTAGGGTTAGGGTTAGCTTTAGGGTTAAAGTAAGTGTAACGGTTAGGTTAGGGTTAGGGTTAGGGTTAGGGTAAGGGTTAGTGTTAGGGTTCAGTTTAGGGTTCGGGTTAGGGTTAGGGTTAGGGTAAGGGTTAGTGTTAGGGTTAGGTTTAGGTTTAGGGTTAGGGTAAGGGTTAGGGTTAAAGTTAGAGTTAGGGTTAGGTTTACGGTTAGGGTAAGGGTAAGGGTTAGGTTTAGGGTTAGGATTAGGTTTAGGGGTAGGGTTAGTGAAAGGATAAGGGTTAGGGTTAAGGTCAGGTTTAGGGTTAGGATTAGGGTTAAGGTTAGGGTTAGGGTTAGGGTAAGTTTAAGGGTTAGGGTGAGGGTTAGGGTTAGGTTTAGTTTTCGGGTTAAGGTTAGGGTTAGGGTAAGGGTTAGGGTTAGGATTAGGGTTAGGTTTAGGGTTAGGTTTAGGGTTTCGGTTAGAGTTAGGGTTAGGGTTAGGGTAAGGGTATGTGTTAAGGTTATGGTTATCGTTAGGGTTAGGTTTAGCGTTAGGGTAAGGGTAAGGGTTAGGGTAAGGGTTAGGTTTAAGGTAAGCATAAGGTTTAGGGTTACGGTTAGAGTTAGGGTCAGGGTTAGGGTTAGGGTAAGGGTAAGGTTTAGGGTTAGGTTAAGAGTTAGGTTTAGGGTAAGGGTAAGGGTTAGGGTTAGGGTTAGGGTTAGCTTTAGGGTTAGGGTTAGGGTTAGAGTAATGGTAAGGTTTAGGGTTAAGGTTAGGTTTAGGGTTAGGTTTAGGTTTAGGGTAAGTTTAAGGGTTAGGGTTTGGGTTAGGGTAAGGGTTAGGGTTAGGGTAAGGGTTAGGGTTAGGGTTAGGGTTAGCGTTAGGGTTGGGGTTAGGGAAAGGGTAAGTGGTAGGGTTATTGTTAGGGTTAGGATAAGGGTAAGGGTTAGGGCAGGGTTACGGTTAGGGTTAGGTTTAGGGTTGAGGTTGTGGTTAGGATTAGGGTTAGGGTAAGGGTAAGGGTTAGTGTTAGGGTAAGTGTTAGTGTTAGTGTTAGGGTTAGGGTAAGGTTAGGGGTTAGGTTTAAGGTTAGGGTTAGGGTTAGGGATAGGTTTATGATTATGGTTAGGTTAAGGGTAAGGATTTGGGTTAGTGTTAGGGTTATTTTTAAGGTTAGGGGTAGGGTAAGGGTAAGGGTTAGGGTTAGGGTTAGGTTTAGGCTTAGGTTTAAGGTTGAGGTTAGGGTTAGTGTTAGGGTTAGGGTAAGGGTTAGGGTTAGGGTTCGGGTAAGGGTTAGGCTTAGGGTTTGGGTTATGGTTAGGCTAAGGGTAAGGGATAGGGTTAGGGTTAGGGTTAAGGTTGAGGTTAGGGTTAGTGTTAGAGTAAGCGTTAGGGTTAGGGTTAGGGTATGGTTTAGGCTTAGGTTTAGGGTTAGGGTTAGAGTTAGGGTTAGGGTTAGGGTTAGGGTAAGCGTAAGGGTTACGGTTAGGGTTTGGGTTAGGGTAAGGGTTAGGTTTAGGGGTTTGGGTTAGTGTTAGGGTTAGGTTAAGGGTTACGGTTAGGGTTAGGTTTAGGGTTAGGATAAGGGTTAGTGTTAGGGTTAGGTTAATGGTAATTTTTAGGTTATGGTTAGGGTTAGAGTTAGGTAAGTTTTAGGGTTACGGTTAGGATTAGGTTTAAGGATGGGGTTAAGGTTACGGTTAGTGTTAGGGTAAGTATAAGGGTTAGGGTTAGGGTTAGGGTTAGTGTTAGGTTAGGGTTAGAGTTAGAGTAAGGGTTAGGGTTAGGGTTAGGGTTAGGTTTAGTGTTTTGGTTAAGGTTAGGGTTAGAGTAAGGGTTAGGGTTAGGGTTAGGGTTGGGTTTAGGGTTAGGTTTAGGGTTACAGTTAGGGTTAGGGTAAGGGTATGAGTTAGGGTTAGGGTTAGGGTTAGCGTAAGGGTAAGGCTAAGAATTATGGTTAGGGTTAGGGTTAGGCTAAGGGTAAGGGTTAAAATTAGGGTTAGGGTTAGGCTTAGGGTTAGGTTAGGTTTAGAGTTAGGGTTAGGGTTAGGGTTAGGGTTGGGTTTAGGGTTAGGTTTAGGGTTACAGTTAGGGTTAGGTTAAGGGTATGTGTTAAGGTTAGGTTTAGGGTAAGGTTAAGGTTTAGGGTTAGTGTTAGGGTTAGGGTTAGGGTTAGGCTAAGGGTAAGGGTTAGGATTAGGGTTAGGGTTAGTATTAGGGTTAGGTTTAGGGTTAGGGTAAGGGTAAGGGTTAGGGTTAGGATTAGGGTTAGGGTTAGGGTAAGGGTTATGTTTATGGTTATGGTTAGGGTTAGGGTTAGGGTTAGGGTTAGGTTTAGGGTTGGGGTTAAGGTTAGGGTTAGGGTTAGATTAAGGGTAAGGATTAGGGTAAGGGTTAGGGTTTGGGTTAGGGTTAGGGTAAGGGTAAGAGTTAGGTTTTGGGTTATTGTTAGAGGTTATGGTTAGCTTTGGGGGTTAGGGTTACTGTTAGGGTTAGGGTAAGGGTTAGGTTAAGGGTTAGGGTTAGGGTTAGTGTTAGGGGTTAGGGTTAAGGGTTAGGGTTAGGGTTAGGGTTAGTGTTAGGGTTAGGTTAAGGGATAGGGTTAGGGTTAGGGTTAGGATAATGGTTAGGGTTAGGGTTAGGTTTAGGGTTAGGGTAAGGGCAAGGTTTATGGTTAGGTTTAGGGTTATTCTAAGGGTAAGGGTAAGGGTTAGGTTTTGGGTTAGGGTTAGGTTTAGGTTTAGGGTAAGGGTAAGTGTTAGGGTTGTGGTTAGGGGTAGGATAAGGTTAAGGGTTAGGGTTAGGATTAGGGATAGGGGTTAGGTTTAGGGTTATGGTTAGGGTTAGGGTAAGTGTTAGGGTTAGGGTTAGGGTTAGGGTTAGGGTAAGTGTTAGGTTTAGGGTTAGGGTTATGGTTAGGGTAAGTGTTAGGGTAAGCGTTAGGGTTAGGGTTAGGTTTAGGGTTGAGGTTATGGTTAGGGTTAGGGTTAGTGTAAGGGTAAGGGTTAGGGTTAGGTAAGAGTTAGGGTTAGGGCTAGGGTTACTGTTAGGGTTAGGGTTAGGGATAGGTTTATGATTAGGGTTAGGGTAAGGGAAAGGATTAAGTTTAGGTTTAGGGTTATTTTTCTGGTTAGGGTTAGGGTAAGGGTAAGTGTTAGGGTTAGGTTTAGGTTTAGGGTTAGGTTTAAGGTTGAGGTTAGGGTTAGTGTTAGGGTTAAGGTAAGGGTTACGGTTAGGGTTCGGGTAAGGTTTAGGGTAGGGTTAATGTTAAGGTTGAGGTTAGGGTTAGGGTTAGAGTAAGGGTTAGGTTTAGGGTTAGTTAAGGTTAGGTTTAGGGTAAGGGTAAGGTTTAGGTTTAGGGTTAGTGTTAATGTTAGGGTTAGGGTAAGGGTTAGGGTTAGGGTTAGGGCTAGGGATAGGTTTGGGTTAGGTAAGGGTAAGGGTTAGGTTTAGGGTTACGGTTAGGGTAAGGGTTATCGTTAGGGTTAGGGTTAGGATTGGGGTTAGGGTAAGGGGAAGTGTTAGGTTTTGGGTTAGGGTTAGGAAAAGAGTAAAGGTTAGGGTTAGGGTTAGTGTTAGGGTTAGGTTTAGGGTTAGGGGTTAGGGTTAGGATAGGTTTACAGTTAGGGTAAGGGTTAGGGTTAGGGTTAGGGTAAGGGTAAGGGTTAGGGTTAGGGTTAGGGTAAGGGTTAGGGTTAGGGTTATTTTTAGGGTTAGGTTTAGGGTAAGGATAAGGGTTATGTTTAGGATTAGGTTTAGGTTTAGGTTTAAGGTTGAGGTTAGGGTTAGGGTTAGGGTTAGGGTAAGGGTTAGGGTTAGGGTTAGGGTAAAGGTTCTGGTTAGGTTTATTGTTAGTGTTAGCCTAAGCGTAAGGGATAGGGTTAGGGTTAGGGTTAGGGCAATGGTAAGTGTTAGGGTTAGGGTTAAGGTTAGGGTTAGGGTAAGTTTTAGGGTTATGGTTAGGTTTAGGTTTAAGCTTGGGGTTAAGGTTAGGGTTAGGGTTACGGTAAGTGTAAGGGTTAGGGTTAGGGTTAGGGTTAGGGTAAGTGTTAGGGTTAGGGATATTGTTAGAGTTAGGGTTAGGGTTAGGTTTAGTGTTGGGGTTAATGTTAGGGTTAGTGTAAGGGTTACGGTTAGGGTTAGGGTTAGGTTTAGGGTTACAGTTAGGGTTAGGGTTATGGTTAGATTAAGGGTATGTGTTAGTGTTAGTGTTAGGGTTAGGGTTAGCCTTAGTGTAAGGGTAAGGGTTAAGTTTAGGTTTAGGGAAGGGTAAGGTTTAGGGTTAGAGTTAGGTTTAGGGTTGGGGTTAAGTTTAAGGTTAGGGTTAGGTAAAGGTAAGGATTAGGGTTAGGGTTAGTGTTAGGGTTAGGTTAGGTTTAGGGTTAGGGTAAGGGTAAGTGTTATGGTTAGGGTTAGGGTTAGGATAAGGGTAAGGGTAAGGGTTAGAGTAGGGTTAGGGTTTAGAGTTAGTGTTAGGGTTAGGGTGAGCGTTAGGTATAGTGTTAGGGTTAGGGTTAGGATAAGGGTAAGGGTTAGGGTTAGGGTTTAGGGTTAGTGTTAGAATTAGGGTTTGGGTTAGTGTTAGTGTTAGGGTTAGGCTAAGGGAAAGTGTTAGGCTTAGGGTTAGTGTTAGGTTTAGGGTTAGCGTTAGGTTTAGGCTTGGGGTTAAGGTTAGGATTAGGGTTAGGGTAAGGGTAAGGATTCGGGTTAGGGTTAGGGTTTGGGTTAGGGTTAGGATAAGGGTAAGGGTTAGGGCAGGGTTAGGGTTAGGGGTTAGGGTCAGGGTTAGGGTAAGGTTAAGGGTTAGGCTTAGGGTTAGAGTTAGGGTTAGGGTAAGAGTAAGGGTTAGGGTTATGTTTAGGGTTAGGGGTTACAGTTAGATTTAGGTTTAGGGTTAGGGTTAGTGTAAGGGTAAGGGTAAGGGATAGGGTTAGGGATAGGGTTAGGGTTAGGATTAGCTTCAGGGTTAGGGTTAGGGTAAGGGTAAGTGTTAGGGTTAGCTTTAGGGTTACGGCTAAGGTTTCGGTTAGAGTTAGGGTAAGGGTAAGGGTTAGATTAGGGTTAGGGTTAGGGTTAGGGTTAGGGTAAGGTTTAGGTTTAGTGTTAGGATTAGGCTTAGGATTAGGGTTAGGGTTAGGGTAAGGGTTAGGGTTAGGGTTAGGGTTAGGGTTAGGGTTAGGGCTAGGGTGAGGGTTAGGGTTAAGGTTAGGGTTAGGGTTAGGGTAAGTGTAAGGGTTAGGGTTAGGTTTACGGTTAGGATTAGGGTTAGGGTTAGGGTTACGGTTAGGGTTAGGGTAAGGGTAAGAGTAAGGGTTAGGGTTAGGGCTGGTTTAGGTTTAGGTTTAAGGTTGAGGTTAGGGTTAGGGTAAGGGTAAGTGTAAGGGTTAGGTTTAGGGTTAGGTTTAGGTTTAGGTTTAAGGTTGAGGTTAGGGTTAGGGTTAGGGTTAGGGTAAGGGTTAGGGTTAGGGTTAGGGTAAAGGTTAGGGTTAGGGTTAGGGTTAGGGTTAGGCTTGGGGTTAAGGTTAGGGCTACGGTTAGGGTAAGGGTAAGGATTCGGGTTAGGGTTAGGGTTGGGTTAGGGTTAGGCTAAGGGTAAGGGTTAGGGTTAGGGTTAGGGTTAGGGGTTATGGTTAGCTTAGGGTTTAGGGTTAGGGTTAGGATTACGGTTAGGGTGAGGGTAAGGGTTAGTTAAAGGGTTAGGGTTACGGTTAGGGTTTGGGGTTAGGTTTAGGGGTTAGGGTTAGGATTAGGGTTAGTGTTAGGGTTATGTTAAGGGTTAGGGTTAGGGTTAGGGTTAGGTTTAAGGTAAGGGTTAAGGTTAGTCTTAAGTTTAGGGTTAGTGTAAGGGCAAGGGTTATGGTTAGGATTAGGGTTAGGTTTAGGCTAAGGGTAAGGGTTAGGGTTACGGTTAGGGTTAGGTTTAGGTTTAGGGTAAGGGTAAGGGTTAGGGTTAGGGTTAGGGTTAGTGTAAGGTTTAGGGTTAGGGTTAGCGTTAGGGTAGGGGTTAGGGAAAGGGTTAGTGTTAGGGTTAGGTTAGGGTTAGGATAAGGGTAAGGGTTAGGTTTAGGATTAGGGTTAGCGGTTAGAGTTAGGGTTAGGGTTAGGGTTAGGATTAGTGGTAAGGGTTAGGCTTAGGGTTAGTGTAGGGTTAGGTTATGTAATGGTTAGGGTTAGGTTTAGGGTAAGGGTAAGGTTTAGGGTTAGGGTTAGGGTTATGGTAATGGTTAGGGTTAGGGTTAGGGTTAGGGTAAGTGTTAGGGTTAGGGTTGGGGTCAGGGTAAGGGTAAGTGTTAGGGTTAGGGTTAAGGTTAGGATAAGGGTAAGGGTTAGGATTAGGGTTAGGGTTAGTGTTGGGGTTAGGGTTAGGATAAGGGGTGAGAGTTAGGCTAGGGTTACGTTTAGTGTTAGGGTAAGGGTTAGGGTTAGGGTTAGGGTAATGGTAAGGGTTAGGGTTAGGTTTAGGGTTAGGGTTAGGTTTAGGTGTTAGGGATAGGGTTAGTTTTAGGGTTAGGTTTACGGTTAGGGTTAGGCTAAGTGTAAGGGTTAGGGTTAGGGTTAGGGTTATTTTTAGGGTTAGGGTTAGGGTAAGTGTAAGGGTTAGGTTTAGGGTTAGGTTTAGGTTTAGGTTTAAGGTTGAGGTTAGGGTTAGGGCTAGGGTTAGGGTAAGGGTTAGGGTTAGGGTTAGGGTAAAGCTTAGGGTTAGGGTTAGGGTTAGGGTTAGGCTAAGGGTAAGAGATAGGGTTAGCGTTAGGGTAAAGGTTGAGGTTAGGGTTAGGGTTAGAGTAAGGGTTAGGTTTAGGGTTAGGGTACGGGTTAGGGTTAGGGTTAGGGTTAGGGTAATGGTAAGTGTTAGGGTTAGGGTTAGGGTTAGGTTTAGGGCTAGGGTGAGGGTTAGGGTTAAGGTTAGGGTTAGGGTTAGGTAAGTGTAAGGGTTAGGGTTAGGTTTAGGGTTAGGATTAGGGTTAGGGTTAGGGTTTCGGTTAGGGTTAGGGTAAGTGTAAGAGTAAGGGTTAGGGTTAGTTTTAGGGTTAGGAGTAGGGTAAATGTAAGTGTTAGGTTTAGGGTTAGGGTTAGGTTTAGGGTCAGGTTTAAGGAAAGGATAAGGGTTAGGGTAAAGTTTAGGTTTAGGGTTAGGATTAGGGTTAAGGTTAGGGTTAGGGTTAGGGTAAGGGTAAGGGTAAGGGTTAGGATTAGGTTTAGGGTTAGGGTTAGGGTTAAGGGTAAGGTTTAGGGTTAGAATTAGGTTTAGGGTTAGGGTTAGGGTTTGTGTTAGGGTAAGGGTAAGGGTTAGGTTTAGGGTTAGGGTTAGGTTTATGGTTAGGGTTAGGGTAAGGGTAAGGGTAAGCGTAAGGGGTAGGGTTAGGTTAAGGTTTAGTGTTAGGGTTAGGGTTAGGGTTAGGTTTAGGGTTAGGGTAAGGGTAAGGGTAAGTGTTAGGGTTAGGATTAGGGTTAGGTTTAGTGTTGGGGTTAATGTTAGGGTTAGGTAAGGGTATGTGTTAGGTTAGGGTGAGGGTTAGGGGTTACGGTTAGGGTTAGGTTTAGGCTTAGGGTTAGGGTAAGGGTAAAGTATAGGTTTAGGGATAGGGTTAGTGTTAGGGTTATGCTTAGGGTTCGGGTTAGGGTTAGGTTTAGTGTTGGGGTTAAGGTTATTGTTAGAGTAAGGGTTAGGGTTAGGGTTAGAGTTAGGTTTAGGTTTACGGTTAGGCTTAGGGTTAGGGTTAGGGTAAGGGTATGTGTTAGGGTTAGGGTTAGGGCTAGGGTTAGGGTTAGCGCAAGGGTAAGGGTAAGGGTTAGGGTGAGGGTTAGGGTTAGGGTTAAGGTTAGGTTTAGGGTAAGGGTAAGGTTTAGGTTTAGGGTTAGTGTTAATGTTAGGGTTAGGGTAAGGGTTAGGGTTAGGGTTAGGGCTAGGGTTAGGTTTGGGTTAGGTAAGGGTAAGGGTTAGGTTTAGGGTTATGGTAAGGGTTAGGGTTAGGGTTAGGGTTAGGGTAAGTGTTAGGGTTAGGGTTGGGGTCAGGGTAAGGGTAAGTGTTAGGGTTAGGGTTAAGGTTAGGATAAGGGTAAGGGTTAGGATTAGGGTTAGGGTTAGTGTTGGGGTTAGGGTTAGGATAAGGGGTGAGAGTTAGGCTAGGGTTACGTTTAGTGTTAGGGTAAGGGTTAGGGTTAGGGTTAGGGTAATGGTAAGGGTTAGGGTTAGGTTTAGGGTTAGGGTTAGGTTTAGGTGTTAGGGATAGGGTTAGTTTTAGGGTTAGGTTTACGGTTAGGGTTAGGCTAAGTGTAAGGGTTAGGGTTAGGGTTAGGGTTATTTTTAGGGTTAGGGTTAGGGTTAGGGTAAGTGTAAGGGTTAGGTTTAGGGTTAGGTTTAGGTTTAGGTTTAAGGTTGAGGTTAGGGTTAGGGCTAGGGTTAGGGTAAGGGTTAGGGTTAGGGTTAGGGTAAAGCTTAGGGTTAGGGTTAGGGTTAGGGTTAGGCTAAGGGTAAGAGATAGGGTTAGCGTTAGGGTAAAGGTTGAGGTTAGGGTTAGGGTTAGAGTAAGGGTTAGGTTTAGGGTTAGGGTACGGGTTAGGGTTAGGGTTAGGGTTAGGGTAATGGTAAGTGTTAGGGTTAGGGTTAGGGTTAGGTTTAGGGCTAGGGTGAGGATTAGGGTTAAGGTTAGGGTTAGGGTTAGGGTAAGTGTAAGGGTTAGGGTTAGGTTTAGGGTTAGGATTAGGGTTAGGGTTAGGGTTTCGGTTAGGGTTAGGGTAAGTGTAAGAGTAAGGGTTAGGGTTAGGTTTAGGGTTAGGAGTACGGTAAATGTAAGGGTTAGGTTTAGGGTTAGGGTTAGGTTTAGGGTCAGGTTTAAGGAAAGGATAAGGGTTAGGGTAAAGTTTAGGTTTAGGGTTAGGATTAGGGTTAAGGTTAGGGTTAGGGTTAGGGTAAGGGTAAGGGTAAGGGTTAGGATTAGGTTTAGGGTTAGGGTTAGGGTTAGGGTAAGGGTAAGGTTTAGGGTTAGAGTTAGGTTTAGGGTTAGGGTTAGGGTTTGTGTTAGGGTAAGGGTAAGGGTTAGGTTTAGGGTTAGGGTTAGGTTTATGGTTAGGGTTAGGGTAAGGGTAAGGGTAAGCGTAAGGGGTAGGGTTAGGTTAAGGTTTAGTGTTAGGGTTAGGGTTAGGGTTAGGTTTAGGGTTAGGGTAAGGGTAAGGGTAAGTGTTAGGGTTAGGATTAGGGTTAGGTTTAGTGTTGGGGTTAATGTTAGGGTTAGGTAAGGGTATGTGTTAGGTTAGGGTGAGGGTTAGGGGTTACGGTTAGGGTTAGGTTTAGGCTTAGGGTTAGGGTAAGGGTAAAGTATAGGTTTAGGGATAGGGTTAGTGTTAGGGTTATGCTTAGGGTTCGGGTTAGGGTTAGGTTTAGTGTTGGGGTTAAGGTTATTGTTAGAGTAAGGGTTAGGGTTAGGGTTAGAGTTAGGTTTAGGTTTACGGTTAGGCTTAGGGTTAGGGTTAGGGTAAGGGTATGTTTTAGGGTTAGGGTTAGGGCTAGGGTTAGGGTTAGCGCAAGGGTAAGGGTAAGGGTTAGGGTGAGGGTTAGGGTTAGGGTTAAGGTTAGGTTTAGGGTAAGGGTAAGGTTTAGGTTTAGGGTTAGTGTTAATGTTAGGGTTAGGGTAAGGGTTAGGGTTAGGGTTAGGGCTAGGGATAGGTTTGGGTTAGGTAAGGGTAAGGGTTAGGTTTAGGGTTACGGTTAGGGTAAGGGTTATCGTTAGGGTTAGGGTTAGGATTGGGGTTAGGGTAAGGGGAAGTGTTAGGTTTTGGGTTAGGGTTAGGAAAAGAGTAAAGGTTAGGGTTAGCGTAGGGTTAGGGGTTACGGTTAGTGTTAGTGTTAGGGTTAGGATAGGTTTACAGTTAGGGTAAGGGTTAGGGTTAGGGTTAGGGTAAGGGTAAGGGTTAGGGTTAGGGTTAGGGTAAGGGTTAGGGTTAGGGTTATTTTTAGGGTTAGGTTTAGGGTAAGGATAAGGGTTATGTTTAGGATTAGGTTTAGGTTTAGGTTTAAGGTTGAGGTTAGGGTTAGGGTTAGGGTTAGGGTAAGGGTTAGGGTTAGGGTTAGGGTAAAGGTTCTGGTTAGGTTTATTGTTAGTGTTAGCCTAAGCGTAAGGGATAGGGTTAGGGTTAGGGTTAGGGCAATGGTAAGTGTTAGGGTTAGGGTTAAGGTTAGGGTTAGGGTAAGTTTTAGGGTTATGGTTAGGTTTAGGTTTAAGCTTGGGGTTAAGGTTAGGGTTAGGGTTACGGTAAGTGTAAGGGTTAGGGTTAGGGTTAGGGTTAGGGTAAGTGTTAGGGTTAGGGATATTGTTAGAGTTAGGGTTAGGGTTAGGTTTAGTGTTGGGGTTAATGTTAGGGTTAGTGTAAGGGTTACGGTTAGGGTTAGGGTTAGGTTTAGGGTTACAGTTAGGGTTAGGGTTATGGTTAGATTAAGGGTATGTGTTAGTGTTAGTGTTAGGGTTAGGGTTAGCCTTAGTGTAAGGGTAAGGGTTAAGTTTAGGTTTAGGGAAGGGTAAGGTTTAGGGTTAGAGTTAGGTTTAGGGTTGGGGTTAAGTTTAAGGTTAGGGTTAGGTAAAGGTAAGGATTAGGGTTAGGGTTAGTGTTAGGGTTAGGTTAGGTTTAGGGTTAGGGTAAGGGTAAGTGTTATGGTTAGGGTTAGGGTTAGGATAAGGGTAAGGGTAAGGGTTAGAGTAGGGTTAGGGTTTAGAGTTAGTGTTAGGGTTAGGGTGAGCGTTAGGTATAGTGTTAGGGTTAGGGTTAGGATAAGGGTAAGGGTTAGGGTTAGGGTTTAGGGTTAGTGTTAGAATTAGGGTTTGGGTTAGTGTTAGTGTTAGGGTTAGGCTAAGGGAAAGTGTTAGGCTTAGGGTTAGTGTTAGGTTTAGGGTTAGCGTTAGGTTTAGGCTTGGGGTTAAGGTTAGGATTAGGGTTAGGGTAAGGGTAAGGATTCGGGTTAGGGTTAGGGTTTGGGTTAGGGTTAGGATAAGGGTAAGGGTTAGGGCAGGGTTAGGGTTAGGGGTTAGGGTCAGGGTTAGGGTAAGGTTAAGGGTTAGGCTTAGGGTTAGAGTTAGGGTTAGGGTAAGAGTAAGGGTTAGGGTTATGTTTAGGGTTAGGGGTTACAGTTAGATTTAGGTTTAGGGTTAGGGTTAGTGTAAGGGTAAGGGTAAGGGATAGGGTTAGGGATAGGGTTAGGGTTAGGATTAGCTTCAGGGTTAGGGTTAGGGTAAGGGTAAGTGTTAGGGTTAGCTTTAGGGTTACGGCTAAGGTTTCGGTTAGAGTTAGGGTAAGGGTAAGGGTTAGATTAGGGTTAGGGTTAGGGTTAGGGTTAGGGTAAGGTTTAGGTTTAGTGTTAGGATTAGGCTTAGGATTAGGGTTAGGGTTAGGGTAAGGGTTAGGGTTAGGGTTAGGGTTAGGGTTAGGGTTAGGGCTAGGGTGAGGGTTAGGGTTAAGGTTAGGGTTAGGGTTAGGGTAAGTGTAAGGGTTAGGGTTAGGTTTACGGTTAGGATTAGGGTTAGGGTTAGGGTTACGGTTAGGGTTAGGGTAAGGGTAAGAGTAAGGGTTAGGGTTAGGGCTGGTTTAGGTTTAGGTTTAAGGTTGAGGTTAGGGTTAGGGTAAGGGTAAGTGTAAGGGTTAGGTTTAGGGTTAGGTTTAGGTTTAGGTTTAAGGTTGAGGTTAGGGTTAGGGTTAGGGTTAGGGTAAGGGTTAGGGTTAGGGTTAGGGTAAAGGTTAGGGTTAGGGTTAGGGTTAGGGTTAGGCTTGGGGTTAAGGTTAGGGCTACGGTTAGGGTAAGGGTAAGGATTCGGGTTAGGGTTAGGGTTGGGTTAGGGTTAGGCTAAGGGTAAGGGTTAGGGTTAGGGTTAGGGTTAGGGGTTATGGTTAGCTTAGGGTTTAGGGTTAGGGTTAGGATTACGGTTAGGGTGAGGGTAAGGGTTAGTTAAAGGGTTAGGGTTACGGTTAGGGTTTGGGGTTAGGTTTAGGGGTTAGGGTTAGGATTAGGGTTAGTGTTAGGGTTATGTTAAGGGTTAGGGTTAGGGTTAGGGTTAGGTTTAAGGTAAGGGTTAAGGTTAGTCTTAAGTTTAGGGTTAGTGTAAGGGCAAGGGTTATGGTTAGGATTAGGGTTAGGTTTAGGCTAAGGGTAAGGGTTAGGGTTACGGTTAGGGTTAGGTTTAGGTTTAGGGTAAGGGTAAGGGTTAGGGTTAGGGTTAGGGTTAGTGTAAGGTTTAGGGTTAGGGTTAGCGTTAGGGTAGGGGTTAGGGAAAGGGTTAGTGTTAGGGTTAGGTTAGGGTTAGGATAAGGGTAAGGGTTAGGTTTAGGATTAGGGTTAGCGGTTAGAGTTAGGGTTAGGGTTAGGGTTAGGATTAGTGGTAAGGGTTAGGCTTAGGGTTAGTGTAGGGTTAGGTTATGTAATGGTTAGGGTTAGGTTTAGGGTAAGGGTAAGGTTTAGGGTTAGGGTTAGGGTTATGGTAATGGTTAGGGTTAGGGTTAGGGTTAGGGTAAGTGTTAGGGTTAGGGTTGGGGTCAGGGTAAGGGTAAGTGTTAGGGTTAGGGTTAAGGTTAGGATAAGGGTAAGGGTTAGGATTAGGGTTAGGGTTAGTGTTGGGGTTAGGGTTAGGATAAGGGGTGAGAGTTAGGCTAGGGTTACGTTTAGTGTTAGGGTAAGGGTTAGGGTTAGGGTTAGGGTAATGGTAAGGGTTAGGGTTAGGTTTAGGGTTAGGGTTAGGTTTAGGTGTTAGGGATAGGGTTAGTTTTAGGGTTAGGTTTACGGTTAGGGTTAGGCTAAGTGTAAGGGTTAGGGTTAGGGTTAGGGTTATTTTTAGGGTTAGGGTTAGGGTAAGTGTAAGGGTTAGGTTTAGGGTTAGGTTTAGGTTTAGGTTTAAGGTTGAGGTTAGGGTTAGGGCTAGGGTTAGGGTAAGGGTTAGGGTTAGGGTTAGGGTAAAGCTTAGGGTTAGGGTTAGGGTTAGGGTTAGGCTAAGGGTAAGAGATAGGGTTAGCGTTAGGGTAAAGGTTGAGGTTAGGGTTAGGGTTAGAGTAAGGGTTAGGTTTAGGGTTAGGGTACGGGTTAGGGTTAGGGTTAGGGTTAGGGTAATGGTAAGTGTTAGGGTTAGGGTTAGGGTTAGGTTTAGGGCTAGGGTGAGGGTTAGGGTTAAGGTTAGGGTTAGGGTTAGGGTAAGTGTAAGGGTTAGGGTTAGGTTTAGGGTTAGGATTAGGGTTAGGGTTAGGGTTTCGGTTAGGGTTAGGGTAAGTGTAAGAGTAAGGGTTAGGGTTAGTTTTAGGGTTAGGAGTAGGGTAAATGTAAGTGTTAGGTTTAGGGTTAGGGTTAGGTTTAGGGTCAGGTTTAAGGAAAGGATAAGGGTTAGGGTAAAGTTTAGGTTTAGGGTTAGGATTAGGGTTAAGGTTAGGGTTAGGGTTAGGGTAAGGGTAAGGGTAAGGGTTAGGATTAGGTTTAGGGTTAGGGTTAGGGTTAGGGTAAGGGTAAGGTTTAGGGTTAGAATTAGGTTTAGGGTTAGGGTTAGGGTTTGTGTTAGGGTAAGGGTAAGGGTTAGGTTTAGGGTTAGGGTTAGGTTTATGGTTAGGGTTAGGGTAAGGGTAAGGGTAAGCGTAAGGGGTAGGGTTAGGTTAAGGTTTAGTGTTAGGGTTAGGGTTAGGGTTAGGTTTAGGGTTAGGGTAAGGGTAAGGGTAAGTGTTAGGGTTAGGATTAGGGTTAGGTTTAGTGTTGGGGTTAATGTTAGGGTTAGGTAAGGGTATGTGTTAGGTTAGGGTGAGGGTTAGGGGTTACGGTTAGGGTTAGGTTTAGGCTTAGGGTTAGGGTAAGGGTAAAGTATAGGTTTAGGGATAGGGTTAGTGTTAGGGTTATGCTTAGGGTTCGGGTTAGGGTTAGGTTTAGTGTTGGGGTTAAGGTTATTGTTAGAGTAAGGGTTAGGGTTAGGGTTAGAGTTAGGTTTAGGTTTACGGTTAGGCTTAGGGTTAGGGTTAGGGTAAGGGTATGTGTTAGGGTTAGGGTTAGGGCTAGGGTTAGGGTTAGCGCAAGGGTAAGGGTAAGGGTTAGGGTGAGGGTTAGGGTTAGGGTTAAGGTTAGGTTTAGGGTAAGGGTAAGGTTTAGGTTTAGGGTTAGTGTTAATGTTAGGGTTAGGGTAAGGGTTAGGGTTAGGGTTAGGGCTAGGGTTAGGTTTGGGTTAGGTAAGGGTAAGGGTTAGGTTTAGGGTTATGGTAAGGGTTAGGGTTAGGGTTAGGGTTAGGGTAAGTGTTAGGGTTAGGGTTGGGGTCAGGGTAAGGGTAAGTGTTAGGGTTAGGGTTAAGGTTAGGATAAGGGTAAGGGTTAGGATTAGGGTTAGGGTTAGTGTTGGGGTTAGGGTTAGGATAAGGGGTGAGAGTTAGGCTAGGGTTACGTTTAGTGTTAGGGTAAGGGTTAGGGTTAGGGTTAGGGTAATGGTAAGGGTTAGGGTTAGGTTTAGGGTTAGGGTTAGGTTTAGGTGTTAGGGATAGGGTTAGTTTTAGGGTTAGGTTTACGGTTAGGGTTAGGCTAAGTGTAAGGGTTAGGGTTAGGGTTAGGGTTATTTTTAGGGTTAGGGTTAGGGTAAGTGTAAGGGTTAGGTTTAGGGTTAGGTTTAGGTTTAGGTTTAAGGTTGAGGTTAGGGTTAGGGCTAGGGTTAGGGTAAGGGTTAGGGTTAGGGTTAGGGTAAAGCTTAGGGTTAGGGTTAGGGTTAGGGTTAGGCTAAGGGTAAGAGATAGGGTTAGCGTTAGGGTAAAGGTTGAGGTTAGGGTTAGGGTTAGAGTAAGGGTTAGGTTTAGGGTTAGGGTACGGGTTAGGGTTAGGGTTAGGGTTAGGGTAATGGTAAGTGTTAGGGTTAGGGTTAGGGTTAGGTTTAGGGCTAGGGTGAGGATTAGGGTTAAGGTTAGGGTTAGGGTTAGGGTAAGTGTAAGGGTTAGGGTTAGGTTTAGGGTTAGGATTAGGGTTAGGGTTAGGGTTTCGGTTAGGGTTAGGGTAAGTGTAAGAGTAAGGGTTAGGGTTAGGTTTAGGGTTAGGAGTACGGTAAATGTAAGGGTTAGGTTTAGGGTTAGGGTTAGGTTTAGGGTCAGGTTTAAGGAAAGGATAAGGGTTAGGGTAAAGTTTAGGTTTAGGGTTAGGATTAGGGTTAAGGTTAGGGTTAGGGTTAGGGTAAGGGTAAGGGTAAGGGTTAGGATTAGGTTTAGGGTTAGGGTTAGGGTTAGGGTAAGGGTAAGGTTTAGGGTTAGAGTTAGGTTTAGGGTTAGGGTTAGGGTTTGTGTTAGGGTAAGGGTAAGGGTTAGGTTTAGGGTTAGGGTTAGGTTTATGGTTAGGGTTAGGGTAAGGGTAAGGGTAAGCGTAAGGGGTAGGGTTAGGTTAAGGTTTAGTGTTAGGGTTAGGGTTAGGGTTAGGTTTAGGGTTAGGGTAAGGGTAAGGGTAAGTGTTAGGGTTAGGATTAGGGTTAGGTTTAGTGTTGGGGTTAATGTTAGGGTTAGGTAAGGGTATGTGTTAGGTTAGGGTGAGGGTTAGGGGTTACGGTTAGGGTTAGGTTTAGGCTTAGGGTTAGGGTAAGGGTAAAGTATAGGTTTAGGGATAGGGTTAGTGTTAGGGTTATGCTTAGGGTTCGGGTTAGGGTTAGGTTTAGTGTTGGGGTTAAGGTTATTGTTAGAGTAAGGGTTAGGGTTAGGGTTAGAGTTAGGTTTAGGTTTACGGTTAGGCTTAGGGTTAGGGTTAGGGTAAGGGTATGTTTTAGGGTTAGGGTTAGGGCTAGGGTTAGGGTTAGCGCAAGGGTAAGGGTAAGGGTTAGGGTGAGGGTTAGGGTTAGGGTTAAGGTTAGGTTTAGGGTAAGGGTAAGGTTTAGGTTTAGGGTTAGTGTTAATGTTAGGGTTAGGGTAAGGGTTAGGGTTAGGGTTAGGGCTAGGGATAGGTTTGGGTTAGGTAAGGGTAAGGGTTAGGTTTAGGGTTACGGTTAGGGTAAGGGTTATCGTTAGGGTTAGGGTTAGGATTGGGGTTAGGGTAAGGGGAAGTGTTAGGTTTTGGGTTAGGGTTAGGAAAAGAGTAAAGGTTAGGGTTAGCGTAGGGTTAGGGGTTACGGTTAGTGTTAGTGTTAGGGTTAGGATAGGTTTACAGTTAGGGTAAGGGTTAGGGTTAGGGTTAGGGTAAGGGTAAGGGTTAGGGTTAGGGTTAGGGTAAGGGTTAGGGTTAGGGTTATTTTTAGGGTTAGGTTTAGGGTAAGGATAAGGGTTATGTTTAGGATTAGGTTTAGGTTTAGGTTTAAGGTTGAGGTTAGGGTTAGGGTTAGGGTTAGGGTAAGGGTTAGGGTTAGGGTTAGGGTAAAGGTTCTGGTTAGGTTTATTGTTAGTGTTAGCCTAAGCGTAAGGGATAGGGTTAGGGTTAGGGTTAGGGCAATGGTAAGTGTTAGGGTTAGGGTTAAGGTTAGGGTTAGGGTAAGTTTTAGGGTTATGGTTAGGTTTAGGTTTAAGCTTGGGGTTAAGGTTAGGGTTAGGGTTACGGTAAGTGTAAGGGTTAGGGTTAGGGTTAGGGTTAGGGTAAGTGTTAGGGTTAGGGATATTGTTAGAGTTAGGGTTAGGGTTAGGTTTAGTGTTGGGGTTAATGTTAGGGTTAGTGTAAGGGTTACGGTTAGGGTTAGGGTTAGGTTTAGGGTTACAGTTAGGGTTAGGGTTATGGTTAGATTAAGGGTATGTGTTAGTGTTAGTGTTAGGGTTAGGGTTAGCCTTAGTGTAAGGGTAAGGGTTAAGTTTAGGTTTAGGGAAGGGTAAGGTTTAGGGTTAGAGTTAGGTTTAGGGTTGGGGTTAAGTTTAAGGTTAGGGTTAGGTAAAGGTAAGGATTAGGGTTAGGGTTAGTGTTAGGGTTAGGTTAGGTTTAGGGTTAGGGTAAGGGTAAGTGTTATGGTTAGGGTTAGGGTTAGGATAAGGGTAAGGGTAAGGGTTAGAGTAGGGTTAGGGTTTAGAGTTAGTGTTAGGGTTAGGGTGAGCGTTAGGTATAGTGTTAGGGTTAGGGTTAGGATAAGGGTAAGGGTTAGGGTTAGGGTTTAGGGTTAGTGTTAGAATTAGGGTTTGGGTTAGTGTTAGTGTTAGGGTTAGGCTAAGGGAAAGTGTTAGGCTTAGGGTTAGTGTTAGGTTTAGGGTTAGCGTTAGGTTTAGGCTTGGGGTTAAGGTTAGGATTAGGGTTAGGGTAAGGGTAAGGATTCGGGTTAGGGTTAGGGTTTGGGTTAGGGTTAGGATAAGGGTAAGGGTTAGGGCAGGGTTAGGGTTAGGGGTTAGGGTCAGGGTTAGGGTAAGGTTAAGGGTTAGGCTTAGGGTTAGAGTTAGGGTTAGGGTAAGAGTAAGGGTTAGGGTTATGTTTAGGGTTAGGGGTTACAGTTAGATTTAGGTTTAGGGTTAGGGTTAGTGTAAGGGTAAGGGTAAGGGATAGGGTTAGGGATAGGGTTAGGGTTAGGATTAGCTTCAGGGTTAGGGTTAGGGTAAGGGTAAGTGTTAGGGTTAGCTTTAGGGTTACGGCTAAGGTTTCGGTTAGAGTTAGGGTAAGGGTAAGGGTTAGATTAGGGTTAGGGTTAGGGTTAGGGTTAGGGTAAGGTTTAGGTTTAGTGTTAGGATTAGGCTTAGGATTAGGGTTAGGGTTAGGGTAAGGGTTAGGGTTAGGGTTAGGGTTAGGGTTAGGGTTAGGGCTAGGGTGAGGGTTAGGGTTAAGGTTAGGGTTAGGGTTAGGGTAAGTGTAAGGGTTAGGGTTAGGTTTACGGTTAGGATTAGGGTTAGGGTTAGGGTTACGGTTAGGGTTAGGGTAAGGGTAAGAGTAAGGGTTAGGGTTAGGGCTGGTTTAGGTTTAGGTTTAAGGTTGAGGTTAGGGTTAGGGTAAGGGTAAGTGTAAGGGTTAGGTTTAGGGTTAGGTTTAGGTTTAGGTTTAAGGTTGAGGTTAGGGTTAGGGTTAGGGTTAGGGTAAGGGTTAGGGTTAGGGTTAGGGTAAAGGTTAGGGTTAGGGTTAGGGTTAGGGTTAGGCTTGGGGTTAAGGTTAGGGCTACGGTTAGGGTAAGGGTAAGGATTCGGGTTAGGGTTAGGGTTGGGTTAGGGTTAGGCTAAGGGTAAGGGTTAGGGTTAGGGTTAGGGTTAGGGGTTATGGTTAGCTTAGGGTTTAGGGTTAGGGTTAGGATTACGGTTAGGGTGAGGGTAAGGGTTAGTTAAAGGGTTAGGGTTACGGTTAGGGTTTGGGGTTAGGTTTAGGGGTTAGGGTTAGGATTAGGGTTAGTGTTAGGGTTATGTTAAGGGTTAGGGTTAGGGTTAGGGTTAGGTTTAAGGTAAGGGTTAAGGTTAGTCTTAAGTTTAGGGTTAGTGTAAGGGCAAGGGTTATGGTTAGGATTAGGGTTAGGTTTAGGCTAAGGGTAAGGGTTAGGGTTACGGTTAGGGTTAGGTTTAGGTTTAGGGTAAGGGTAAGGGTTAGGGTTAGGGTTAGGGTTAGTGTAAGGTTTAGGGTTAGGGTTAGCGTTAGGGTAGGGGTTAGGGAAAGGGTTAGTGTTAGGGTTAGGTTAGGGTTAGGATAAGGGTAAGGGTTAGGTTTAGGATTAGGGTTAGCGGTTAGAGTTAGGGTTAGGGTTAGGGTTAGGATTAGTGGTAAGGGTTAGGCTTAGGGTTAGTGTAGGGTTAGGTTATGTAATGGTTAGGGTTAGGTTTAGGGTAAGGGTAAGGTTTAGGGTTAGGGTTAGGGTTATGGTAATGGTTAGGGTTAGGGTTAGGGTTAGGGTAAGTGTTAGGGTTAGGGTTGGGGTCAGGGTAAGGGTAAGTGTTAGGGTTAGGGTTAAGGTTAGGATAAGGGTAAGGGTTAGGATTAGGGTTAGGGTTAGTGTTGGGGTTAGGGTTAGGATAAGGGGTGAGAGTTAGGCTAGGGTTACGTTTAGTGTTAGGGTAAGGGTTAGGGTTAGGGTTAGGGTAATGGTAAGGGTTAGGGTTAGGTTTAGGGTTAGGGTTAGGTTTAGGTGTTAGGGATAGGGTTAGTTTTAGGGTTAGGTTTACGGTTAGGGTTAGGCTAAGTGTAAGGGTTAGGGTTAGGGTTAGGGTTATTTTTAGGGTTAGGGTTAGGGTAAGTGTAAGGGTTAGGTTTAGGGTTAGGTTTAGGTTTAGGTTTAAGGTTGAGGTTAGGGTTAGGGCTAGGGTTAGGGTAAGGGTTAGGGTTAGGGTTAGGGTAAAGCTTAGGGTTAGGGTTAGGGTTAGGGTTAGGCTAAGGGTAAGAGATAGGGTTAGCGTTAGGGTAAAGGTTGAGGTTAGGGTTAGGGTTAGAGTAAGGGTTAGGTTTAGGGTTAGGGTACGGGTTAGGGTTAGGGTTAGGGTTAGGGTAATGGTAAGTGTTAGGGTTAGGGTTAGGGTTAGGTTTAGGGCTAGGGTGAGGGTTAGGGTTAAGGTTAGGGTTAGGGTTAGGGTAAGTGTAAGGGTTAGGGTTAGGTTTAGGGTTAGGATTAGGGTTAGGGTTAGGGTTTCGGTTAGGGTTAGGGTAAGTGTAAGAGTAAGGGTTAGGGTTAGTTTTAGGGTTAGGAGTAGGGTAAATGTAAGTGTTAGGTTTAGGGTTAGGGTTAGGTTTAGGGTCAGGTTTAAGGAAAGGATAAGGGTTAGGGTAAAGTTTAGGTTTAGGGTTAGGATTAGGGTTAAGGTTAGGGTTAGGGTTAGGGTAAGGGTAAGGGTAAGGGTTAGGATTAGGTTTAGGGTTAGGGTTAGGGTTAGGGTAAGGGTAAGGTTTAGGGTTAGAATTAGGTTTAGGGTTAGGGTTAGGGTTTGTGTTAGGGTAAGGGTAAGGGTTAGGTTTAGGGTTAGGGTTAGGTTTATGGTTAGGGTTAGGGTAAGGGTAAGGGTAAGCGTAAGGGGTAGGGTTAGGTTAAGGTTTAGTGTTAGGGTTAGGGTTAGGGTTAGGTTTAGGGTTAGGGTAAGGGTAAGGGTAAGTGTTAGGGTTAGGATTAGGGTTAGGTTTAGTGTTGGGGTTAATGTTAGGGTTAGGTAAGGGTATGTGTTAGGTTAGGGTGAGGGTTAGGGGTTACGGTTAGGGTTAGGTTTAGGCTTAGGGTTAGGGTAAGGGTAAAGTATAGGTTTAGGGATAGGGTTAGTGTTAGGGTTATGCTTAGGGTTCGGGTTAGGGTTAGGTTTAGTGTTGGGGTTAAGGTTATTGTTAGAGTAAGGGTTAGGGTTAGGGTTAGAGTTAGGTTTAGGTTTACGGTTAGGCTTAGGGTTAGGGTTAGGGTAAGGGTATGTGTTAGGGTTAGGGTTAGGGCTAGGGTTAGGGTTAGCGCAAGGGTAAGGGTAAGGGTTAGGGTGAGGGTTAGGGTTAGGGTTAAGGTTAGGTTTAGGGTAAGGGTAAGGTTTAGGTTTAGGGTTAGTGTTAATGTTAGGGTTAGGGTAAGGGTTAGGGTTAGGGTTAGGGCTAGGGTTAGGTTTGGGTTAGGTAAGGGTAAGGGTTAGGTTTAGGGTTATGGTAAGGGTTAGGGTTAGGGTTAGGGTTAGGGTAAGTGTTAGGGTTAGGGTTGGGGTCAGGGTAAGGGTAAGTGTTAGGGTTAGGGTTAAGGTTAGGATAAGGGTAAGGGTTAGGATTAGGGTTAGGGTTAGTGTTGGGGTTAGGGTTAGGATAAGGGGTGAGAGTTAGGCTAGGGTTACGTTTAGTGTTAGGGTAAGGGTTAGGGTTAGGGTTAGGGTAATGGTAAGGGTTAGGGTTAGGTTTAGGGTTAGGGTTAGGTTTAGGTGTTAGGGATAGGGTTAGTTTTAGGGTTAGGTTTACGGTTAGGGTTAGGCTAAGTGTAAGGGTTAGGGTTAGGGTTAGGGTTATTTTTAGGGTTAGGGTTAGGGTAAGTGTAAGGGTTAGGTTTAGGGTTAGGTTTAGGTTTAGGTTTAAGGTTGAGGTTAGGGTTAGGGCTAGGGTTAGGGTAAGGGTTAGGGTTAGGGTTAGGGTAAAGCTTAGGGTTAGGGTTAGGGTTAGGGTTAGGCTAAGGGTAAGAGATAGGGTTAGCGTTAGGGTAAAGGTTGAGGTTAGGGTTAGGGTTAGAGTAAGGGTTAGGTTTAGGGTTAGGGTACGGGTTAGGGTTAGGGTTAGGGTTAGGGTAATGGTAAGTGTTAGGGTTAGGGTTAGGGTTAGGTTTAGGGCTAGGGTGAGGATTAGGGTTAAGGTTAGGGTTAGGGTTAGGGTAAGTGTAAGGGTTAGGGTTAGGTTTAGGGTTAGGATTAGGGTTAGGGTTAGGGTTTCGGTTAGGGTTAGGGTAAGTGTAAGAGTAAGGGTTAGGGTTAGGTTTAGGGTTAGGAGTACGGTAAATGTAAGGGTTAGGTTTAGGGTTAGGGTTAGGTTTAGGGTCAGGTTTAAGGAAAGGATAAGGGTTAGGGTAAAGTTTAGGTTTAGGGTTAGGATTAGGGTTAAGGTTAGGGTTAGGGTTAGGGTAAGGGTAAGGGTAAGGGTTAGGATTAGGTTTAGGGTTAGGGTTAGGGTTAGGGTAAGGGTAAGGTTTAGGGTTAGAGTTAGGTTTAGGGTTAGGGTTAGGGTTTGTGTTAGGGTAAGGGTAAGGGTTAGGTTTAGGGTTAGGGTTAGGTTTATGGTTAGGGTTAGGGTAAGGGTAAGGGTAAGCGTAAGGGGTAGGGTTAGGTTAAGGTTTAGTGTTAGGGTTAGGGTTAGGGTTAGGTTTAGGGTTAGGGTAAGGGTAAGGGTAAGTGTTAGGGTTAGGATTAGGGTTAGGTTTAGTGTTGGGGTTAATGTTAGGGTTAGGTAAGGGTATGTGTTAGGTTAGGGTGAGGGTTAGGGGTTACGGTTAGGGTTAGGTTTAGGCTTAGGGTTAGGGTAAGGGTAAAGTATAGGTTTAGGGATAGGGTTAGTGTTAGGGTTATGCTTAGGGTTCGGGTTAGGGTTAGGTTTAGTGTTGGGGTTAAGGTTATTGTTAGAGTAAGGGTTAGGGTTAGGGTTAGAGTTAGGTTTAGGTTTACGGTTAGGCTTAGGGTTAGGGTTAGGGTAAGGGTATGTTTTAGGGTTAGGGTTAGGGCTAGGGTTAGGGTTAGCGCAAGGGTAAGGGTAAGGGTTAGGGTGAGGGTTAGGGTTAGGGTTAAGGTTAGGTTTAGGGTAAGGGTAAGGTTTAGGTTTAGGGTTAGTGTTAATGTTAGGGTTAGGGTAAGGGTTAGGGTTAGGGTTAGGGCTAGGGATAGGTTTGGGTTAGGTAAGGGTAAGGGTTAGGTTTAGGGTTACGGTTAGGGTAAGGGTTATCGTTAGGGTTAGGGTTAGGATTGGGGTTAGGGTAAGGGGAAGTGTTAGGTTTTGGGTTAGGGTTAGGAAAAGAGTAAAGGTTAGGGTTAGCGTAGGGTTAGGGGTTACGGTTAGTGTTAGTGTTAGGGTTAGGGTTAGGATTAGGCTTGGGGTTAAGGTTAGGGCTACGGTTAGGGTAAGGGTAAGGATTCGGGTTAGGGTTAGGGTTGGGTTAGGGTTAGGGTAAGGGTAAGGGTTAGGGTTAGGGTTAGGGTTAGGGGTTACGGTTAGCTTAGGGTTTAGGGTTAGGGTTAGGATTACGGTTAGGGTGAGGGTAAGGGTTAGTTAAAGGGTTAGGGTTAGGGTTAGGGTTTGGGGTTAGTGTTAGGGGTTAGGGTTAGGATTAGGGTTAGTGTTAGGGTTATGTTAAGGGTTAGGGTTAGGGTTAGGGTTAGGGTTAAGATAAGGGTTAAGGTTAGGCTTAAGTTTAGGGTTAGTGTAAGGGCAAGGGTTATGGTTAGTATTAGGGTTAGGTTTAGGCTAAGGGTAAGGGTTAGGGTTACGGTTAGGGTTAGGTTTAGGTTTAGGGTGAGGGTAAGGGTTAGGGTTAGGGTTAGGGTTAGTGTAAGGTTTAGGGTTAGGGTTAGCGTTAGGGTAGGGGTTAGGGAAAGGGTAAGTGTTAGGGTTAGGGTTAGGGTTAGGATAAGGGTAAGGGTTAGGTTTAGGATTAGGGTTAGCGGTTAGAGTTAGGGTTAGGGTTAGGGTTAGGATTAGGGGTAAGGGTTAGGCTTAGGGTTAGTGTAGGGTTAGGTCATGTAATGGTTAGGGTTAGGTTTAGGGTAAGGGTAAGGTTTAGGGTTAGGGTTAGGGTTATGGTAAGGGTTAGGGTTAGGGTTAGGGTTAGGGTAAGGGTTAGGGTTAGGGTTGGGGTTAGGTTAAGGGTAAGTGTTAGGGTTAGGGTTAAGGTTAGGATAACGGTAAGGGTTAGGATTAGGGTTAGGGTTAGTGTTGGGGTTAGGGTTAGGGTAAGCGTTTAGAGTTAGGCTAGGGTTACGTTTAGGGTTAGGGTAAGGGTTAGGTTTAGGGTTAGGGTTAGGGTAATGGTAAGGGTTAGGGTTAGGGTTAGGGTTAGGGTTAGGTTTAGGTGTTAGGGATAGGGTTAGTTTTAGGGTTAGGTTTACGGTTAGGGTTAGGCTAAGTGTAAGGGTTAGGGTTAGGGTTAGGGTTAGGGTTATTTTTAGGGTTAGGGTTAGGGTAAGTGTAAGGGTTAGGTTTAGGGTTAGGTTTAGGTTTAGGTTTAAGGTTGAGGTTAGGGTTAGGGTTAGGGTTAGGGTAAGGGTTAGGGTTAGGGTTAGGGTAAAGGTTAGGGTTAGGGTTAGGGTTAGGGTTAGGCTAAGGGTAAGGGATAGGGTTAGCGTTAGGGTAAAGGTTGAGGTTAGGGTTAGGGTTAGAGTAAGGGTTAGGTTTAGGGTTAGGGTACGGGTTAGGGTTAGGGTTAGGGTTAGGGTAATGGTAAGTGTTAGGGTTAGGGTTAGGGTTAGGTTTAGGGGTTAGGGTTAGGGTTAAGATAAGGGTTAGGGTTAGGGTTATTTTTAGGGTTAGGGTAAGGGCAAGGGTTATGGTTATTGCTAGGCTAAGGGTAAGGGTTAGGGTTAGGGTTAGGTTTAGGTTTAAGGTAAGTGTAAGGGTTAGGACTAGGGTTAGGGAAAGGGTTAGGGTTAGGGTTAGCGTTAGGGTAGGGGTTAGGGAAAGGGTAAGTGTTAGGGTTAGGGTTAGGATAAGGGTAAGGGTTAGTGTGAGGGTTAGGGTTAGCGGTTAGGGTTAGGGTTAGGGGCAGGATTAGGTTTATGGGTTAGGGTTAGGGTTAGGGTAGGGTTGGGTTTAGGTAAGAGTTAGGGTTAGGTTTAGGGTAAGGGTAAGGTTTAGGGTTATTGTTTGGGTTAGGGTTAAGGTTAGGGTTAGGGTAAGGGTTAGGGTTAGGGTTAGGTTTAGGGTTAGGGTAAGGGTAAGGGTTAGGGTTAGGGTTAGTGTTAGGGTTAGGGTTAGGGTAAGGATCAGGGTTAGGGTCAGGGTTAGGGTTGGGGTTAGGGTAAGGGTAAGTGTTAGGGTTAGGGTTAGGGTTAGGATAAGGCCAAGGGTTAGGATGAGGGGTTAGGGTTAGGGTTAGGGTTACGGTTAGGGTTAGGGTTAGGGTAAGGGTTAGGGTTAGGTTTAGGTTAAGGTTTAAGGTTGAGGTTAGGGTTAGAGTTAGGGTTAGGGTAAAGGTTGAGGTTAGGGTTAGGGTTAGAGTAAGGGTTAGGGTTAGGGTTAGGGTACGGGTTAGGTTTAGGGTTAGGGTTAGGGTTAGGGTAAGTGTTGGGGTTAGAGTTGGGGTTAGGGTTCGATTAAGGTTTAGGGTTAGGGATAGGGTTAGAGTTAGGGTAAGGGTTAGGTATAGGGTTAGGTTTAGTGTTGGGGTTAAGGTTAGAGTTAGAGTAAGTGTTACGGTTAGGGTTATGGTTAGGTTTAGGGTTACGGTTAGGGTTTGTGTTATGGTTAGGGTAAGGGTATGTGTTTGTGTTTGTGTTAGGGTTAGGGTTAGGGTAAGGGTAAGGGTTAGCTTTAGGGTTAGGGTTAAGGTTAGGTTTAGGGAAAGGTAAGGTTTAGGGTTAGGGTTAGGTTTAAAGTTGGGGTTAACGTTAAGGTTAGGGTTACGGTAAGGGTAAGGATTAGGGTTAGGGTTAGTGTTAGGGTTACGGTTAGGTTTAGTGTTAATGTAAGGGTAAGTGTTAGGGTGAGGGTTAGGGTTAGGATAAGGGTAAGGGTTAGGGTTAGAGTAGGGTTAGGGTTAGGGTTAGGGTTTAGGGTTAGTGTTAGGGTTAGCGTGAGGGTTTGGGTTAGTGTAAGGATTAGGGTTAGGATAAGGGTAAGGGTTAGGGTTAGGGTAGGTTTAGGGTATAGGGTTAGTGTTAGGGTTAGGGTTAGTGTTAGTGTTAGTGTTAGGTTTAGGCTAAGGGTAAGTGTTAGGGATAGGGTTAGTGTTAGGGTTAGGGTTAGGGTTAGTTTTAGGGTGGGGATTAAGGTTAAGGTTAGGGTTAGATTAAGGGTAAGGATTCTGGTTAGGGTTAGGGTTTGGGTTAGGGTTAGGGTAAGGGTAAGGGTTAGGGTTAGGGTTAGGTTTTACGCTTAGCGTTAGGGGTTAGGGTTATGGTTAGGGTTACGGTTAGGGTTAGGGTAAGGGTTAGGTTTAGGGTTAGGCTTAGGGTTAGGGTTAGGGTTAGAGGTTAGGGTTAGGGGTTAGGATTAGGACTAGGGTTAGTGTTAGGGTTATGTTTATGGTTAGGGTTAGGGTTAAGATAAGGGTTAGGGTTAGGGTTAGGTTTAGGGTTAGGGTAAGGGCAAGAGTTATATTTAGGGTTAGGCTAAGGGTAAGGATTAGGGTTAGGGTTAGGTTTAGGTTTAGGTTTAGGGTAAGGGTAAGGGTTAGGGTTAGGGTTAGGGTTCGGGTAAGGGTAAGGATTAGGGTTAGCGTTAGGGTAGGGGTTAGGGAAAGGGTAAGTGTTAGGGATAGGGTTATTGTTAGGATAAGGGTAAGGGTTAGTGTTAGGGTTAGGCTTAGCAGTTAGGGTTAGGGTTAGGGTTAGGGTTAGGGGTTGGTTAGGGTTAGGGTTAGGGTAGGGTTAGGTTTAGGTAAGGGTTAGGGTTGGGTTTAGGGTAAGGGTAAGGTTTAGGGTTATTGTTAGGGTTAGGGTTAAGGTTAGGGTTAGGGTAAGGGTAAGGGTTAGGGTTACGGTTACGTTTAGGTTTAGGGTAAGGGTAAGGGTTAGGGTTAGTTTTAGGGTTAGGGTTAGGGTAAGGATTAGTGTTAGGGTAGGGCTATGGTTGGGGTTAGGGTAAGGGTAAGTGTTAGGGTTAGGGTTAGGGTTAGGATAAGAGTAAGGTTAAGGGTTAGGGTTAGGGTTAGGTGTTAGGGTTAGCGTTAGGGTTAGGGTTAGGGTTACGGGTTAGGGTTAGGGTTAGGGTTACTTTTAGGGTTATGGTAAGGGTTAGGGTTAGGGTTTGGTTTAGGGTAAGGGTAAGGGTTAGGGTTAGCATTAGGGTTAGGGTTAGGTTTACGGTTAGGGTTAGGGTTACGTTTAGGGTTAGGGTTAGGGTAAGAGTAAGGGTTAGGGTTAGGGTTAGGTTTATTTTTAGGGTTAGGGTTAGGGTAAAGATAAGTGTTAGGGTTAGGGTTAGGTTTAGGTTTAGGTTTCAGGTTGAGGTTAGGGTTAGGGTTAGGGTTAGGGTAAGGGTAAGGGTTAGTGTAAGGGTTAGAGTAAGGGTTAGATTTATGGTTAGGTTAAGTGTTGGGGTTAAGTTTAGGGTTAGAGTAAAGTTTACGGTTAGGGTTAGGGTTAGTGTTAGGGTTAGAATTAGGGTTACGGTTAGGGTTAGGGTTATGGTTAGGGTAAGGGTATGTGTTAGTGTTAGGGTTAGGGTTAGGGTTAGCGTTATGGTAAGGGTAAGGGTTAGGGTTAGGGTTAGGGTTAGATTTAGGGTTAGGATAAGGATTAGGGTTAGGTTTAGGGTTAGGGTAAGGGTAAGTGTTAGGGTAAGGGTTAGGGTTAGGGTAAGGGTTAGGTTTAGAGTTACGGTAAGGGTAAGGGTTAGGGTTAAGGTTAGGGTTAGGGTTAGGTTTAGGGTTAGAATTATGGTTAGGGTAAAGGTAAGGGTTAGGGTTAAGGTTAGGGTTAGGGTTAGGGTTATGTTTAGGGTTAGGGTAAGGGTAAGGGTTAGGGTTAGGGTTAGGTTTAGGTTAAGAGTTAGGGTCAGGGTTAGGGTTAGGGTTAGGGTTAGGGGTTAGGGTTAGGGTTAGTGTTAGGGTAAGGTTTAGGGTTAGGGTTAGGGTAAGGGTTAGGGTTAGGGTTAGGTTTAGGGTTAGGGTTGTGGTTAGAGTAAGGGTTAGGATTAGGGTTAGTGTTTGGGGTAATTTTAGGGTTAGGGTTAGGGTTAGGGTTAGGTTAGGGATAGGGTTAGTTTTAGGGTTAGGTTTACGGTTAGGGTTAGGCTAAGTGTAAGGGTTAGGGTTAGGGTTAGGGTTAGGGTTATTTTTAGGGTTAGGGTTAGGGTGAGTGTAAGGGTTAGGTTTAGGGTTAGGTTTAGGTTTAGGTTTAAGGTTGAGGTTAGGGTTAGGGTTAGGGTTAGGGTAAGGGTTAGGGTTAGGGTTAGGGTAAAGGTTAGGGTTAGGGTTAGGGTTAGGGTTAGGCTAAGGGTAAGGGATAGGGTTAGCGTTAGGGTAAAGGTTGAAGTTAGGGTTAGGGTTAGAGTAAGGGTTAGGTTTAGGGTTAGGGTACGGGTTAGGGTTAGGGTTAGGGTTAGGGTAATGGTAAGTGTTAGGGTTAGGGTTAGGGTTAGGTTTAGGGGTTAGGGTTAGGGTTAAGATAAGGGTTAGGGTTAGGGTTAGGTTTAGGGTTAGGGTAAGTGCAAGGGTTATGGTTATTGCTAGGCTAAGAGTAAGGGTTAGGGTTAGGGTTAGGTTTAGGTTTAAGGTAAGTGTAAGGGTTAGGACTAGGGTTAGGGAAAGGGTTAGGGTTAGGGTTAGCGTCAGGGTAGGGGTTAGGGAAAGGGTAAGTGTTAGGGTTAGGGTTAGGATAAGGGTAAGGGTTAGTGTGAGGGTTAGGGTTAGCGGTTAGGGTTAGGGTTAGGGGCAGGATTAGGTTTATGGGTTAGGGTTAGGGTTAGGGTAGGGTTGGGTTTAGGTAAGAGTTAGGGTTAGGTTTAGGGTAAGGGTAAGGTTTAGGGTTATTGTTTGGGTTAGGGTTAAGGTTAGGGTTACGGTAAGGGTTAGGGTTAGGGTTAGGTTTAGGGTTAGGGTAAGGGTAAGGGTTAGGGTTAGGGTTAGTGTTAGGGTAAGGATCAGGGTTAGGGTCAGGGTTAGGGTTGGGGTTAGGGTAAGGGTAAGTGTTAGGGTTAGGGTTAGGTTTAGGGTTAGGGTAAGGGTAAGGGTTAGGGTTAGGGTTAGTGTTAGGGTTAGGGTTAGGGTAAGGATCAGGGTTAGGGTCAGGGTTAGGGTTGGGGTTAGGGTAAGGGTAAGTGTTAGGGTTAGGGTTAGGGTTAGGATAAGGCCAAGGGTTAGGATGAGGGGTTAGGGTTACGGTTAGGGTTAGGGTTAGGGTTAGGGTTAGGGTAAGGGTTAGGGTTAGGGTTAGGTTTAGGTTAAGGTTTAAGGTTGAGGTTAGGGTTAGAGTTAGGGCTAGGGTAAAGGTTGAGGTTAGGGTTAGGGTTAGAGTAAGGGTTAGGGTTAGGGTTAGGGTACGGGTTAGGTTTAGGGTTAGGGTTAGGGTTAGGGTAAGTGTTGGGGTTAGAGTTGGGGTTAGGGTTCGATTAAGGTTTAGGGTTAGGGATAGGGTTAGAGTTAGGGTAAGGGTTAGGTATAGGGTTAGGTTTAGTGTTGGGGTTAAGGTTAGAGTTAGAGTAAGTGTTACGGTTAGGGTTATGGTTAGGTTTAGGGTTACGGTTAGGGTTTGTGTTATGGTTAGGGTAAGGGTATGTGTTTGTGTTTGTGTTAGGGTTAGGGTTAGGGTAAGGGTAAGGGTTAGGTTTAGGGTTAGGGTTAAGGTTAGGTTTAGGGAAAGGTAAGGTTTAGGGTTAGGGTTAGGTTTAAAGTTGGGGTTAACGTTAAGGTTAGGGTTACGGTAAGGGTAAGGATTAGGGTTAGGGTTAGTGTTAGGGTTACGGTTAGGTTTAGTGTTAATGTAAGGGTAAGTGTTAGGGTGAGGGTTAGGGTTAGGATAAGGGTAAGGGTTAGGGTTAGGGTAGGGTTAGGGTTAGGGTTAGGGTTTAGGGTTAGTGTTAGGGTTAGGGTGAGGGTTTGGGTTAGTGTAAGGATTAGGGTTAGGATAAGGGTAAGGGTTAGGGTTAGGGTAGGTTTAGGGTATAGGGTTAGTGTTAGGGTTAGGGTTAGTGTTAGTGTTAGTGTTAGGTTTAGGCTAAGGGTAAGTGTTAGGGATAGGGTTAGTGTTAGGGTTAGGGTTAGGGTTAGTTTTAGGGTGGGGGTTAAGGTTAAGGTTAGGGTTAGAGTAAGGGTAAGGATTCTGGTTAGGGTTAGGGTTTGGGTTAGGGTTAGGGTAAGGGTAAGGGTTAGGGTTAGGGTTAGGTTTTACGCTTAGCGTTAGGGGATAGGGTTATGGTTAGGGTTACGGTTAGGGTTAGGGTAAGGGTTAGGTTTAGGGTTAGGCTTAGGGTTAGGGTTAGGGTTAGAGGTTAGGGTTAGGGGTTAGGATTAGGACTAGGGTTAGTGTTAGGGTTATGTTTATGGTTAGGGTTAGGGTTAAGATAAGGGTTAGGGTTAGGGTTAGGTTTAGGGTTAGGGTAAGGGCAAGAGTTATATTTAGGGTTAGGCTAAGGGTAAGGATTAGGGTTAGGGTTAGGTTTAGGTTTAGGTTTAGGGTAAGGGTAAGGGTTAGGGTTAGGGTTAGGGTTCGGGTAAGGGTTAGGATTAGGGTTAGCGTTAGGGTAGGGGTTAGGGAAAGGGTAAGTGTTAGGGATAGGGTTATTGTTAGGATAAGGGTAAGGGTTAGTGTTAGGGTTAGGCTTAGCAGTTAGGGTTAGGGTTAGGGTTAGGGTTAGGGGTTGGTTAGGGTTAGGGTTAGGGTAGGGTTAGGTTTAGGTAAGGGTTAGGGTTGGGTTTAGGGTAAGGGTAAGGTTTAGGGTTATTGTTAGGGTTAGGGTTAAGGTTAGGGTTAGGGTAAGGGTAAGGGTTAGGGTTACGGTTACGTTTAGGTTTAGGGTAAGGGTAAGGGTTAGGGTTAGTGTTAGGGTTAGGGTTAGGGTAAGGATTAGTGTTAGGGTAGGGCTATGGTTGGGGTTAGGGTAAGGGTAAGTGTTAGGGTTAGGGTTAGGGTTAGGATAAGGGTAAGGTTTAGGGTTAGGGTTAGGGTTAGGTGTTAGGGTTAGCGTTAGGGTTAGGGTTAGGGTTACGGGTTAGGGTTAGGGTTAGGGTTACTTTTAGGGTTATGGTAAGGGTTAGGGTTAGGGTTTGGTTTAGGGTAAGGGTAAGGGTTAGGGTTAGCATTAGGGTTAGGGTTAGGTTTACGGTTAGGGTTAGGGTTACGTTTAGGGTTAGGGTTAGGGTAAGAGTAAGGTTTAGGGTTAGGGTTAGGTTTATTTTTAGGGTTAGGGTTAGGGTAAAGGTAAGTGTTAGGGTTAGGGTTAGGTTTAGGTTTAGGTTTCAGGTTGAGGTTAGGGTTAGGGTTAGGGTTAGGGTAAGGGTTAGGGTTAGTGTAAGGGTTAGAGTAAGGGTTAGATTTATGGTTAGGTTAAGTGTTGGGGTTAAGTTTAGGGTTAGAGTAAAGGTTACGGTTAGGGTTAGGGTTAGGGTTAGGGTTAGAATTACGGTTACGGTTAGGGTTAGGGTTATGGTTGGGGTAAGGGTATGTGTTAGTGTTAGGGTTAGGGTTAGGGTTAGCGTTATGGTAAGGGTAAGGGTTAGGGTTAGGGTTAGGGTTAGATTTAGGGTTAGGATAAGGATTAGGGTTAGGTTTAGGGTTAGGGTAAGGGTAAGTGTTAGGGTAAGGGTTAGGGTTAGGGTAAGGGTTAGGTTTAGAGTTACGGTAAGGGTAAGGGTTAGGGTTAAGGTTAGGGTTAGGGTTAGGGTTATGTTTAGGCTTAGGGTAAGGGTAAGGGTTAGGGTTAGGGTTAGGTTTAGGTTAAGAGTTAGGGTCAGGGTTAGGGTTAGGGTTAGGGTTAGGGGTTAGGGTTAGGGTTAGTGTTAGGGTAAGGTTTAGGGTTAGGGTTAGGGTAAGGGTTAGGGTTAGGGTTAGGTTTAGGGTTAGGGTTGTGGTTAGAGTAAGGGTTAGGATTAGGGTTAGTGTTTGGGGTAATTTTAGGGTTAGGGTTAGGGTTAGGGTTAGGTTAAGATTTAGGGTTAGGATTAGGTTTAGGGTTAGGATTAGGGTTTGGGATAGATTAAGGGTAAGGGTTAGGGGTAAGTTTAGGTTTAGGGTTAGGGTTAGGGTAAGGGTAAGGGTTAGGGTTAGGTTTAGGGTTAGGGTTAGGGTAAGGTTAAGGGATAGGTTTAGGGTTAGTTTTAGGTTTAGGGTTAGGGTTAGGGTTAGGGAGTAGGGAAAGGATAAGTGTTAGGGTTAGGTTTAGGGTTAGGGTAAGGGTTCAGGTTAGAGTAAGGGTAAGGGTTAGGGTTAGGTTTAGGGTTATTGTTAGGGGAAGGGTAAGGCTTAGGGTTAGGGTTAGGGTTAGTTAAGCGATAGTGTTAGGGTTATGGTTAGGGTAATGGTAAGGCTTAGTTTTGGGTTAGGGTTAGGTTTGGGGTTTGGGTTAGGGTTAGGGTTAGGAAAGGATAAGGGTTAGGGTTAAGGATAGGTTTACGGTTAGGGTTAGGGTTAAGGTTAGGGTTAGAGTTAGGGTAAGAGTAAGGGTTAGGGTTGGGTTTAGGGTTAGCGTTAGGGTTAGGATAAGGGTAAAGGTTAGGGTTAGGGTTATGTTTAGGGTTAGGTTTAGAGTTAGGTTTAGGGTTATGGTTAGTGTAATGGTAAGGGTTAGGGTTAAGTTTAGGGTTAGGGTTAAGTTTAGGGTTAGTGTTAGGGTTAGGGTTAGGGTAACGGTTAGTGTTAGGATTAAGGTTAGGGTTAGTGTAAGGGTAAGGGTTAGGGTTAGGGTTAGGTTTAGGGTTAGGGTTAGGTTAGGGTTAAGGTAAGGGTTATGTTTATGGTTACAGTTAGGTTTAGGTGTATGGTTAGAGTAAGGGTAAGGGTTAGGGTTAGGGTTAGGGTTAGGGTAGGGTTTAGGTTAAGGTTAAGTGTTAGGGTTAAGGTTAGGGTTAGGATAAGGGTAAGGGTTAGGTTTAGGGTTAAGGTTAGGGATTAGGGTTAGGGTTAGGGTTAGGGTTAGGATAAGGTTTAGTGTTAGGGTTAGGGTTAGGGTTAGGGTAAATGTTAGTGTTCGGTGTAGGGTTAGGGTTTGGTTATGGTAAGGTTTAGGGTTAAGGTGATTGTTAGGGTTGGGTAAGGGTAAGGGTTAGGGTTAGGATGAGGGTTAGGTTTAGGGTAAGGTTACAGGTTAGGGTTAATGTTAGGAGTAGGGTAAGGGTAAGGGTTAGAGTTAGGGTTAGGTTTAGTTTTAGGGTAAGGGTTAGGGGTTAGGGTTACGGTAAGGTTTAGGGTTACTGTTAGGGTTACGGTTAGTGTAAGGGTTAGGGTTAGGGTTAGGGTTAAGGTTAGTTTTAGGGTTAGGGTTAGGATTATGGTAAGGGTAAGGATTAGGGTTAGGATTAGTGTTAGGGTTAGGTTTAGGGTTAGGGTTCGGTAAGGGTTAGGGTTAGGGATAGGCTTAGGGTTAGGTTTAGGGTTACGGTTAGGGTTAGGGTTAGGATTAGTATAAGGGTAAGGTTTAGGGTTAAGTTTAGGGTTATGGTTAGGGTTAGCATTAGGGTAAGGCTAAGGGTAAGGTTTAGGGTTAGAGTTAGGGTTAAGGTAAGGGTAAGGGTTAGGGTTAGGATTAGGTTTAGGGTAAAGTTTAGGGTTAGGTTTAGGGTAAGGGTAAGGGTAAGATTTAGGGTTATGGTTAAAGTTAGGGTAAGGATAAGGGTTAGCGTTAGTGTTAGGTTTAGTGTTAGGTTTAAGGTTAGGATTAGGGTAAGGGTTAGTGTTAGGGTTAGTGTTAGGGGTAAGGTTAGGGTTAGGGTTAGGGTAAGGGTAAGGGTTTAGTTAGGGTTAGGGTTAGGGTAAGAATTAGGGTTAGGGTTAGGTTTAGGGTTAGGATTAGTGTTAGGGATAGGTTAAGGGTAAGGGTTAGGGTTAAGGTTAGGGTTAGGGTTAGGGTTAGGGTAAGGTTAAGGGATAGGTTTAGGGTTAGTGTTAGGTTTAGGTTTAGGGTTAGGGTTAGGTTTAAGGTTAGGGTTCGGGTAAGGGATAGGGTTAGGAGTTAGGTGTATGGTTATGGTTAGGGTTAGGTTTAGTGTGAGGGTTAGGGTTAGGGTATGGGTTAGGTTTAGGGTAAGGGTTATGGTTACGGTTTGGGTTAGGTTTAGGGTTAGGGTAAAGGTAAGGGTTACTGTTAGGGTTAGGGTAAGGGTTAGGGTTAGGTTTAGGTTTAGGGTTAGGGTAAGGGTTAGGGTTAGGGTTAATTTTAGGGGTAAGGTTAGGGTTAGGGTTACGGTAAGGGTGAGGGTTAGGTTAGGTTTAGCGTTAGCGTTAGGGTAAGGGTTATTGTTAGGGTTAGGTTTAGGGTTAGGATTAGGGTTAGGGTTAGGGTAAGGGTAAGGGTTAGTTTTAGGGTTAGGTTTAGGGTTAGGGTAAGGGTAAGGTATAGGTTTAGGGATAGTGTTAGGGTTTGGGTTAGGTTTAGGGTTAGGGTTAGGGTAAGAGTAAGGGTTAGGTTTAGGGTTAGGTTTAGGGTTAAGGTTAGGGTTAGGGTTAGTATACGGATAAGGGTTAGGTTAGGGTTAGGGTTAGGGTTAGGGTAAGGGTTAGGGTTAGGGTTAGCGTTAGGTTTAGGTTTAGGATTAGGGTTAGGGTTAGGGTAAGTGTAAGGTTTAGGGTTAAGGTTAGGGTTAGTGTTAGGGTTAGGGTTAGGGTAAGGGTAAGGGTTAGGGTTAGGTTTAGGGTTAGGGTTAAGGTAAGGGTAAGGGTTAGGTTTAGGGTTATGGTTAGGATTAGGGTTAGGGTTAGGGTTAGGGTTAGTGTAAGGGTAAGGGTTATGGTTAGGTTTAGGGTTAGGGTTAGGGTTAGGGTAAGGGTAAGGGATAGGGTTAGGGTTACTGTTAGGTTTAGGGTTAGGGTTAGGGTAAGGGTAAGGTTTAGGGTTAACGTTAGGGTTAGGGTTAGGTTTAGGGTTAGGGTAGCGTTAGGATAAGGGCAAGGGTTAAGTTAGGGTTAGGGTTAGGGTAAGGGTTCGGGTTAGGTTTAGGGTTAGGTTTAGGGTTAGGGTAAGGTTTAGGGTTAGTGTTAGGGTTAGGGTTAGGGTAAGGGTTAGGGTTATTGTTAGGGTTAGGGTAAGGGTTATGCTTAGGGTTAGTGTTAGGGTAAGGGTAAGTGTTAGTGTTAGGGTTAGGGTTAGCGTTAGGGTAAGGTTTAGGCTTAGGGTTAGGTTTAGGTTTAGGGTTGGGTTTAAGGTTAGGGATAGGGTTAGGGGAAGGGGAAGGGTTAGTTTTAGTGTTGGGGTTAGGGTTAGGGTAAGGGTAAGGGTTAGGGTTAGGTTTAGGGACAAGTGTTAGGGTTAGAGGTAGGTTTAAGGTTAGGGTTAGGGTAAGGGTAAGGGATAGGGTTAGGGATATAGTTAGGGTTAGGGTTAGGGTTAGGGTAAGGTTAAGGGTTAGGGTTAGAGTTAGGGTTAGGTTTAGGGACAAGTGTTACGGTTAGAGGTAGGTTTAGGGTTAGGGTTAGGGTAAGGGTAAGGGATAGGGTTAGGGATATAGTTAGGGTTAGGGTTAGGATTAGGGTTAGGGTAAGGGTAAGGGTTAGGGTTAGAGTTAGGGTTAGGTTTAGGTTTAGGGTTAGTGTTTGCGTAAGGGTAAGGTTTAGGTTAGGGTTAGGGTTAGGGTTAGGGTAAGGGTTAGGGTTAGTGTTAGGATAAGTTAAGGGTTAGGGTTAGGTTTAGGGTTAGGGTTAGGGTAAGGGTAAGGGTGAGGGTTAAGTTTAGGGTTAGGTTTAGGGTTAGGGTTAGCGTTAGGCTTAGGGTTAGGGTATGGTTAGGGTAAGGGTAAGAGTTAGGGTTAGGATTAGGGTTAGGGTTAGGGTAAGGGTTAGGTTTAGGGTTAGGGTTAGGTTTCGGGTTATGGTTAGGGTAAGGGTAAGGGTTAGGTTTAGAGTTAGGGTTAGGGTTAGGTTTAGGGTTAGGGTTAGGGTTAGTGTTAGGTGTTAGGGTAAGGGTTAGGGTTAGAGGATAGGGTTAGGGTTAGTTTTAGGGTTAGGTTTATTGTAAGGGTTAGGGTAAGAGGTTAGAGTTAGTGTTAGGGTTAGGTTAAGGGTTAGGGTTAGGGTTAGGTTAGGGTTAGGGTTAGGGTTAGGGTAAGGGTTAGGGTTAGGTTTCGTGTAAGCGTTAGGTTAAGGGTTAGCGTTAGGGTTAGGGTTAGGATTAGGGTTAGGGTTTGGGTTAGAGTTAGGGTAAAGGTAAGGGTTATGGTTAGGGTTAAGTTTAGGGGTTACGGATAGGGTTAGTTTAAGGGTTAGGGGTAGGGTAAGGGTAAGGGATAGGGTTAGGGATAGGGTTAGGGTTAGGTTTAGGGTTAGGGTAAGGGTTAGGATAAGGGTTAGGGTTAGGGTTAGGGTTAGGGTAAGGTTAAGGGTTAGGGTTAGGATTCGGGTTAGGGTAAGAGTAAGGGTTAGGGTTAGGGTTAGGGTTAGGGTAAGGGTTAGAGTTAGGGTTAGGGTTAGGGTTAGAGTAAGGGTAAGGGTTAGGGTTAGAGTTAGGGCTAGGGTTAGGGTAAGGTTAAGGGATAGGGTTAGGGTTAGGGTTAGGGTTATGGTTAGGTTTAGAGTAAGGGTAAGGGTTAGGGTTAGAGTTAGGGTTACGGTTAAGGTTAGGGTTAGTGTTTGCGTAAGAGTAAGGTTTAGGTTAGGGTTAGGTTTAGGGTTAGGGTAAGGGTTAGGGTTAGGATTAGGGTTAGGGTTAGGGTAAGGGTTAGGTGTAGGGTTAGGGTAAGGGTTAGGGTTAGGGTTAGGGTTAGGGTTAGGGTTAGGTTTAGGATTAGGGTTAGGTTTAGGTTTAGGATTAGAGTAGGGTTAGGGTAAGGTTAAGGGTTAGGGTTAGGATTAGGGTTAGGGTTAGGGTAAGGGTTAAGTTTAGGGTTAGGGTTAGGTTTCGGGTTATGGTTAGGGTAAGGGTAAGGGTTAAGTTTAGAGTTAGGGTTAGGGTTAGCGTAAGGGTAAGGGTTAGGGTTAGGGTAAGGGTTAGCGTTAGGGTTATGGTTAGGTTTAGAGTTAACGTTAGGGTTAGTTAAGGGTAAGGGTGAGGGTTAGGGTTAGGGTAAGGGTTAGGGGATAGGGTTAGGGTTAGGGTTAGGGTTAGGGTTGGGTTAAGGGTAAATGTTAGGGTTAGGTTTAGGGTTAGGTTTAGGGTTAATTTTAGGGGTAGGGTTAGGTTTAGTTAATTGTAAGGGTTAGGGTTAGGATTAGGGTTAGGGTTAAGGTAAGGGTTAGAGATAGGGTTAGGGTTAGGGTTAGGTTTAGGGTTAGGGTAAGGGTAAGGGTTAGGGTTAGGGTTAGGTTTAGTGTTGGGGTTAAGGTTAGGGTTAGGGTAACAGTTAGGGTTAGGGTTAGGTTTAGGGTTATGTTTAGTGTTAAGGTTAGGGTTAGGGTTAGGATTAGGGTAAGGGTAAGGTTTAGGTTTAGGTTTAGGTTTAAGGTAAGGGTAAGGGTTAGGGTAAGTGTTAGATTTAGGGTAAGGGTTAGGGTTAGGTTTAGAGTAAGGGTAAGGTTTAGGGTTACGGTTAGGGTTAGGTTAAGGGTAAGTGTAAGGGTTAGGGTTAGGGTTAGGGTTATGTTTAGGGTTAGGGTCAGGGTAAGGGTTAGGGTTAGGGTTAGGGTTAGGGTAAGGGTTAGGGTTAGGTTTAGGGTTAGGGTAGGGGTTGGGGTAAGGGTAAGTCCTGGGGTAAGGTTTCGAGTTATGATAAGGGTAAGGGTTCGGGTTCGGGTTAGGGTTAGGGGTTATGGTTTGGGTTAGGAAAAGGGTAAGGGTAGGGTTAGGGTTAGGGTAAGGGTAAGGGTAAGGGTTAGGTTTAGGGTTAGGGTTATGTTAAGGGTTGGGGTTAGGGTTAGGGTTAGGGTTAGGCTTAGGGTAAGTGGTAGGGTTAGGGTTAGGGTTAGGGTTAGGGTAAGGTTTAGGGTAAGGTTTAGTGGTAGGGTTAGGGTAAGTGTTAGGGTTAGGGTTAGGGTTAGGTTCAGGGTTAGGGTTAGGGTTAGGGAAAGGGTAAGATTTAGGGTTAGGGTTAGGGTTAGGTTTAGGGTAAGGTTTAGGGTAAGGTTTAGTGGTAGGGTTAGGGTTAGGGTTAGGGTAAGGTTTAGGGTAAGGTTTAGTGGTAGGGTTAGGGTAAGTGTTAGGGTTAGGGTTAGGGTTAGGTTCAGGGTTAGGGTTAGGGTTAGGGAAAGGGTAAGATTTAGGGTTAGGGTTAGGGTTAGGTTTAGGGTTAGAGTTAGGGTTAGGGTTAGGATAAGGGTTAAGGTTAGGGTTAGGGTTAGGTTTACGGTTACGGTTAGGGTAAAGGTAAGTGTTAGTGTTAGGGTTAGGGTTAGGGTAAATGTTAGGGTAAGGGTTAGGGTTCCGGTTAGGGTTAGGGTTAGGGTTATGGTTAGTTTTAGGCTTTGGGTTAGGGTTAGAGTTAGGGTAAGGGTTAGGGTTTAGGTTAGGGTTAGGTTTAGGGTAAGGGTTAGGGTTAGGGTTAGGGTTAGGTTTAGGGAAAGTAAGGGTTATTGTTAAGGTTAGGTTTAGGGTTAGGGTTAGGGTTAGGGTTAAGGTTAGGGAAAGTAAGGGTTAGGTTTAAGGTTAGGTTTAGGGTTAGGGTTAGGGTTAGGGTTAGGGTTACGGTAAGGGTAAGGGTTAGGGTTAGGGTAAGTGTAAGGGTTAGGGTTAGGGTTAGGGTTAGGTGTAGAGTTAGGTTTAGGGTTAGGTAAGGGTAAGGTTTAGGTTTAAGGTTATGGTTAGGGTTAGGTTTAGTGTTAGGGTTAGGGTTAGGGTTAGGGTTAGGGTTAACGTTAGGGTTAGTTAAGGGTAAGGTTAGGGTTAGGGTTAGGGTTAGGGTTACTGTTAGGATAAGAGTTAGGGGTTAGGGTTAGGGTTAGGGTAAAGTTTAGGGTTAGGGTTATGTTTAGGTTAAGGGTGAATGTTAGGTTATGGTTAGGGTTAGGTTTAGGGTTAATTTTAGTGTTAGGGTTAGGGTTAGTTAATTGTAAGGGTTATGGTTAGGATTAGGATTAGGGTTAAGGTAAGGGTTAGAGATAGGGTTAGGTTTAGGGTTAGGTTTAAGGTTAGGGTTAGGGTAAGGGTAAGGGTTAGGGTTAGGGTTAGCGTTAGGTTTAGTGTTGGGGTTAAGGTTAGGGTTAGGGTAACGGTTAGGGTTAGGTTTAGGTTTAGGGTTATGTTTAGTGTTAAGGTTAGGGTTAGGGTTAGGATTAGGGTAATGGTAAGGGTAAGGTTTAGGTTTAGGGTTAGGTTTAAGGTAAGGGTAAGGGTTAGGGTTAGGGTTAGATTTAGGGTAAGGGTTACAGTTAGGTTTAGAGTAAGGGCATGGTTTAGGGTTACGGTTAGGGTTTGGGTAAGGGTTAGGGTTCAGGTTAGGGTTAGGGATAGGGTAAGTGTTAGGGTAAGGGTTAGGGTTCAGGTTAGGGTTAGGGTTATGGTTAGGGTTAGTTTTAGGCTTATGGTTAGGGTTAGGGTTAGGGTAAGGGTAAGGGTTAGGTTTCAGGTTAGGGTTAGGTTTAGGGTTAGGGTTATGGTAAGGGTAGGGTTAGGGTTAGGGTTAGGGTTAGGGTTAGCGAAAGTAAGTGTTAGGGTTAAGGTTAGGTTTAGGGTTAGGGTTAGGGTTAATGTTAGGGTTAGGGTTACGGTAAGGGTAAGTGTTAGGGTTAGGTGTAAGGTTAGGGTTAGGGTAAGGGTTAAGGTTAGGGTTAGGGTTAGGGTAAGGGTAAGGGTTAGAGTTAGGTTTAGGGTTCGGGTAAGGGTTAGTTTTAGGGGTTAGGTTTATGGTTAGGGTAACGGTTAGGGTTAGTGTTAGGGTTAGGGTTAGGGTAAGGGTTAGGTTTAGGGTAAGGGTTATGGTTATGGTTATGGTTAGGGTTAGGGTTAGGGTAAGTGTAAGTGTTAGTGTTAGGGTTAGGGTTAGGGTTAGGTTTAGGATTAGGGTAAGGGTAAGGGTTAGGGTTAGGTTTATGGTTCGGGGTTACGGTTAGAGTTAGGTTTAGGGTTAGGGTTGGAGTAAGGGTAAAGGGTAGGGTTAGGTATAGTGTTAGGGGATAGGGTTAGGTTTATGGTTAGGGTTAGGGTAAGGGTAAGGGTTAGGTTTAGGTTTAGGGTTAGGGTTAAGATTAAGGGTAGGGTTAGGGTAAGGGTAAGGTTTAGGGTTAAGGTTAGGGTTAGTGTTAGGGTTAGGGTTAGGGTAAGGGTAAGGGTTAGGGTTAGGTTTAGGGTTAGGGTTAAGGTAAGGGTAAGGGTTAGGTTTAGGGTTAGGGTTAGGATTAGGGTTAGGGTTAGGGTTAGGGTTAGTGTAAGGGTAAGGGTTATGGTTAGGTTTAGGGTTAGGGTTAGGGTTAGGGTAAGGGTAAGGGATAGGGTTAGGGTTACTGTTAGGGTTAGGGTTAGGGTTAGGGTTAGGGTTAGGTTTAGGGTTAGGGTAGCGTTACGATAAGGGCAAGGGTTAAGTTAGGATTAGGGTTAGGGTTAGGGTAAGGGTTCGGTTTAGGTTTAGGGTTAGGTTTAGGGTTAGGGTAAGGTTTAGGGTTAGTGTTAGGGTTAGGGTTAGGGTAAGGGTTAGGGTTATTGTTAGGGTTAGGGTAAGGGTTATGCTTAGGGTTAGTGTTAGGGTAAGGGTAAGTGTTAGTGTTAGGGTTAGGGTTAGCGTTAGGGTAAGGTTTAGGCTTAGGGTTAGGTTTAGGTTTAGGGTTGGGTTTAAGGTTAGGGTTAGGGTTAGGGGAAGGGGAAGGGTTAGTTTTAGTGTTAGGGTTAGGGTTAGGGTAAGGGTAAGGGTTAGGGTTAGGTTTAGGGACAAGTGTTACGGTTAGAGGTAGGTTTAGGGTTAGGGTTAGGGTAAGGGTAAGGGATAGGGTTAGGGATATAGTTAGGGTTAGGGTTAGGGTTAGGGTTAGGGTAAGGGTAAGGGTTAGGGTTAGAGTTAGGGTTAGGTTTAGGGACAAGTGTTACGGTTAGAGGTAGGTTTAGGGTTAGGGTTAGGGTAAGTGTAAGGGATAGGGTTAGGGATATAGTTAGGGTTAGGGTTAGGATTAGGGTTAGGGTAAGGGTAAGGGTTAGGGTTAGAGTAAGGGTTAGGTTTAGGTTTAGGGTTAGTGTTTGCGTAAGGGTAAGGTTTAGGTTAGAGTTAGGGTTAGGGTTAGGGTAAGGGTTAGGGTTAGGGGTAGGATAAGGTAAGGGTTAGGGTTAGGTATAGGGTTAGGGTTAGGGTAAGGGTAAAGGTGAGGGTTAGGGTTAGGGTTAGGTTTAGGGTTAGGGTTAGCGTTAGGCTTAGGGTTAGGGTAGGGTTAGTGTAAGGGTAAGGGTAAGGGTTAGGGTTAGGATTATGGTTAGGGTTAGGGTAAGGGTTAGGTTTAGGTTTAGGGTTAGGTTTCGGGTTATGGTTAGGGTAAGGGTAAGGGTTAGGTTTAGAGTTAGGGTTAGGTTTAGGGTTAGGGTTAGGGTTAGTGTTAGGTGTTAGGGTAAGTGTAAGGGTTAGAGGATAGGGTTAGGGTTAGTTTTAGGGTTAGGTTTATTGAAAGGGTTAGGGTAAGAGGTTAGAGTTAGTGTTAGGGTTAGGTTAAGGGTTAGGGTTAGGGTTAGGTTAGGGTTAGGGTTAGGGTAAGGGTTAGGGTTAGGTTTCGTGTTAGGGTTAGGTTAAGGGTTAGCGTTAGGGTTAGGGTTAGGATTAGGTTTAGGGTTTGGGTTAGAGTTAGGGTAAAGGTAAGGGTTATGGTTAGGGTTAAGTTTAGGGGTTACGGATAGGGTTAGTTTAAGGGTTAGGGGTAGGGTAAGGGTAAGGGATAGGGTTAGGGATAGGGTTAGGGTTAGGGATAGGTTTAGGGTTAGGGTAAGGGTTAGGATAAGGGTTAGGGTTAGGGTTAGGGTTAGGGTAAGGTTAAGGGTTAGGGTTAGGATTAGGGTTAGGGTAAGAGTAAGGGTTAGGGTTAGGGTTAGGGTAAGGGTTAGGGTTAGAGTTAGGGTTGTGGTTAGGGTTAGAGTAAGGGTAAGGGTTAGGGTTAGAGTTAGGGTTAGGGTTAGGGTAAGGGTAAGGGATAGGGTTAGGGTTAGGGTTATGGTTAGGTTTAGAGTAAGGGTAAGGGTTAGGGTTAGAGTTAGGGTTACGGTTAAGGTTAGGGTTAGTGTTTGCGTAAGAGTAAGGTTTAGGTTAGGGTTAGGTTTAGGGTTAGGGTAAGGGTTAGGGTTAGGATTAGGGTTAGGGTTAGGGTAAGGGTTAGGTGTAGGGTTAGGGTAAGGGTTAGGGTTAGGGTTAGGGTTAGGGTTAGGTTTAGGGTTAGGGTTAGGTTTAGGTTTAGGATTAGAGTAGGGTTAGGGTAAGGGTAAGGGTTAGGGTTAGGATTAGGGTTAGGGTTAGGGTAAGGGTTAGGTTTAGGGTTAGGGTTAGGTTTCGGGTTATGGTTAGGGTAAGGGTAAGGGTTAAGTTTAGAGTTAGGGGTAGGGTTAGCGTAAGGGTAAGGGTTAGGGTTAGGGTTAGGGTAAGGGTTAGCGTTAGGGTTATGGTTAGGTTTAGAGTTAATGTTAGGGTTAGTTAAGGGTAAGGGTTAGGGTTAGGGTTAGGGTAAGGGTTAGGGGATACGGTTAGGGTTAGGGTAAGGTTTAGGGTTAGGGTTAGGGTTGGGTTAAGGGTAAATGTTAGGGTTAGGTTAAGGGTTATGTTTAGGGTTAATTTTAGGGGTAGGGTTAGGTTTAGTTAATTGTAAGGGTTAGGGTTAGGATTAGGGTTAGGGATAAGGTAAGGGTTAGAGATAGGGTTAGGGTTAGGCTTAGGTTTAGGGTTAGGGTTAGGGTAAGGGTTAGGGTTAGGGTTAGGGTTAGGTTTAGTGTTGGGGTTAAGGTTAGGGTTAGGGTAACGGTTAGGGTTAGGGTTAGGATTAGGGTAAGGGTAAGGTTTAGGTTTAGGTTTAGGTTTAAGGTAAGGGTAAGGGTTAGGGTAAGGGTTAGATTTAGGGTAAGGGTTAGGGTTAGGTTTAGAGTAAGCGTAAGGTTTAGGGTTACGGTTAGGGTTAGGTTAAGGGTAAGTGTAAGGGTTAGGGTTAGTGTTAGGGTTATGTTTAGGGTTAGGGTCAGGGTAAGGGTTAGGGTTAGGGTTAGGGTTAGCGTAAGGGTTAGGGTTAGGTTTAGGGTTAGGGTAGGGGTTGGGGTAAGGGTAAGTGCTGGGGTAAGGTTTAGAGTTAGGATAAGGGTAAGGGTTCGGGTTCGGGTTAGGGTTAGGGTTAGGGCTTATGGTTAGGGTTAGGAAAAGGGTAAGGGTAGGGTTAGGGTTAGGGTAAGGGTAAGGGTAAGGGTTAGGGTTAGGGTTAGGGTTATGTTAAGGGTTGGGGTTAGGGTTAGGGTTAGGGTTAGGCTTAGGGTAAGTGGTAGGGTTAGGGTTAGGGTTAGGGTTAGGGTAAGGTTTAGGGTAAGGTTTAGTGGTAGGGTTAGGGTTAGGGTTAGGGTAAGGTTTAGGGTAAGGTTTAGTGGTAGGGTTAGGGTAATTGTTAGGGTTAGGGTTAGGTTTAGGGTTAGGGTTAGGTTTAGGGTTCGGGTAAGGTTAAGGGTTAGGGTTAAGGTTAGGGTTAGGATGAGGGTTAAGGTTAGGGTAAGGTGAAGGGTTAGGGTTAGGGTTAGGTTTAGGGTTCGGGTAAGGTTAAGGGTTAGGGTTAAGGTTAGGGTTAGGAATAGGGTTAAGGTTAGGGTAAGGTGAAGGGTTAGGGTTGGTTTAGGTTTAGGGTTAGGGTAAGGGTAAGGCTTAGGTTTAGGGTTAGGGTTAGGGTTAGGGTTAGGGTTAGGATTAGGGTTAGGGGAAGGATAAGGGTTAGGGTAAAGGTTAGGTTTAGGGTTAGGGTTAGGGTTAAGGTTAGGGTTAGGGTTAGGTTAAGAGTATGGGTTAGGTTTAGGTTTAGGTTTAGGGTTAGGGTAAGGGTAAGGGTTAGGGTTAGGGTTAGGGTTAGGTTTAGGTTTAGGTTTAGGTTTACGGTTAGGGTAAGTGTAAGGGTTACGTTCAACTTAGGGTTAGGGTTAGGTTTAGGGTTAGGGTTAGGGTTAGGGTAAGGGTTAGGGTTAGGATTAGGATTAGGGTTAGGGTAAGGGTTAGGGTTAGGGTTCGGTTTAGTGTTGGGGTTAAGGTTAGGGTTATGGTAAGGGTTAGGGTTTGGGTTAGGGTTAGGTTTAGGGTTAGGTTTAGGGTTATGGTTAGGGTTAGTGTTAGGTTTAGGGTAAGGGCATGTTGAAGGTTAGAGTTAGGGTTAGGGTTAGGTTTAGCTAGGGTAAGGGTTATGGTTAAGGTAAGGGTAAGGGTTAGGGTTACGGTGAGGGTTAGGATAAGGTTAAGGGTTAGGGTTAGGGTTAGGGGTAGGTGTTAGGGTTAGGGTTATGGTTAGTGTTAGGGATTAGGGTTAGTGTTAGGGTTATGGTTAGTGTAAGGGTTAGCGTTAGGAGTTAGGGTTGGTCTTGGGGTTAGATTAAGGGTTAGGGTTAGGGTTAGGATAAGGGTTAGGGTTAGGGTTAGGGTTAGGTTTAGTGTTACGGTTACAGTTAGGCTTAGGGAAAGGATAAGGGTTATGGTTATGGTTAGGTTTAGGGTTAGGGTTAGGGTTAACGTGAGGGTTAGGTTTGGGTATGGGTAAGGATTAGGGTTAGGTTTTGGGTTAGGGTTAGGGTAAGGGTTAGGGTTAGGATTAGGGTTAGGTTTAGGTTTAGGGTTAGGGTTAGGGTTAGGGTAAGGGTAAGGGTTAGGGTTAAGTTTAGGGTTAAGGTTAGGTTTAGGGTTCGGGTTAGTGTTAGGGTAAGGTTAAGGGTTAGAGTTAGGATTAGGGTTATGGTTAGGGTAAGGGTTAAGTTTAGGGTTAAGGTTAGGATTAAGGTAAGTTTTAGGGTTAGGGTTAGGTTAGGGGTTAGGTTTAGGTTTAGGGTTAGGTTAAGGGTAAGGGTTAGAGTTAGGGTGAGGGTTAGGGTTAGGGTAAGGGGTAGCGTTAGGGTTAGTTTTAGGTTAAATGTAAAGGTTAGGGTGAGGGTTAGGGTTAGGGTTAGGGTAAGGGTAAGTGTTAGGGTTAGGGTTAAGTTTAGGGTTAGGTTAGGGTTAGGGATAGGGTAAGTGTAAGGGTTAGAGTTAAGGTTAGGGTTAGGGTTAGTTTTAGGGTTAGGGTTAGGGTTAGGGTAAGGGTATGGGTTAGGGTTAGGATTGGGGTTGGGGTTAAGGTAAGGCTTAGGGATAGTGTTAGGGTTAGGGTTAGGTTTAGGGTTAGGGTTAGGGTAAGGGTAAGGTTTAGGGTTAGGTTAGGGTTAGGTTTAGTGTTGGGGTTAAGGTTAGGGTTAGGGTAACGGTTAGGGTTAGGGTTAGGGTTAAGGTTAGGGTTAGGGTTACAGTTAGGGTAAGGGTAAGTGTTAGTGTTATTGTTAGGGTTATGGTTAGGGTTAGGTTTAGGGTTAGGGATAGGAAAAGGGTAAGGGTTAGTGTTAGATTTAGGGTTAGGGTAAGGGTAAAAGATAGGGTTAGGATTAGGGTTAGGTTTAGGGTAAGGGTTAGGTTTAGGGTTAGGGTAGGGGTTAGGGTAAGGGTAAGTATTAGGGTTAGGGTTAGGGTTAAGATAAGGGTAAGGGTTAGGGTTAGGGTTAGGGATAGTGTTAGGGGTTAGGGTAACGGTTAGGGTTAGAGGATAGGGTTAGGGTTAGGTTTAGGGTTAGGTTTAGGGTAAGGGTTAGGGTTAGAGGTTACAGTTAGTGTTAGCGTTATGTTAAGGGTTAGGGTTAGGGTTAGGGTTAGGGTTAGGATAAGGGTTAGCGTTAGGGTTAGTGTTAGGGTTATTGTAAGGGTTAGGGTTAGGGTTAGGGTTAGGTTTAGGGTAAGTGTTAGGGTTAGGGTTAGGGTTCGGGTAAGTGTTAGGGTAAGGTTTAGGGTTAGGGTTCGGGTTAGGGTTAGGGTAACATTTAGGGTTAGTGTTAGGATTAGGGTTAGGGTAAGTGTCAGGGTTAGCGTTAGGGTTAGGGTTAGGGTAAGTGTAAGGGTTAGGTTTAGGTTTAGGTTTAGGGTTAGAGTTAGGGTTAGGATAAGCGTTAGGGTTAGGGTTAGGGTTACAGTTAGGGTAAGGGTAAGTGCTAGTGTTAGGGTTAGGGTTAGGGTTAGGTGTAGAGTTGGGGTTAAGATTAGGGTTAGGGTTAGGGTGAGGGTTAGGGTTAGGGTTAGGATAAGGGTAAGGTTTAGGGTAAGGGTTAGGGTTAGGTTTAGGGTAAGGGTAAGGTTTAGGGTTATGGTTAGGGTTAGGGTTAGGGTAAGGTAAGGGTTAGGGTTAGGGTTAGGGTTAGGGTAAGGGTTAGGGTTAGGTTTAGGGTTAGGTTTAGGGTAAAGGTTAGGGTTAGAGGTTAGAGTTAGTGTTAGGGTTATGTTATGGGTGAGGGTTAGGGTTAGGGTTAGGGTTAGGATAAGGGTTAGCGTTAGGGTTAGTGTTAGGTTTATTGTAAAGGTTAGGGTTAGGGTTAGGGTTAGGTTTAGGGTAAGTGTTAGGGTTAGGGTTAGGGTTCGGGTAAGTGTTAGGGTAAGGTTTAGGGTTAGGGTTCGGGTTAGGGTTAGGGTTAGGGTAAGGTTTAGGGTTAGTGTTAGGATTAGGGTTAGGGTAAGTGTCAGGGTTAGCGTTAGGGTTAGCGTTAGGGTAAGTGTAAGGGTTAGGTTTAGGTTTAGGTTTAGGGTTAGAGTTAGGGTTAGGGTTAGTATAAGCGTTAGTGTTAGGGTTAGGGTTACGGTTAGGGTAAGGGTAAGTGTTAGTGTTAGGGTTAGGGTTAGGGTTAGGTTTAGAGTTGGGGTTAAGATTAGGGTTAGGGTTAGGGTGAGGATTAGGGTTAGGTTTAGGATAAGGGTAAGCTTTAGGGTAAGGCTTAGGTTTAGGTTTAGGGTAAGCGTAAGGTTTAGGGTTATGGTTAGGGTTAGGGTAAGGTAAGGGTTAGGGTTAGGGTTAGGTTTAGGGGTTAGGGTTATGTTAGGGTAAGGGCAAGGTTTAGGGTTAGGAATAGGGTTAGGTTTATGGTAAGGGTTAGGGTTAGGGTTAGGGTTGGTGTTAGGGTAAGGGTAAGTGTTAGGGTTATGTTTAGGGTTAGGATAAGGGAAGGGTTAGGGTTAGGGTTAGGTTTAGGGGTTAGGGTTAGGTTAGGGTTAGTGGTTAGGGTTAGGGTTAGGGTTAGGTTTAGCGTAAGGTTTAGGGTTAGGGTTAGGAGTTACGGTTAGGGTTAGTTTTAGGGTTATGGTTAGGGTAAATGTAAGTGATAGGTTTAGGGATAAGGTTAGGGTTAGGGTTAGGTTTAGGGTTAGGGTTAGGATAAGGGTAAGGGGCAGGGTTAGGGTTAGGGTTACTTTTAGGGTTATGGTAAGGGTTAGGGTTAGGGTTTGGTTTAGGGTAAGGGTAAGGGTTAGGGTTAGCATTAGGGTTAGGGTTAGGTTTACGGTTAGGGTTAGGGTTACGTTTAGGGTTAGGGTTAGGGTAAGAGTAAGGGTTAGGGTTAGGGTTAGGTTTATTTTTAGGGTTAGGGTTAGGGTAAAGGTAAGTGTTAGGGTTAGGGTTAGGTTTAGGTTTAGGTTTCAGGTTGAGGTTAGGGTTAGGGTTAGGGTTAGGGTAAGGGTAAGGGTTAGTGTAAGGGTTAGAGTAAGGGTTAGATTTATGGTTAGGTTAAGTGTTGGGGTTAAGTTTAGGGTTAGAGTTAAGTTTACGGTTAGGGTTAGGGTTAGGGTTAGGGTTAGAATTAGGGTTACGGTTAGGGTTAGGGTTATGGTTAGGGTAAGGGTATGTGTTAGTGTTAGGGTTAGGGTTAGGGTTAGCGTTATGGTAAGGGTAAGGGTTAGGGTTAGGGTTAGGGTTAGATTTAGGGTTAGGATAAGGATTAGGGTTAGGTTTAGGGTTAGGGTAAGGGTAAGTGTTAGGGTAAGGGTTAGGGTTAGGGTAAGGTTTAGGTTTAGAGTTACGGTAAGGGTAAGGGTTAGGGTTAAGGTTAGGGTTAGGGTTAGGTTTAGGGTTAGAATTATGGTTAGGGTAAAGGTAAGGGTTAGGGTTAAGGTTAGGGTTAGGGTTAGGGTTATGTTTAGGGTTAGGGTAAGGGTAAGGGTTAGGGTTAGGGTTAGGTTTAGGTTAAGAGTTAGGGTCAGGGTTAGGGTTAGGGTTAGGGTTAGGGGTTAGGGTTAGGGTTAGTGTTAGGGTAAGGTTTAGGGTTAGGGTTAGGGTAAGGGTTAGGGTTAGGGTTAGGTTTAGGGTTAGGGTTGTGGTTAGAGTAAGGGTTAGGATTAGGGTTAGTGTTTGGGGTAATTTTAGGGTTAGGGTTAGGGTTAGGGTTAGGTTAGGGATAGGGTTAGTTTTAGGGTTAGGTTTACGGTTAGGGTTAGGCTAAGTGTAAGGGTTAGGGTTAGGGTTAGGGTTAGGGTTATTTTTAGGGTTAGGGTTAGGGTGAGTGTAAGGGTTAGGTTTAGGGTTAGGTTTAGGTTTAGGTTTAAGGTTGAGGTTAGGGTTAGGGTTAGGGTTAGGGTAAGGGTTAGGGTTAGGGTTAGGGTAAAGGTTAGGGTTAGGGTTAGGGTTAGGGTTAGGCTAAGGGTAAGGGATAGGGTTAGCGTTAGGGTAAAGGTTGAGGTTAGGGTTAGGGTTAGAGTAAGGGTTAGGTTTAGGGTTAGGGTACGGGTTAGGGTTAGGGTTAGGGTTAGGGTAATGGTAAGTGTTAGGGTTAGGGTTAGGGTTAGGTTTAGGGGTTAGGGTTAGGGTTAAGATAAGGGTTAGGGTTAGGGTTAGGTTTAGGGTTAGGGTAAGTGCAAGGGTTATGGTTATTGCTAGGCTAAGGGTAAGGGTTAGGGTTAGGGTTAGGTTTAGGTTTAAGGTAAGTGTAAGGGTTAGGACTAGGGTTAGGGAAAGGGTTAAGGTTAGGGTTAGCGTCAGGGTAGGGGTTAGGGAAAGGGTAAGTGTTAGGGTTAGGGTTAGGATAAGGGTAAGGGTTAGTGTGAGGGTTAGGGTTAGCGGTTAGGGTTAGGGTTAGGGGCAGGATTAGGTTTATGGGTTAGGGTTAGGGTTAGGGTAGGGTTGGGTTTAGGTAAGAGTTAGGGTTAGGTTTAGGGTAAGGGTAAGGTTTAGGGTTATTGTTTGGGTTAGGGTTAAGGTTAGGGTTACGGTAAGGGTTAGGGTTAGGGTTAGGTTTAGGGTTAGGGTAAGGGTAAGGGTTAGGGTTAGGGTTAGTGTTAGGGTTAGGGTTAGGGTAAGGATCAGGGTTAGGGTCAGGGTTAGGGTTGGGGTTAGGGTAAGGGTAAGTGTTAGGGTTAGGGTTAGGGTTAGGATAAGGCCAAGGGTTAGGATGAGGGGTTAGGGTTAGGGTTAGGGTTACGGTTAGGGTTAGGGTTAGGGTAAGGGTTAGGGTTAGGGTTAGGTTTAGGTTAAGGTTTAAGGTTGAGGTTAGGGTTAGAGTTAGGGCTAGGGTAAAGGTTGAGGTTAGGGTTAGGGTTAGAGTAAGGGTTAGGGTTAGGGTTAGGGTACGGGTTAGGTTTAGGGTTAGGGTTAGGGTTAGGGTAAGTGTTGGGGTTAGAGTTGGGGTTAGGGTTCGATTAAGGTTTAGGGTTAGGGATAGGGTTAGAGTTAGGGTAAGGGTTAGGTATAGGGTTAGGTTTAGTGTTGGGGTTAAGGTTAGAGTTAGAGTAAGTGTTACGGTTAGGGTTATGGTTAGGTTTAGGGTTACGGTTAGGGTTTGTGTTATGGTTAGGGTAAGGGTATGTGTTTGTGTTTGTGTTAGGGTTAGGGTTAGGGTAAGGGTAAGGGTTAGGTTTAGGGTTAGGGTTAAGGTTAGGTTTAGGGAAAGGTAAGGTTTAGGGTTAGGGTTAGGTTTAAAGTTGGGGTTAACGTTAAGGTTAGGGTTACGGTAAGGGTAAGGATTAGGGTTAGGGTTAGTGTTAGGGTTACGGTTAGGTTTAGTGTTAATGTAAGGGTAAGTGTTAGGGTGAGGGTTAGGGTTAGGATAAGGGTAAGGGTTAGGGTTAGGGTAGGGTTAGGGTTAGGGTTAGGGTTTAGGGTTAGTGTTAGGGTTAGGGTGAGGGTTTGGGTTAGTGTAAGGATTAGGGTTAGGATAAGGGTAAGGGTTAGGGTTAGGGTAGGTTTAGGGTATAGGGTTAGTGTTAGGGTTAGGGTTAGTGTTAGTGTTAGTGTTAGGTTTAGGCTAAGGGTAAGTGTTAGGGATAGGGTTAGTGTTAGGGTTAGGGTTAGGGTTAGTTTTAGGGTGGGGGTTAAGGTTAAGGTTAGGGTTAGAGTAAGGGTAAGGATTCTGGTTAGGGTTAGGGTTTGGGTTAGGGTTAGGGTAAGGGTAAGGGTTAGGGTTAGGGTTAGGTTTTACGCTTAGCGTTAGGGGATAGGGTTATGGTTAGGGTTACGGTTAGGGTTAGGGTAAGGGTTAGGTTTAGGGTTAGGCTTAGGGTTAGGGTTAGGGTTAGAGGTTAGGGTTAGGGGTTAGGATTAGGACTAGGGTTAGTGTTAGGGTTATGTTTATGGTTAGGGTTAGGGTTAAGATAAGGGTTAGGGTTAGGGTTAGGTTTAGGGTTAGGGTAAGGGCAAGAGTTATATTTAGGGTTAGGCTAAGGGTAAGGATTAGGGTTAGGGTTAGGTTTAGGTTTAGGTTTAGGGTAAGGGTAAGGGTTAGGGTTAGGGTTAGGGTTCGGGTAAGGGTTAGGATTAGGGTTAGCGTTAGGGTAGGGGTTAGGGAAAGGGTAAGTGTTAGGGATAGGGTTATTGTTAGGATAAGGGTAAGGGTTAGTGTTAGGGTTAGGCTTAGCAGTTAGGGTTAGGGTTAGGGTTAGGGTTAGGGGTTGGTTAGGGTTAGGGTTAGGGTAGGGTTAGGTTTAGGTAAGGGTTAGGGTTGGGTTTAGGGTAAGGGTAAGGTTTAGGGTTATTGTTAGGGTTAGGGTTAAGGTTAGGGTTAGGGTAAGGGTAAGGGTTAGGGTTACGGTTACGTTTAGGTTTAGGGTAAGGGTAAGGGTTAGGGTTAGTTTTAGGGTTAGGGTTAGGGTAAGGATTAGTGTTAGGGTAGGGCTATGGTTGGGGTTAGGGTAAGGGTAAGTGTTAGGGTTAGGGTTAGGGTTAGGATAAGGGTAAGGTTAAGGGTTAGGGTTAGGGTTAGGTGTTAGGGTTAGCGTTAGGGTTAGGGTTAGGGTTACGGGTTAGGGTTAGGGTTAGGGTTACTTTTAGGGTTATGGTAAGGGTTAGGGTTAGGGTTTGGTTTAGGGTAAGGGTAAGGGTTAGGGTTAGCATTAGGGTTAGGGTTAGGTTTACGGTTAGGGTTAGGGTTACGTTTAGGGTTAGGGTTAGGGTAAGAGTAAGGTTTAGGGTTAGGGTTAGGTTTATTTTTAGGGTTAGGGTTAGGGTAAAGGTAAGTGTTAGGGTTAGGGTTAGGTTTAGGTTTAGGTTTCAGGTTGAGGTTAGGGTTAGGGTTAGGGTTAGGGTAAGGGTTAGGGTTAGTGTAAGGGTTAGAGTAAGGGTTAGATTTATGGTTAGGTTAAGTGTTGGGGTTAAGTTTAGGGTTAGAGTAAAGGTTACGGTTAGGGTTAGGGTTAGGGGTAGGGTTAGAATTACGGTTACGGTTAGGGTTAGGGTTATGGTTGGGGTAAGGGTATGTGTTAGTGTTAGGGTTAGGGTTAGGGTTAGCGTTATGGTAAGGGTAAGGGTTAGGGTTAGGGTTAGGGTTAGATTTAGGGTTAGGATAAGGATTAGGGTTAGGTTTAGGGTTAGGGTAAGGGTAAGTGTTAGGGTAAGGGTTAGGGTTAGGGTAAGGGTTAGGTTTAGAGTTACGGTAAGGGTAAGGGTTAGGGTTAAGGTTAGGGTTAGGGTTAGGGTTATGTTTAGGCTTAGGGTAAGGGTAAGGGTTAGGGTTAGGGTTAGGTTTAGGTTAAGAGTTAGGGTCAGGGTTAGGGTTAGGGTTAGGGTTAGGGGTTAGGGTTAGGGTTAGTGTTAGGGTAAGGTTTAGGGTTAGGGTTAGGGTAAGGGTTAGGGTTAGGGTTAGGTTTAGGGTTAGGGTTGTGGTTAGAGTAAGGGTTAGGATTAGGGTTAGTGTTTGGGGTAATTTTAGGGTTAGGGTTAGGGTTAGGGTTAGGTTAAGATTTAGGGTTAGGATTAGGTTTAGGGTTAGGATTAGGGTTTGGGATAGATTAAGGGTAAGGGTTAGGGGTAAGTTTAGGTTTAGGGTTAGGGTTAGGGTAAGGGTAAGGGTTAGGGTTAGGTTTAGGGTTAGGGTTAGGGTAAGGTTAAGGGATAGGTTTAGGGTTAGTTTTAGGTTTAGGGTTAGGGTTAGGGTTAGGGAGTAGGGAAAGGATAAGTGTTAGGGTTAGGTTTAGGGTTAGGGTAAGGGTTCAGGTTAGAGTAAGGGTAAGGGTTAGGGTTAGGTTTAGGGTTATTGTTAGGGGAAGGGTAAGGCTTAGGGTTAGGGTTAGGGTTAGTTAAGCGATAGTGTTAGGGTTATGGTTAGGGTAATGGTAAGGCTTAGTTTTGGGTTAGGGTTAGGTTTGGGGTTTGGGTTAGGGTTAGGGTTAGGAAAGGATAAGGGTTAGGGTTAAGGATAGGTTTACGGTTAGGGTTAGGGTTAAGGTTAGGGTTAGAGTTAGGGTAAGAGTAAGGGTTAGGGTTGGGTTTAGGGTTAGCGTTAGGGTTAGGATAAGGGTAAAGGTTAGGGTTAGGGTTATGTTTAGGGTTAGGTTTAGAGTTAGGTTTAGGGTTATGGTTAGTGTAATGGTAAGGGTTAGGGTTAAGTTTAGGGTTAGGGTTAAGTTTAGGGTTAGTGTTAGGGTTAGGGTTAGGGTAACGGTTAGTGTTAGGATTAAGGTTAGGGTTAGTGTAAGGGTAAGGGTTAGGGTTAGGGTTAGGTTTAGGGTTAGGGTTAGGTTAGGGTTAAGGTAAGGGTTATGTTTATGGTTACAGTTAGGTTTAGGTGTATGGTTAGAGTAAGGGTAAGGGTTAGGGTTAGGGTTAGGGTTAGGGTAGGGTTTAGGTTAAGGTTAAGTGTTAGGGTTAAGGTTAGGGTTAGGATAAGGGTAAGGGTTAGGTTTAGGGTTAAGGTTAGGGATTAGGGTTAGGGTTAGGGTTAGGGTTAGGATAAGGTTTAGTGTTAGGGTTAGGGTTAGGGTTAGGGTAAATGTTAGTGTTCGGTGTAGGGTTAGGGTTTGGTTATGGTAAGGTTTAGGGTTAAGGTGATTGTTAGGGTTGGGTAAGGGTAAGGGTTAGGGTTAGGATGAGGGTTAGGTTTAGGGTAAGGTTACAGGTTAGGGTTAATGTTAGGAGTAGGGTAAGGGTAAGGGTTAGAGTTAGGGTTAGGTTTAGTTTTAGGGTAAGGGTTAGGGGTTAGGGTTACGGTAAGGTTTAGGGTTACTGTTAGGGTTACGGTTAGTGTAAGGGTTAGGGTTAGGGTTAGGGTTAAGGTTAGTTTTAGGGTTAGGGTTAGGATTATGGTAAGGGTAAGGATTAGGGTTAGGATTAGTGTTAGGGTTAGGTTTAGGGTTAGGGTTCGGTAAGGGTTAGGGTTAGGGTTAGGCTTAGGGTTAGGTTTAGGGTTACGGTTAGGGTTAGGGTTAGGATTAGTATAAGGGTAAGGTTTAGGGTTAAGTTTAGGGTTATGGTTAGGGTTAGCATTAGGGTAAGGCTAAGGGTAAGGTTTAGGGTTAGAGTTAGGGTTAAGGTAAGGGTAAGGGTTAGGGTTAGGATTAGGTTTAGGGTAAAGTTTAGGGTTAGGTTTAGGGTAAGGGTAAGGGTAAGATTTAGGGTTATGGTTAAAGTTAGGGTAAGGATAAGGGTTAGCGTTAGTGTTAGGTTTAGTGTTAGGTTTAAGGTTAGGATTAGGGTAAGGGTTAGTGTTAGGGTTAGTGTTAGGGGTAAGGTTAGGGTTAGGGTTAGGGTAAGGGTAAGGGTTTAGTTAGGGTTAGGGTTAGGGTAAGAATTAGGGTTAGGGTTAGGTTTAGGGTTAGGATTAGTGTTAGGGATAGGTTAAGGGTAAGGGTTAGGGTTAAGGTTAGGGTTAGGGTTAGGGTTAGGGTAAGGTTAAGGGATAGGTTTAGGGTTAGTGTTAGGTTTAGGTTTAGGGTTAGGGTTAGGTTTAAGGTTAGGGTTCGGGTAAGGGATAGGGTTAGGAGTTAGGTGTATGGTTATGGTTAGGGTTAGGTTTAGTGTGAGGGTTAGGGTTAGGGTATGGGTTAGGTTTAGGGTAAGGGTTATGGTTACGGTTTGGGTTAGGTTTAGGGTTAGGGTAAAGGTAAGGGTTACTGTTAGGGTTAGGGTAAGGGTTAGGGTTAGGTTTAGGTTTAGGGTTAGGGTAAGGGTTAGGGTTAGGGTTAATTTTAGGGGTAAGGTTAGGGTTAGGGTTACGGTAAGGGTGAGGGTTAGGTTAGGTTTAGCGTTAGCGTTAGGGTAAGGGTTATTGTTAGGGTTAGGTTTAGGGTTAGGATTAGGGTTAGGGTTAGGGTAAGGGTAAGGGTTAGTTTTAGGGTTAGGTTTAGGGTTAGGGTAAGGGTAAGGTATAGGTTTAGGGATAGTGTTAGGGTTTGGGTTAGGTTTAGGGTTAGGGTTAGGGTAAGAGTAAGGGTTAGGTTTAGGGTTAGGTTTAGGGTTAAGGTTAGGGTTAGGGTTAGTATACGGATAAGGGTTAGGTTAGGGTTAGGGTTAGGGTTAGGGTAAGGGTTAGGGTTAGGGTTAGCGTTAGGTTTAGGTTTAGGATTAGGGTTAGGGTTAGGGTAAGTGTAAGGTTTAGGGTTAAGGTTAGGGTTAGTGTTAGGGTTAGGGTTAGGGTAAGGGTAAGGGTTAGGGTTAGGTTTAGGGTTAGGGTTAAGGTAAGGGTAAGGGTTAGGTTTAGGGTTATGGTTAGGATTAGGGTTAGGGTTAGGGTTAGGGTTAGTGTAAGGGTAAGGGTTATGGTTAGGTTTAGGGTTAGGGTTAGGGTTAGGGTAAGGGTAAGGGATAGGGTTAGGGTTACTGTTAGGTTTAGGGTTAGGGTTAGGGTAAGGGTAAGGTTTAGGGTTAACGTTAGGGTTAGGGTTAGGTTTAGGGTTAGGGTAGCGTTACGATAAGGGCAAGGGTTAAGTTAGGGTTAGGGTTAGGGTAAGGGTTCGGGTTAGGTTTAGGGTTAGGTTTAGGGTTAGGGTAAGGTTTAGGGTTAGTGTTAGGGTTAGGGTTAGGGTAAGGGTTAGGGTTATTGTTAGGGTTAGGGTAAGGGTTATGCTTAGGGTTAGTGTTAGGGTAAGGGTAAGTGTTAGTGTTAGGGTTAGGGTTAGCGTTAGGGTAAGGTTTAGGCTTAGGGTTAGGTTTAGGTTTAGGGTTGGGTTTAAGGTTAGGGATAGGGTTAGGGGAAGGGGAAGGGTTAGTTTTAGTGTTGGGGTTAGGGTTAGGGTAAGGGTAAGGGTTAGGGTTAGGTTTAGGGACAAGTGTTAGGGTTAGAGGTAGGTTTAAGGTTAGGGTTAGGGTAAGGGTAAGGGATAGGGTTAGGGATATAGTTAGGGTTAGGGTTAGGGTTAGGGTAAGGTTAAGGGTTAGGGTTAGAGTTAGGGTTAGGTTTAGGGACAAGTGTTACGGTTAGAGGTAGGTTTAGGGTTAGGGTTAGGGTAAGGGTAAGGGATAGGGTTAGGGATATAGTTAGGGTTAGGGTTAGGATTAGGGTTAGGGTAAGGGTAAGGGTTAGGGTTAGAGTTAGGGTTAGGTTTAGGTTTAGGGTTAGTGTTTGCGTAAGGGTAAGGTTTAGGTTAGGGTTAGGGTTAGGGTTAGGGTAAGGGTTAGGGTTAGTGTTAGGATAAGGTAAGGGTTAGGGTTAGGTTTAGGGTTAGGGTTAGGGTAAGGGTAAGGGTGAGGGTTAAGTTTAGGGTTAGGTTTAGGGTTAGGGTTAGCGTTAGGCTTAGGGTTAGGGTATGGTTAGGGTAAGGGTAAGAGTTAGGGTTAGGATTAGGGTTAGGGTTAGGGTAAGGGTTAGGTTTAGGGTTAGGGTTAGGTTTCGGGTTATGGTTAGGGTAAGGGTAAGGGTTAGGTTTAGAGTTAGGGTTAGGGTTAGGTTTAGGGTTAGGGTTAGGGTTAGTGTTAGGTGTTAGGGTAAGGGTTAGGGTTAGAGGATAGGGTTAGGGTTAGTTTTAGGGTTAGGTTTATTGTAAGGGTTAGGGTAAGAGGTTAGAGTTAGAGTTAGGGTTAGGTTAAGGGTTAGGGTTAGGGTTAGGTTAGGGTTAGGGTTAGGGTTAGGGTAAGGGTTAGGGTTAGGTTTCGTGTAAGCGTTAGGTTAAGGGTTAGCGTTAGGGTTAGGGTTAGGATTAGGGTTAGGGTTTGGGTTAGAGTTAGGGTAAAGGTAAGGGTTATGGTTAGGGTTAAGTTTAGGGGTTACGGATAGGGTTAGTTTAAGGGTTAGGGGTAGGGTAAGGGTAAGGGATAGGGTTAGGGATAGGGTTAGGGTTAGGTTTAGGGTTAGGGTAAGGGTTAGGATAAGGGTTAGGGTTAGGGTTAGGGTTAGGGTAAGGTTAAGGGTTAGGGTTAGGATTCGGGTTAGGGTAAGAGTAAGGGTTAGGGTTAGGGTTAGGGTTAGGGTAAGGGTTAGAGTTAGGGTTAGGGTTAGGGTTAGAGTAAGGGTAAGTGTTAGGGTTAGAGTTAGGGCTAGGGTTAGGGTAAGGTTAAGGGATAGGGTTAGGGTTAGGGTTAGGGTTATGGTTAGGTTTAGAGTAAGGGTAAGGGTTAGGGTTAGAGTTAGGGTTACGGTTAAGGTTAGGGTTAGTGTTTGCGTAAGAGTAAGGTTTAGGTTAGGGTTAGGTTTAGGGTTAGGGTAAGGGTTAGGGTTAGGATTAGGGTTAGGGTTAGGGTAAGGGTTAGGTGTAGGGTTAGGGTAAGGGTTAGGGTTAGGGTTAGGGTTAGGGTTAGGGTTAGGTTTAGGATTAGGGTTAGGTTTAGGTTTAGGATTAGAGTAGGGTTAGGGTAAGGTTAAGGGTTAGGGATAGGATTAGGGTTAGGGTTAGGGTAAGGGTTAAGTTTAGGGTTAGGGTTAGGTTTCGGGTTATGGTTAGGGTAAGGGTAAGGGTTAAGTTTAGAGTTAGGGTTAGGGTTAGCGTAAGGGTAAGGGTTAGGGTTAGGGTAAGGGTTAGCGTTAGGGTTATGGTTAGGTTTAGAGTTAACGTTAGGGTTAGTTAAGGGTAAGGGTGAGGGTTAGGGTTAGGGTAAGGGTTAGGGGATAGGGTTAGGGTTAGGGTTAGGGTTAGGGTTGGGTTAAGGGTAAATGTTAGGGTTAGGTTTAGGGTTAGGTTTAGGGTTAATTTTAGGGGTAGGGTTAGGTTTAGTTAATTGTAAGGGTTAGGGTTAGGATTAGGGTTAGGGTTAAGGTAAGGGTTAGAGATAGGGTTAGGGTTAGGGTTAGGTTTAGGGTTAGGGTAAGGGTAAGGGTTAGGGTTAGGGTTAGGTTTAGTGTTGGGGTTAAGGTTAGGGTTAGGGTAACAGTTAGGGTTAGGGTTAGGTTTAGGGTTATGTTTAGTGTTAAGGTTAGGGTTAGGGTTAGGATTAGGGTAAGGGTAAGGTTTAGGTTTAGGTTTAGGTTTAAGGTAAGGGTAAGGGTTAGGGTAAGTGTTAGATTTAGGGTAAGGGTTAGGGTTAGGTTTAGAGTAAGGGTAAGGTTTAGGGTTACGGTTAGGGTTAGGTTAAGGGTAAGTGTAAGGGTTAGGGTTAGGGTTAGGGTTATGTTTAGGGTTAGGGTCAGGGTAAGGGTTAGGGTTAGGGTTAGGGTTAGGGTAAGGGTTAGGGTTAGGTTTAGGGTTAGGGTAGGGGTTGGGGTAAGGGTAAGTCCTGGGGTAAGGTTTCGAGTTATGATAAGGGTAAGGGTTCGGGTTCGGGTTAGGGTTAGGGGTTATGGTTTGGGTTAGGAAAAGGGTAAGGGTAGGGTTAGGGTTAGGGTAAGGGTAAGGGTAAGGGTTAGGTTTAGGGTTAGGGTTATGTTAAGGGTTGGGGTTAGGGTTAGGGTTAGGGTTAGGCTTAGGGTAAGTGGTAGGGTTAGGGTTAGGGTTAGGGTAAGGTTTAGGGTAAGGTTTAGTGGTAGGGTTAGGGTTAGGGTTAGGGTAAGGTTTAGGGTAAGGTTTAGTGGTAGGGTTAGGGTAAGTGTTAGGGTTAGGGTTAGGGTTAGGTTCAGGGTTAGGGTTAGGGTTAGGGAAAGGGTAAGATTTAGGGTTAGGGTTAGGGTTAGGTTTAGGGTAAGGTTTAGGGTAAGGTTTAGTGGTAGGGTTAGGGTTAGGGTTAGGGTAAGGTTTAGGGTAAGGTTTAGTGGTAGGGTTAGGGTAAGTGTTAGGGTTAGGGTTAGGGTTAGGTTCAGGGTTAGGGTTAGGGTTAGGGAAAGGGTAAGATTTAGGGTTAGGGTTAGGGTTAGGTTTAGGGTTAGAGTTAGGGTTAGGGTTAGGATAAGGGTTAAGGTTAGGGTTAGGGTTAGGTTTACGGTTACGGTTAGGGTAAAGGTAAGTGTTAGTGTTAGGGTTAGGGTTAGGGTAAATGTTAGGGTAAGGGTTAGGGTTCCGGTTAGGGTTAGGGTTAGGGTTATGTTTAGTTTTAGGCTTTGGGTTAGGGTTAGAGTTAGGGTAAGGGTTAGGGTTTAGGTTAGGGTTAGGTTTAGGGTAAGGGTTAGGGTTAGGGTTAGGGTTAGGTTTAGGGAAAGTAAGGGTTATTGTTAAGGTTAGGTTTAGGGTTAGGGTTAGGGTTAGGGTTAAGGTTAGGGAAAGTAAGGGTTAGGTTTAAGGTTAGGTTTAGGGTTAGGGTTAGGGTTAGGGTTAGGGTTACGGTAAGGGTAAGGGTTAGGGTTAGGGTAAGTGTAAGGGTTAGGGTTAGGGTTAGGGTTAGGTGTAGAGTTAGGTTTAGGGTTAGGTAAGGGTAAGGTTTAGGTTTAAGGTTATGGTTAGGGTTAGGTTTAGTGTTAGGGTTAGGGTTAGGGTTAGGGTTAGGGTTAACGTTAGGGTTAGTTAAGGGTAAGGTTAGGGTTAGGGTTAGGGTTAGGGTTACTGTTAGGATAAGAGTTAGGGGTTAGGGTTAGGGTTAGGGTAAAGTTTAGGGTTAGGGTTATGTTTAGGTTAAGGGTGAATGTTAGGTTATGGTTAGGGTTAGGTTTAGGGTTAATTTTAGTGTTAGGGTTAGGGTTAGTTAATTGTAAGGGTTATGGTTAGGATTAGGATTAGGGTTAAGGTAAGGGTTAGAGATAGGGTTAGGTTTAGGGTTAGGTTTAAGGTTAGGGTTAGGGTAAGGGTAAGGGTTAGGGTTAGGGTTAGCGTTAGGTTTAGTGTTGGGGTTAAGGTTAGGGTTAGGGTAACGGTTAGGGTTAGGTTTAGGTTTAGGGTTATGTTTAGTGTTAAGGTTAGGGTTAGGGTTAGGATTAGGGTAAGGGTAAGGGTAAGGTTTAGGTTTAGGGTTAGGTTTAAGGTAAGGGAAAGGGTTAGGGTTAGGGTTAGATTTAGGGTAAGGGTTACAGTTAGGTTTAGAGTAAGGGCATGGTTTAGGGTTACGGTTAGGGTTTGCGTAAGGGTTAGGGTTCAGGTTAGGGTTAGGGATAGGGTAAGTGTTAGGGTAAGGGTTAGGGTTCAGGTTAGGGTTAGGGTTATGGTTAGGGTTAGTTTTAGGCTTATGGTTAGGGTTAGGGTTAGGGTAAGGGTAAGGGTTAGGTTTCAGGTTAGGGTTAGGTTTAGGGTTAGGGTTATGGTAAGGGTAGGGTTAGGGTTAGGGTTAGGGTTAGGGTTAGCGAAAGTAAGTGTTAGGGTTAAGGTTAGGTTTAGGGTTAGGGTTAGGGTTAGGGTTAGGGTTAATGTTAGGGTTAGGGTTACAGTAAGGGTAAGTGTTAGGGTTAGGTGTAAGGTTAGGGTTAGGGTAAGGGTTAAGGTTAGGGTTAGGGTTAGGGTAAGGGTAAGGGTTAGAGTTAGGTTTAGGGTTCGGGTAAGGGTTAGTTTTAGGGGTTAGGTTTATGGTTAGGGTAACGGTTAGGGTTAGTGTTAGGGTTAGGGTTAGGGTAAGGGTTAGGTTTAGGGTAAGGGTTATGGTTATGGTTATGGTTAGGGTTAGGGTTAGGGTAAGTGTAAGTGTTAGTGTTAGGGTTAGGGTTAGGGTTAGGTTTAGGATTAGGGTAAGGGTAAGGGTTAGGGTTAGGTTTATGTTTCGGGGTTACGGTTAGAGTTAGGTTTAGGGTTAGGGTTGGAGTAAGGGTAAAGGGTAGGGTTAGGTATAGTGTTAGGGGATAGGGTTAGGTTTATGGTTAGGGTTAGGGTAAGGGTAAGGGTTAGGTTTAGGTTTAGGGTTAGGGTTAAGATTAAGGGTAGGGTTAGGGTAAGGGTAAGGTTTAGGGTTAAGGTTAGGGTTAGTGTTAGGGTTAGGGTTAGGGTAAGGGTAAGGGTTAGGGTTAGGTTTAGGGTTAGGGTTAAGGTAAGGGTAAGGGTTAGGTTTAGGGTTAGGGTTAGGATTAGGGTTAGGGTTAGGGTTAGGGTTAGTGTAAGGGTAAGGGTTATGGTTAGGTTTAGGGTTAGGGTTAGGGTTAGGGTAAGGGTAAGGGATAGGGTTAGGGTTACTGTTAGGGTTAGGGTTAGGGTTAGGGTTAGGGTTAGGTTTAGGGTTAGGGTAGCGTTACGATAAGGGCAAGGGTTAAGTTAGGATTAGGGTTAGGGTTAGGGTAAGGGTTCGGTTTAGGTTTAGGGTTAGGTTTAGGGTTAGGGTAAGGTTTAGGGTTAGTGTGAGGGTTAGGGTTAGGGTAAGGGTTAGGGTTATTGTTAGGGTTAGGGTAAGGGTTATGCTTAGGGTTAGTGTTAGGGTAAGGGTAAGTGTTAGTGTTAGGGTTAGGGTTAGCGTTAGGGTAAGGTTTAGGCTTAGGGTTAGGTTTAGGTTTAGGGTTGGGTTTAAGGTTAGGGTTAGGGTTAGGGGAAGGGGAAGGGTTAGTTTTAGTGTTAGGGTTAGGGTTAGGGTAAGGGTAAGGGTTAGGGTTAGGTTTAGGGACAAGTGTTACGGTTAGAGGTAGGTTTAGGGTTAGGGTTAGGGTAAGGGTAAGGGATAGGGTTAGGGATATAGTTAGGGTTAGGGTTAGGGTTAGGGTTAGGGTAAGGGTAAGGGTTAGGGTTAGAGTTAGGGTTAGGTTTAGGGACAAGTGTTACGGTTAGAGGTAGGTTTAGGGTTAGGGTTAGGGTAAGTGTAAGGGATAGGGTTAGGGATATATTTAGGGTTAGGGTTAGGATTAGGGTTAGGGTAAGGGTAAGGGTTAGGGTTAGAGTTAGGGTTAGGTTTAGGTTTAGGGTTAGTGTTTGCGTAAGGGTAAGGTTTAGGTTAGGGTTAGGGTTAGGGTTAGGGTAAGGGTTAGGGTTAGGGGTAGGATAAGGTAAGGGTTAGGGTTAGGTATAGGGTTAGGGTTAGGGTAAGGGTAACGGTGAGGGTTAGGGTTAGGGTTAGGTTTAGGGTTAGGGTTAGCGTTAGGCTTAGGGTTAGGGTAGGGTTAGTGTAAGGGTAAGGGTAAGGGTTAGGGTTAGGATTATGGTTAGGGTTAGGGTAAGGGTTAGGTTAGGTTTAGGGTTAGGTTTCGGGTTATGGTTAGGGTAAGGGTAAGGGTTAGGTTTAGAGTTAGGGTTAGGTTTAGGGTTAGGGTTAGGGTTAGTGTTAGGTGTTAGGGTAAGTGTAAGGGTTAGAGGATAGGGTTAGGGTTAGTTTTAGGGTTAGGTTTATTGAAAGGGTTAGGGTAAGAGGTAAGAGTTAGTGTTAGTGTTAGGTTAAGGGTTAGGGTTAGGGTTAGGTTATTGTTAGGGTTAGGGTAAGGGTTAGGGTTAGGTTTCGTGTTAGGGTTAGGTTAAGGGTTAGCGTTAGGGTTAGGGTTAGGATTAGGTTTAGGGTTTGGGTTAGAGTTAGGGTAAAGGTAAGGGTTATGGTTAGGGTTAAGTTTAGGGGTTACAGTTAGGGTTAGTTTAAGGGTTAGGGGTAGGGTAAGGGTAAGGGATAGGGTTAGGGATAGGGTTAGGGTTAGGGATAGGTTTAGGGTTAGGGTAAGGGTTAGGATAAGGGTTAGGGTTAGGGTTAGGGTTAGGGTAAGGTTAAGGGTTAGGGTTAGGATTAGGGTTAGGGTAAGAGTAAGGGTTAGGGTTAGGGTTAGGGTAAGGGTTAGGGTTAGAGTTAGGGTTGTGGTTAGGGTTAGAGTAAGGGTAAGGGTTAGGGTTAGAGTTAGGGTTAGGGTTAGGGTAAGGGTAAGGGATAGGGTTAGGGTTAGGGTTATGGTTAGGTTTAGAGTAAGGGTAAGGGTTAGGGTTAGAGTTAGGGTTACGGTTAAGGTTAGGGTTAGTGTTTGCGTAAGAGTAAGGTTTAGGTTAGGGTTAGGTTTAGGGTTAGGGTAAGGGTTAGGGTTAGGATTAGGGTTAGGGATAAGGTAAGGGTTAGAGATAGGGTTAGGGTTAGGCTTAGGTTTAGGGTTAGGGTTAGGGTAAGGGTTAGGGTTAGGGTTAGGGTTAGGTTTAGTGTTGGGGTTAAGGTTAGGGTTAGGGTAACGGTTAGGGTTAGGGTTAGGATTAGGGTAAGGGTAAGGTTTAGGTTTAGGTTTAGGTTTAAGGTAAGGGTAAGGGTTAGGGTAAGGGTTAGATTTAGGGTAAGGGTTAGGGTTAGGTTTAGAGTAAGCGTAAGGTTTAGGGTTACGGTTAGGGTTAGGTTAAGGGTAAGTGTAAGGGTTAGGGTTAGTGTTAGGGTTATGTTTAGGGTTAGGGTCAGGGTAAGGGTTAGGGTTAGGGTTAGCGTAAGGGTTAGGGTTAGGTTTAGGGTTAGGGTAGGGGTTGGGGTAAGGGTAAGTGCTGGGGTAAGGTTTAGAGTTAGGATAAGGGTAAGGGTTTGGGTTCGGGTTAGGGTTAGGGTTAGGGGTTATGGTTAGGGTTAGGAAAAGGGTAAGGGTAGGGTTAGGGTTAGGGTAAGGGTAAGGGTAAGGGTTAGGGTTAGGGTTAGGGTTATGTTAAGGGTTGGGGTTAGGGTTAGGGTTAGGGTTAGGCTTAGGGTAAGTGGTAGGGTTAGGGTTAGGGTTAGGGTTAGGGTAAGGTTTAGGGTAAGGTTTAGTGGTAGGGTTAGGGCTAGGGTTAGGGTAAGGTTTAGGGTAAGGTTTAGTGGTAGGGTTAGGGTAATTGTTAGGGTTAGGGTTAGGTTTAGGGTTAGGGTTAGGTTTAGGGTTCGGGTAAGGTTAAGGGTTAGGGTTAAGGTTAGGGTTAGGATGAGGGTTAAGGTTAGGGTAAGGTGAAGGGTTAGGGTTAGGGTTAGGTTTAGGGTTCGGGTAAGGTTAAGGGTTAGGGTTAAGGTTAGGGTTAGGAATAGGGTTAAGGTTAGGGTAAGGTGAAGGGTTAGGGTTGGTTTAGGTTTAGGGTTAGGGTAAGGGTAAGGCTTAGGTTTAGGGTTAGGGTTAGGGTTAGGGTTAGGGTTAGGATTAGGGTTAGGGGAAGGATAAGGGTTAGGGTAAAGGTTAGGTTTAGGGTTAGGGTTAGGGTTAAGGTTAGGGTTAGGGTTAGGTTAAGAGTATGGGTTAGGTTTAGGTTTAGGTTTAGGGTTAGGGTAAGGGTAAGGGTTAGGGTTAGGGTTAGGGTTAGGTTTAGGTTTAGGGTTAGGTTTACGGTTAGGGTAAGTGTAAGGGTTACGTTCAACTTAGGGTTAGGGTTAGGTTTAGGTTTAGGGTTAGGGTTAGGGTAAGGGTTAGGGTTAGGATTAGGATTAGGGTTAGGGTAAGGGTTAGGGTTAGGGTTCGGTTTAGTGTTGGGGTTAAGGTTAGGGTTATGGTAAGGGTTAGGGTTTGGGTTAGGTTTAGGGTTAGGTTTAGGGTTATGGTTAGGGTTAGTGTTAGGTTTAGGGTAAGGGCATGTTGAAGGTTAGAGTTAGGGTTAGGGTTAGGTTTAGCTAGGGTAAGGGTTATGGTTAAGGTAAGGGTAAGGGTTAGGGTTACGGTGAGGGTTAGGATAAGGTTAAGGGTTAGGGTTAGGGTTAGGGGTAGGTGTTAGGGTTAGGGTTATGGTTAGTGTTAGGGATTAGGGTTAGGGTTAGGGTTATGGTTAGTGTAAGGGTTAGCGTTAGGAGTTAGGGTTGGTCTTGGGGTTAGATTAAGGGTTAGGGTTAGGGTTAGGATAAGGGTTAGGGTTAGGGTTAGGGTTAGGTTTAGTGTTACGGTTACAGTTAGGCTTAGGGAAAGGATAAGGGTTATGGTTAGGGTTAGGTTTAGGGTTAGGGTTAGGGTTAACGTGAGGGTTAGGTTTGGGTATGGGTAAGGATTAGGGTTAGGTTTTGGGTTAGGGTTAGGGTAAGGGTTAGGGTTAGGATTAGGGTTAGGTTTAGGTTTAGGGTTAGGGTTAGGGTTAGGGTAAGGGTAAGGGTTAGGGTTAAGTTTAGGGTTAAGGTTAGGTTTAGGGTTCGGGTTAGTGTTAGGGTAAGGTTAAGGGTTAGAGTTAGGATTAGGGTTATGGTTAGGGTAAGGGTTAAGTTTAGGGTTAAGGTTAGGATTAGGGTAAGTTTTAGGGTTAGGGTTAGGTTAGGGGTTAGGTTTAGGTTTAGGGTTAGGTTAAGGGTAAGGGTTAGAGTTAGGGTGAGGGTTAGGGTTAGGGTAAGGGGTAGCGTTAGGGTTAGTTTTAGGTTAAATGTAAAGGTTAGGGTGAGGGTTAGGGTTAGGGTTAGGGTAAGGGTAAGTGTTAGGGTTAGGGTTAAGTTTAGGGTTAGGTTAGGGTTAGGGATAGGGTAAGTGTAAGGGTTAGAGTTAAGGTTAGGGTTAGGGTTAGTTTTAGGGTTAGGGTTAGGGTTAGGGTAAGGGTATGTGCCGGGGCCTCCCGGCAGCAAATTGGGGTTCCTGAAATAAGGGGCAGGGACTGGAAAAATTAGAAGAGAGACAAACACATCAGGTCCAGGAGGTCTGCAGCCCAAGCAAAAACTGCCTCCCCCTTTATTCTTAACACAAAGTTTTTATCCCCTCCCGAGACCAGGGCCCTCCCAGCTGTTACATCCAGATCGTTAATCAGGGAGCTGTTGAGGGTTACATTCATATGGTAAATCTCAGATCAATTGAACAGGAGAAGGCCAAAAAACAATAAGACAATCAAGCAATTATCTGATGCAAATCAAAGTACAGTTTGTTTCCACTCTTGCTCCCGACATATCCCCCGTCTCTATTTTAAAAGAAACACAAGTGCAATTTCTATTCTTTTCACTATCTCTAATATCTCATTATCCTGTCTCACTTTCCAAAAATGACTGGTCCCTTCATCTAAAGGGGATAGATGGGCGGAGATTCGGCTTCTGTGACTTCTTCAAGCTGACTCAGGGGCGTTGTCTCTGTGCTTGACCAGGGACCTTAAAAAGCCTAGCCTGTTTATTAGGGATTGCAAGGATTAGATATCAGGAATAATAATTTACTCCAAACTAGAGATCATATTTGACATTTAACAACTGCACAAACCATCTTTGGCTACAATAGTGTAGTTACATAGCACCCATTTGCAAAAGCCTTTTCTTGATTGTCTGGGGAACTAAGTTTCTGCAACCTTAACAATGCTTCAGTTGTCAGATCTAAACAGATTAATAGAGACACAAGTCTCAGATCCACAAACTTTTCCTGAATTTGTGGCTGGTGTCAAAAATAAATAAATAAATAAATAAATAAAAATTTTGCTCAATTAGGGCTTTAAACTATCCACTATCACAGAAGATTGACAAGTTCCTGCCCAGTTATGAAAGGCACGGGCATTAGTAAGGCATGCTTACAAACTATTCTATGACCTCCCGGCTCTGATTAATTTGATCGGCCAAGCACAAGTGACTAAGATCTGACACCATCTCTGCCATCCAAGCAGAGGCTTTCTGCGTCGTGTCCCAGTAGAGTTTCCCCACACAGGGATAAATGTCCCATTGGCAATTCACTTGCTTAGTTGCTGGACTTGAACTCAGGGCCTGGGCACTGTCCCTCAGCTCTCCAGCTCAAGGCTAGCACCCTGCCACTGTGAGTCCTGAGCTTGGTGCTTGAGTGCTGTCCCCCAGCTGTTCAGCTCAGAGCTAGCACTCTGCGGCTTCAAGCTCCAAAGCAACTCTGCCTTAATAGCACTCTGCTGCCAGATTAGACACCACAATCTCACAGGGACTTTGCTTTGCCCGGGGTTGGCTCAAAACTGCAGTTTTCAGATCAGTGAGTCCTACGAACGGCCATGTATCTCCAATAGAGCAACAAGGTGGTAGACACAGAAATAGTCTCTAAGCATGAGCTTACCTAGAACCTGGAAAAGGCCAAAGTTACATCTGAATAAGGATTGCTGTTCTTCTCCAATGGGCTAGCTGGAAGTTACAAGAGCAAGCTGAAATAGCAATTAAGCAATTACTTTGGTAGTCCTGATTTTCCTTTTCTCTCTTTCTTTAAACATATAAGACAACTTCACTTTCAAATATTGTTCAGAAACCCATTTCCAATGTTCTTAATAACTTTTACTGATACTGGCTTAAACAATTAACACCTTAGCCTTTATTTGCAATTGAAAAACCTTTAAGGGCACAAAGAGCTCCTGCCCTCAGGCCCCCTAGGGCCCAAGGCACTCCTCTTGCCTTTCAGAAAAAAGGGGCTCTTATGCAGTTTAGATTACTGGCTAAAACTCCAACGACAGTTTAAACTCAAATAACAGTTTTTCCCTAATGCAAGAACTATAGACATCAGTGCACCAAAAGTCCAAGTCTGGACTTAGTTTTCTTCCTCTTTTTTTTTTTTTTTTTAAACATTCCTTTAAAATACTAATCACATTATCCACATTTACCATCAGATTTCTAGTGTCAGTTTGCAAGAAAGGACAGGCAAAGTTTCTGACGTTAATGAACAATTTTACATTTAAATCTCTAATACATGTTTCCAAACTTTAACTTAAAGTAATAAATCCCAAATTCCCTAACACCTCTGAGCTGAACAGGATACAATGTTTACAATGTAAACAGCTGTATGCCCTGCAATAAAATGCAGATTTCAGGATCTAGAAAAATATTTACCAGTTTTTCTTTAAGACAACACAATAATTCTTTGAGACATTGTAAAACATCCAAACCTAATATTTTTCTTGAAGTTTTAAGCTTAGATTTACCCAATTGTCTTTGTGATTAAGTATAAATTTATCCCTTTTTTTTTTTTTTTTTTTTTTTTCAGCATGCTGACAATTTAACCTAGAACATGTTCACTCACTCATTCACACACATTCATACTCAAAGATCATAAAGCGCGCAAAATTAATATCGGCCGTTCAAATTTCCGGAAGTTTGTGTCAAGAGAGTTTTGCCAATTTTACTCTTACAGGTGAGAACCAGGTTCGAAACAAAACTTTTTGCAAGGCAACTTAGCTGGAATTTATTTTTCCAGGGCTTGTTACAACTGCAGACATGGGGGAGCGGCCATGCTAGGCCCAGAAATGTTCAAATAAATAACAAGGATGTGTGCTTGAGTACGCACAGAAAAACCATAAGGACCCACACTTAGAAATGGTACCAATTTTAAAGACAAAAACTGGACAAAGAAAAATATGTAACATGAACAAGACAGAGAAGCGGAGACTTTTAAATAATCAGACATTGACATATAACAAGAAAATTGGACTCAATCAGATACACTTAACAGCTATTTTTAGATTTAGGCATGTCTTGCTGGTGGGACTCTCAGGTATGCCTTGATATTGACAAGAAACTCAGAAGGGGAAGGGGGGTCAAGGCGTCCCTTGACCACCCAGGCCTCTATTTTAGGCCCACAGTGCACCCCTTTATTTTTATTTTTTTTTTAAATAAAAAATAAAATAGAATAAAAAAAAATAAAACAAAACACAGACATACAGGGGGTCGGCCGACTTCTACTTACCTCTGGAGGCCTTTGCTTTTCACCTGGGCATCTTTTACAAAAAAGTTTATTAAGAAGAGGGATGGTAAAGACAAAATAATGTCACATATTAAATTGTGTAGAGTCAATGAATATGTTAAAAGGTCCCTACATAATAGTAAAAGGAGGAGAAACACAGCTCATATGAATGTGTGGAACAAGTGGATCAGTAGCAGTCCCAATTGACATGCACAAATAACTCAGGTCCTTTCCACGTCGCAGGATGCACCACTGGAGGGTTGGGGGTGTAGGCCCAGTGAGTCGCTGCTTGGATGGCCACTGTCACTCTCCACGATCCGAACGCAGCGTTCAGGCAGCCAGCGGGCGTCATTTTCTCCTTGTGAAAAAACACATACATGCCCTCGACCCCAGGTTAGAACAGGATCGGGTCCATGCCAAGCACCAGTTAGGGGATCCTTCCACTTTACTAAGGCAAAGGCACGCTGCTCTCTTTTTTCCCAGAATCGCTGAGCAGCAGATAAATTATTTGAATCCAAATTCAAAAAATTTAAAACAAATAAAGCATGATTAAGTATATTCACAGGGGTAGCGGGATACGACTCCCCTTTCTGTATTTTAGCAATTTGATGTTTTAATAATCCATTAGCTCTCTCCACGATGCCTTGACCTTGAGGATTGTAAGGAATGCCTGTAATATGAGTGATATTATAGGAACGGCAGAAGGATTGAAATGCTCGGCTTGCGTAGCCAGGGCCATTATCTGTTTTTATTTGCGAGGGAATCCCCATCACAGCAAAGCATCGAATGCAGTGGGAAATACAATGTTTAGTGGCTTCCCCAGCAAGGGGGGTGGCCAAGATAAAATTAGAATAAGTATCTATAGTAACATGAACATATTTTAATCGGCCAAATGATGGAACATGCGTGACATCCATCTGCCAAATGTGATTAGAAAGCAGTCCTCGTGGATTTATACCTAAATGGGGGGCTGGTGAAAAAGGGACACAGTTGGAGCAAGTCTTAACTATTTGCCTCGCTGTTTCCCTAGATAATTTGAACTGTCGGCGCAAGGCTCGACTGTTTTGATGATGGATGGCATGTGACTGCTTAGCAAGTTCAACCTGAGTTAAGTAAACTCTGGTGGCAGAGTCAGTGACCGCATTGCCTTCACTTAAAGGGCCAGGAAGATTAGTGTGAGCTCGAACAAAGCCAAAAAAACAGGGGTGGTTGCGAGAACAAAGCAAAGTTTGTATTTGGCGAAATTGGGTCTGAATATTGGAGTTAGTAGTTCCAATAAAGGGAACAGTTTCTATGACTTGAAGAGCACGAATTACATATTGACTGTCTGAGTATAAGTTAAAGGGCTCGTCTTGTAACAGGACGAGTGCCTGTAAAACAGCCTCTAACTCCACCTCTTGGGCGGAGGAAAAACCTGTAACCCAAGATTGAGTTTTCCCATTAATGGTCAAAGCAGCCGTTCCATTTGAGGATCCATCTGTAAATACCAAAGCGGCAGAAGATAAAGGCGAGGCCTGTACTATGGAAGGAAATAGAAACGTATGACACGCAGCAAATTGGAGAAGTTTGTTAGACGGGTAGTGATGCAAAATTTTTCCCGTATAATTGGCCCAAGCAATGGCCCAAGGATCGCAATGGGCGAATAGCCAATCTTGTTGTTGTAAATTATATGGGACACAGATAAAATGAGGTTCCTGACCTAAATATTTACGGGAATCCACTCGGCACATGTGTATCAGATTAGCTACCAATTCGTAGTAGGGGGTCAGCACTTTGCCGGGTGTTGATGGTAGATAAAGCCATAAAAGTGGGCCATCCTGCCACAATACAGCAGTTGGGGAGTGAGAAGTAGCTAAAATGTAAACTCCCCAGGGTTTAGAATAGTCACAATAGGTCATTTGTTGCTGGGAAATTGCCTTTTCTACAATTTGGATGGCCCTCCTGGCGTCAGGATTTAATTCGCGCAAGGATGTAGGGTTGGTATCTCCTTTTAAGAGATCAAAGAGGGGTTTTAACTCTCCTGTGGAGAGCTTTAGATAAGGCCGAAGCCAATTTATATCTCCTAAGAATTGCTGAAAATCATGAAGAGTTCTTAAGTGTGAAGTTTTTAATTGTATTTTTTGGCTTTTAAAATAGTGTGGGCCTAATATATGGCCTAGATATGTAAAAGGCGGGTGTTCCTGAACCTTTTCAGCTGCTATTACAAGGCCAAAGAGGCTCAGATCCTGCTTTAGTTGTCCAAAGGCTTGTCGTACGACGATAGGGTCAGAACAAGCCAACAAGATGTCATCCATATAATGAACAATATAAACAGAAGAAAATTTTTCACGAGTGGAAGAAATGGCTCTAGCCACAAAACTTTGACATAAAGTTGGGCTATTTGCCATGCCCTGTGGGAGCACAAGCCAGTGATATCGCTTCATGGGTTCTTTAAAATTAACAGAGGGGACACTGAAGGCAAAGCGCTTACAGTCTTGAGGCGCCAGGGGTATAGTATAGAAACAATCCTTCAAATCTATAATAATCTTATAAGTATCCTTTGGGATTGCCATGGGTGAAGGCAAGCCAGGCTGTAGGGCCCCCATCAGTTCCATTGTGGCATTTATTTTTCTCAAATCCTGTAACAGCCTCCATTTACCTGACTTTTTCTTTATAACAAAAATTGGAGAATTCCATGGAGAGTTAGAAGGGGCCACATGCCCCAAATCCAGCTGCTCCTGTACCAGCTGCTGTACTGCAATGATCTTTTCTAGTGAAAGAGGCCACTGTTCAACCCATACCGGTCGTTCAGAGAGCCAATTTATGGGATCAGCATGAGGGGGAGGGCAAACGACAGCTCCCGTCAAGGGATACCCCAATCCTTGTCTCGTAGGGTGAGACTGGGGTTGGAGTGGCTCTAGCTCCCCCTGTGCTGCTCGGCCTAGTCCCCTAAAGGGGAGGAGGCCTTGATCAAGTAACTGCTTAGTGACCGCAGCACTAGGACTAAACATATACACTCCCATTTTTTCCATGATATCACGACCCCATAAATTAATTGGCAGATGATCCAAGACAAATGGCTGAAAATGACCAGAGTGCCCTTCCTCATCTCTCCAAACAAGGATCGCACTGCTCTGCTGTGGGTCAGTTGCTTGCCCAACCCCCTGTAGGGAAGTCATAGAGGTTGTCAGGGGCCATTGGGCTGGCCAATGTTTTTTAGATATCACAGACACATCTGCTCCAGTGTCTAATATTCCTTTAAAGGGCTTTTCTTGTATAAATATAGTCATCTCAGGCCTCTCTTGTTTTATGCTTTGTACCCAATAGATATCAGAAGATCTAAATCCTCTCTGTCCACATGGGGAATTAGCAGTCTCCCCGGGAGGTAAAGGCACAAGTATTAATTGTGCTAATTTTTGACCGGCTGGGATCGATACCACGTGTTTCGGGGCAGAGGCCATAACTTTGATTTCTCCAGTAAAATCCTGGTCAATTTTGCCAGGTGTAATCTGTATCCCTTTAAGGGCTGAGCTACTTCGCCCTAACAGCAATCCAGCCACTCCCGGGGGAAGGGGGCCGAAGACCCCCGTGGGGAGAGCTTGTGTCCCCATCTCTGGGGTCAATACTGAGCAGGTGGAGGAACAGAGGTCCAATCCTGCACTTCCTGGGGTGGCACGGAGGAGGCCGGAGACTGATCTTGGGGGGTTGTTAGAAGATGCACTTGTGGCCGAGAAGAGGGAGGGACTGCCCCATGGTTTTGCGGGGCCAGGGGCTGGCCCCTCCTCCAGTTTCCCGAAAGCGGGCGGCCATTGCGATCTGTTCTTGACCTGCAATCTTTAGCCCAGTGCTTCCCTTTACCACAGCGTGGACATGTGCCAGGTGATTTTTCTCTCTTTTGCCTGGCCTGGCATGGGCATTGCGTCATCCAATGTCCTATTTGTCCACAAGAGAAGCAACGCCCTGGGGGTCTAGCATCCCGAGAATGCCGCTGACCTCTATATTTTAGAGACTCAGTAACAGTCTTTCCTTGAGGAGCGGCGGCTAAAGTAAGGCCTTGTACATGGGAGGGTCCAATATCAGCACACAGTGAAATAAAAGTCCGTGATTCCTCCCTTATTCCTATGGGGTCTGATAGCCGCCTGACAGGCGGCGTTGGCATTTTCATAGGCTATGTGTCTAACTATACTGTTCCTAGCATTCTCATCTTGTACTAGGCAGTCTGCAGTCTCCATTAATCGAGACAAAAATTCTAGATAAGGCTCATTTGGTCCCTGTTTAACTTCTACTAGATTTTTTGTACGATTGGAATTGCGTAACTTTTTCCAAGCCTCTCTCGCCGCAGCATTTATTTGTAAATAGGCCTCCTTTGCATAACCCAATTGATCTTTGGTGTTTTTATAGGTTCCCTCTCCTAACAACTGATCAACAGTGTAAGGCAGGTTCTTAGACCTATTTGTTTCAATTTTAGCCCGACACTGTGCAGTGAACTCTGTCTCCCATAATAAGTACTCTCCTGCACTAAGGCATGCTCTGGCAAGCCGCTTCCAGTCATTTGGGCATACAATACCAGCACACGCAGCCTCCAATATTACTTGAGTAAAAGGGGCAGTTGGCCCATATTGGGAGCAGGCATTTTTTAAATCCTGTAACAGTTTAACAGGAACAGGTTGATGGTATACTTGTTCATCATGATCAACTAAACTAGGGAAGCATCGAGGCCCTGAAATACCTTCCCTCTCTCTAGCAGCCTGAGTCAGGTTTAATTGCGATGCACTGTGCCTGGTTGTAGTGCCTGTTAAAAGGGACTTGTTGCTAGGGCCTTTAGGCTTGCCTAAAGGTTGAGAAAGGGATTGAGGCCGTAAGGCTGCAGCTGGAGGCGGTGGGTGTGAGGGGTAAGGTTTAGAATCAGACATCATAGTGGCCTGAGGGTCATCTTTCTTTCCTACTTCTGGGGGGGCTCTCTGCTCTGTCCCCATTTTCGATAGAAGATGTAGCATTTCTTCTAACTTCTTCTCTATCGTAGCCACCCGGCCCTCCAATGACTCATCATAACTTTCCTCCTTGGTATTCAAACCTGAATTCTGATACTCAATATCTACTGGTTGTTGTTCCCTTTTCAAGATCTCACTTGGACTCTCTTGGGCTGCGGCATATGGCTCAGCCTCAGGTTCTTCAGAAGGGTCCTTTAACTCATAAAGTTCCCTTAATTCAAGATTAAGTTCAGCATTTTCATGTAGAGGATCTATGTATTCACTTACTAAATTCCATACAGTAGCAGCCTCTACTGGGGTCTTTTCGGGGCCATATACATCATAATAATCTAGAATTCTTTTTCCTATCCGCTGCCAGGCTTTTTGGAATTCCTCCTCTATAGACCTCGGGTATGCCTCCTCGAGAAACTGTAGGAAGCTGTGAAGCACCCCTTTTTCCACCCACGTTCCGTGGGCTTCAAATAGGCCTGTTAAGATCGGTAGAAACAACCCATGGCTATTAGCTTGACCCATAATTTTTACTCCTGACTATACTCTCTTAATAGTCCTACGATGTGTTACTCACCACAGGGAGGGGTCCTCCACCTTCGTCCCAGATTTTCAGGTCCCTGTTCGGGCGCCAGATGCCGGGGCCTCCCGGCAGCAAATTGGGGTTCCTGAAATAAGGGGCAGGGACTGGAAAAATTAGAAGAGAGACAAACACATCAGGTCCAGGAGGTCTGCAGCCCAAGCAAAAACTGCCTCCCCCTTTATTCTTAACACAAAGTTTTTATCCCCTCCCGAGACCAGGGCCCTCCCAGCTGTTACATCCAGATCGTTAATCAGGGAGCTGTTGAGGGTTACATTCATATGGTAAATCTCAGATCAATTGAACAGGAGAAGGCCAAAAAACAATAAGACAATCAAGCAATTATCTGATGCAAATCAAAGTACAGTTTGTTTCCACTCTTGCTCCCGACAGGTATGGGTTAGGGTTAGGATTGGGGTTGGGGTTAAGGTAAGGCTTAGGGATAGGGTTAGGGTTAGGGTTAGGTTTAGGGTTAGGGTTAGGGTAAGGGTAAGGTTTAGGGTTAGGTTAGGGTTAGGTTTAGTGTTAGGGTTAAGGTTAGGGTTAGGGTAACGGTTAGGGTTAGGGTTCGGGTTAAGGTTAGGGTTAGGGTTACAGTTAGGGTAAGGGAAAGTGTTAGTGTTATTGTTAGGGTTATGGTTAGGGTTAGGTTTAGGGTTAGGGATAGGAAAAGGGTAAGGGTTAGTGTTAGATTTAGGGTTAGGGTAAGGGTAAAAGATAGGGTTAGGATTAGGGTTAGGTTTAGGGTAAGGGTTAGGTTTAGGGTTAGGGTAGGGGTTAGGGTAAGGGTAAGTATTAGGGTTAGGGTTAGGGTTAAGATAAGGGTAAGGGTTAGGGTTAGGGTTAGGGATAGTGTTAGGGGTTAGGGTAACGGTTAGGGTTAGAGGATAGGGTTAGGGTTAGGTTTAGGGTTAGGTTTAGGGTAAGGGTTAGGGTTAGAGGTTACAGTTAGTGTTAGCGTTATGTTAAGGGTTAGGGTTAGGGTTAGGGTTAGGGTTAGGATAAGGGTTAGCGTTAGGGTTAGTGTTAGGGTTATTGTAAGGGTTAGGGTTAGGGTTAGGGTTAGGTTTAGGGTAAGTGTTAGGGTTAGGGTTAGGGTTCGGGTAAGTGTTAGGGTAAGGTTTAGGGTTAGGGTTCGGGTTAGGGTTAGGGTAACATTTAGGGTTAGTGTTAGGATTAGGGTTAGGGTAAGTGTCAGGGTTAGCGTTAGGGTTAGGGTTAGGGTAAGTGTAAGGGTTAGGTTTAGGTTTAGGTTTAGGGTTAGAGTTAGGGTTAGGATAAGCGTTAGGGTTAGGGTTAGGGTTACAGTTAGGGTAAGGGTAAGTGCTAGTGTTAGGGTTAGGGTTAGGGTTAGGTGTAGAGTTGGGGTTAAGATTAGGGTTAGGGTTAGGGTGAGGGTTAGGGTTAGGGTTAGGATAAGGGTAAGGTTTAGGGTAAGGGTTAGGGTTAGGTTTAGGGTAAGGGTAAGGTTTAGGGTTATGGTTAGGGTTAGGGTTAGGGTAAGGTAAGGGTTAGGGTTAGGGTTAGGGTTAGGGTAAGGGTTAGGGTTAGGTTTAGGGTTAGGTTTAGGGTAAAGGTTAGGGTTAGAGGTTAGAGTTAGTGTTAGGGTTATGTTATGGGTGAGGGTTAGGGTTAGGGTTAGGGTTAGGATAAGGGTTAGCGTTAGGGTTAGTGTTAGGTTTATTGTAAAGGTTAGGGTTAGGGTTAGGGTTAGGTTTAGGGTAAGTGTTAGGGTTAGGGTTAGGGTTCGGGTAAGTGTTAGGGTAAGGTTTAGGGTTAGGGTTCGGGTTAGGGTTAGGGTTAGGGTAAGGTTTAGGGTTAGTGTTAGGATTAGGGTTAGGGTAAGTGTCAGGGTTAGCGTTAGGGTTAGGGTTAGGGTAAGTGTAAGGGTTAGGTTTAGGTTTAGGTTTAGGGTTAGAGTTAGGGTTAGGGTTAGGATAAGCGTTAGTGTTAGGGTTAGGGTTACGGTTAGGGTAAGGGTAAGTGTTAGTGTTAGGGTTAGGGTTAGGGTTAGGTTTAGAGTTGGGGTTAAGATTAGGGTTAGGGTTAGGGTGAGGATTAGGGTTAGGTTTAGGATAAGGGTAAGCTTTAGGGTAAGGCTTAGGTTTAGGTTTAGGGTAAGCGTAAGGTTTAGGGTTATGGTTAGGGTTAGGGTAAGGTAAGGGTTAGGGTTAGGGTTAGGTTTAGGGGTTAGGGTTATGTTAGGGTAAGGGCAAGGTTTAGGGTTAGGAATAGGGTTAGGTTTATGGTAAGGGTTAGGGTTAGGGTTAGGGTTGGTGTTAGGGTAAGGGTAAGTGTTAGGGTTATGTTTAGGGTTAGGATAAGGGAAGGGTTAGGGTTAGGGTTAGGTTTAGGGGTTAGGGTTAGGTTAGGGTTAGTGGTTAGGGTTAGGGTTAGGGTTAGGTTTAGCGTAAGGTTTAGGGTTAGGGTTAGGAGTTACGGTTAGGGTTAGTTTTAGGGTTATGGTTAGGGTAAATGTAAGTGATAGGGTTAGGGATAAGGTTAGGGTTAGGGTTAGGTTTAGGGTTAGGGTTAGGATAAGGGTAAGGGGCAGGGTTAGGGTTAGGGTTAAGGTTAGGGTTAGGGTTAAGATTAGGGTTAAGGTAAGGGTAAAGGTTAGGGTTAGGGTTAGGGTTAAGGTTAGGTTTAGGTTTAGGGTTAGGGTTAGGGTAAGGGTTAGGGTTCAGGTTAGGGTTAGGGTTAGGGTAAGGTTTAGGGTTAGGGTTAGGGTTGGTGTTAGGGTAAGGGTAAGTGTTAGGGTTATGTTTAGGGTTAGGATAAGGGAAGGGTTAGGGTTAGGGTTAGGTTTAGGGGTCAGGTTTAGGTTAGGGTTAGTGGTTAGGGTTATGGTTAGGGTTAGGTTTAGGGTAAGGTTTAGGGTTAGGGTTAGGGTTAGGAGTTACAGTTTGTGTTAGTTTTAGGGTTATGGTTAGGGTAAGTGTAAGTGATAGGGTTAGGGATAGGGTTAGGGTTAGGGTTAGGTTTAGGGTTAGGGTTAGGATAAGGGTAAGGGGCACGGTTAGGGTTAGGGTTAAGGTTAGGGTTAGGGTTAGGATTAGGGTTAAGGTAAGGGTAAAGGTTAGGTTTAGGGTAAGGGTAAGGTTTATGGTTAAGGTTAGGTTTAGGGTTAGGTTTAGTGTTAGGGTTAGTGTTAGGGTTAGGGTAAGGGTTAGGGTTAAGGTTAGGGTTAGGGTTAGGGTAAGAGTAAGGGTTAGGTTTAGGGTTAGGTTTAGGGTTAAGGTTAGGGTTAGGGTTAGTATACGGATAACGGTTAGGTTAGGGTTAGGTTTGGGGTTAGGGTAAGGGTTAGGGTTAGGGTTAGCGTTAGGTTTAGGTTTAGGATTAGGGTTAGGGTTAGGGTAAGCGTAAGGTTTAGGGTTAAGGTTAGGGTTAGTGTTAGGTTTAGGGTTAGGGTAAGGGTAAGGGTTAGGGTTAGGGTTAGGTTTAGGGTTAGGGTTAAGGTAAGGGTAAGTGTTAGGTTTAGGGTTAGGGTTAGGATTAGGGTTAGGTTTAGGGTTAGGGTTAGTGTAAGGGTAAGGGTTAGGGTTAGGTTTAGGGTTAGGGTTAGGGTTAGGGTAAGGGTAAGGGTAAGGGTTAGGGTTACTGTTAGGTTTAGGGTTAGGGTTAGGGTAAGTGTAAGGTTTAGGGTTAACGTTAGGGTTAGGGTTAGGTTTAGGGTTAAGGTAGTGTTACGATAAGGGCAAGGGTTAAGTTAGGATTAGGTTTAGGGTTAGGGTAAGGGTTCGGGTTAGGTTATGGTTAGGTTTAGGGTTAGGGTAAGGTTTAAGGTTAGTGTGAGGGTTAGGGTTAGGGTAAGGGTTAGAGTTAGGGTTAGGGTTAGGGTAAGGGTTATGCTTAGCGTTAGGGTTAGGGTTAGTGTTAGGGTAAGGGTAAGTGTTAGTGTTAGGGTTAGGGTTAGCCTTAGGGTAAGGTTTAGGCTTAGGGTTAGGTTTAGGTTTAGGGTTGGGTTTAAGGTTAGGGTTAGGGTTAGGGGAAGGGGAAGGGTTAGTTTTAGTGTTAGGGTTAGGGTTAGGGTAAGGGTAAGGGTTAGGGTTAGGTTTAGGGACAAGTGTTACGGTTAGAGGTAGGTTTAGGGTTAGGGTAAGGGTAAGGGATAGGGTTAGGGATATAGTTTGGGTTAGGGTTAGGGTTAGGGTAAGGGTAAGTGTTAGGGTTAGGGTTAGGATTAGGTTTAGGGTTAGGTTTAGGGTTAGGGTTAGTATACGGATAAGGGTTAGGTTAGGGTTAGGGTTAGGGTTAGGGTAAGGGTTAGGGTTAGGGTTAGGGTTAGGATTAGGTTTAGGGTAAGGGTTAGGGTTAGGGTTAGGGTTTTGGTTAAGGTAAGTGTAAGGGTTAGGGTTAGGGTTAGGATTAGGTTTAGGGTAAGGGTTAGGGTTAGGGTTAGGGTTAAGGTAAGGCTAAGGGTTAGGGTTAGGGTTAGGGATAGGTTAAGGGTAAGGGTAAGGGTTAGTTTTAGGATTAGGTTTAGGGTTATGGTAAGGGTAAGGTTTAGGGTTAGGGGTAGGGGTAGGGGTTTCGGTTAGGGTTAGGTTTAAGGTTCGGGTTAGGGTAAAGGTAAGGTATAGGTTTAGGGATAGTGTTAGGGTTAGGGTTAGGTTTAGGGTTAGGGTTAGGGTAAGAGTAAGGGTTAGGTTTAGGGTTAGGTTTAGGGTTAAGTTTAGGGTTAGGGTTAGTATACGGATAAGGGTTAGGTTAGGGTTAGGGTTAGGGTTAGGGTAAGGGTTAGGGTTAGGGTTAGGGTTAGGTTTAGGGTTAGGTTTAGGGTTAGGGTTAGGGTAAGGGTAAAGGTTAGGGTTAGGGTTAGGGTTAGGGTTAGGTTTAAGTTTAGGTTTATGGTTACAGTTAGGGTTAGGGTGAGGGTTAGGATAAGGGTATGCGTTATGGTTAGGGTTAGGGTTAGGGTTAGCGATAGGGTAAGTGTTAGGGTTAGGGTTAGGGTTAAGGTAAGGGTAAGGGTTAGGGTTAGGGTTAGGATTAGGTTTAGGGTAAGGGTTAGGGTTAGGGTTAGGATTAGGTTTAGGGTAAGGGTTAGGGTTAGGGTTAGGGTTAGGGTTAAGGTAAGGCTAATGGTTAGGGTTAGGGTTAGGGTTAGGTTAAGGGTAAGGGTTAGTTTTAGGGTTAGGTTTAGGTTTAGGGTAAGGGTAAGGGTTAGGGTTAGGGGTAGGGGTAGGGGTTTCGGTTAGGGTTAGGTTTAAGGTTCGGGTTAGGGTAAGGGTAAGGTATAGGTTTAGGGATAGTTTTAGGGTTAGGGTTAGGTTTAGGGTTAGGGTTAGGGTAAGAGTAAGGGTTAGGTTTAGGGTTAGGTTTAGGGTTAAGGTTAGGGTTAGGGTTAGTATACGGATAAGGGTTAGGTTAGGGTTAGGTTTAGGGTTAGGGTAAGGGTTAGGGTTAGGGTTAGCGTTAGGTTTAGGTTTAGGATTAGGGTTAGGGTTAGGGTAAGGGTAAGGTTTAGGGTTAAGGTTAGGGTTAGTGTTAGGTTTAGGGTTAGGGTAAGGGTAAGGGTTAGGGTTAGGTTTAGGGTTAGGGTTAAGGTAAGGGTAAGGGTTAGGTTTAGGGTTAGGGTTAGGATTAGGGTTAGGTTTAGGGTTAAGGTTAGTGTAAGGGTAAGGGTTAGGGTTAGGTTTAGGGTTAGGGTTAGGGTTAGGGTTAGGGTTACGGAAAGGGTAAGGGTTAGGGTTAGGTAAAGTTAGGGTTAGGGTAAGTGTAAGGGTTAGGGTTAGGGTTAGGTTTAGGGTTAGGTTTAGGGTTAGGGTAAGGGTAAGGTTTAGGTTTAAGGTTATGGTTAGGGTTAGGTTTAGTGTTAGGGTTAGGGTTAGGGTTAGTGTTAGGGTTAACGTTAGGGTTAGTTAAGGGTAAGGTTAGGGTTAGGGTTAGGGTTAGGGTTACGGTTAGGATAAGAGTTAGGGGTTAGGGTTAAGGTTAGGGTAAGGTTTAGGGTTAGGGTTATGGTTAGGTTAAGGGTAAATGTTAGGTTATGGTTAGGGTTAGGTTTAGGGTTAATTTTAGTGTTAGCGTTAGGGTTAGTTAATTGTAAGGTTTAGGGTTAGGATTAGGATTAGGGTTAGGTAAGGGTTAGAGATAGGGTTAGTGTTAGGGTTAGGTTTAAGTTTAGGGTTAGGGTAAGGGTAAGGGTTAGGGTTAGGGTTAGGGTTAGGTTTAGTGTTGGGGTTAAGGTTTGGGTTAAGGTAACGTTTAGGGTTAGGGTTAGGTTTAGGGTTATGTTTAGTGTTAAGGTTAAGGTTAGGGTTAGGATTAGGGTAAGGGTAAGGGTAAGGTTTAGGTTTAGGGTTAGGTTTAAGGTAAGGTAAGGGTTAGGGTTAGGGTTAGATTTAGGGTAAGGGTTACAGTTAGGTTTAGAGTAAGGGCATGGTTTAGGGTTACGGTTAGGGTTTGGGTAAGGGTTAGGGTTCAGGTTAGGGTTAGGGATAGGGTAAGTGTTAGGGTAAGGGTTAGGGTTCAGGTTAGGGTTAGGGTTATGGTTAGGGTTAGTTTTAGGCTTATGGTTAGGGTTAGGGTTATGGTAAGGGTAAGGGTTAGGTTTCAGGTTAGGGTTAGGTTTAGGGTTAGGGTTATGGTAAGGGTAGGGTTAGGGTTAGGGTTAGGGTTAGGGTTAGCGAAAGTAAGTGTTAGGGTTAAGGTTAGGTTTAGGGTTAGGGTTAGGGTTAGGGTTAGGGTTAATGTTAGGGTTAGGGTTACAGTAAGGGTAAGTGTTAGGGTTAGGTGTAAGGTTAGGGTTAGGGTAAGGGTTAAGGTTAGGGTTAGGGTTAGGGTAAGGGTAAGGGTTAGAGTTAGGTTTAGGGTTCGGGTAAGGGTTAGTTTTAGGGGTTAGGTTTATGGTTAGGGTAACGGTTAGGGTTAGTGTTAGGGTTAGGGTTAGGGTAAGGGTTAGGTTTAGGGTAAGGGTTATGGTTATGGTAAGGGTTAGGGTTAGGGTTAGGGTTAGGTTTAGTGTTGGGGTTAAGGTTTGGGTTAAGGTAACGTTTAGGGTTAGGGTTAGGGTTAGGGTTAGGTTTAGGGTAAGTGTTAGGGTTAGGGTTAGGGTTCGGGTAAGTGTTAGGGTAAGGTTTAGGGTTAGGGTTCGGGTTAGGGTTAGGGTTAGGGTAAGGTTTAGGGTTAGTGTTAGGATTAGGGTTAGGGTAAGTGTCAGGGTTAGCGTTAGGGTTAGGGTTAGGGTAAGTGTAAGGGTTAGGTTTAGGTTTAGGTTTAGGGTTAGAGTTAGGGTTAGGGTTAGGATAAGCGTTAGTGTTAGGGTTAGGGTTACGGTTAGGGTAAGGGTAAGTGTTAGTGTTAGGGTTAGGGTTAGGGTTAGGTTTAGAGTTGGGGTTAAGATTAGGGTTAGGGTTAGGGTGAGGATTAGGGTTAGGTTTAGGATAAGGGTAAGCTTTAGGGTAAGGCTTAGGTTTAGGTTTAGGGTAAGCGTAAGGTTTAGGGTTATGGTTAGGGTTAGGGTAAGGTAAGGGTTAGGGTTAGGGTTAGGTTTAGGGGTTAGGGTTATGTTAGGGTAAGGGCAAGGTTTAGGGTTAGGAATAGGGTTAGGTTTATGGTAAGGGTTAGGGTTAGGGTTAGGGTTGGTGTTAGGGTAAGGGTAAGTGTTAGGGTTATGTTTAGGGTTAGGATAAGGGAAGGGTTAGGGTTAGGGTTAGGTTTAGGGGTTAGGGTTAGGTTAGGGTTAGTGGTTAGGGTTAGGGTTAGGGTTAGGTTTAGCGTAAGGTTTAGGGTTAGGGTTAGGAGTTACGGTTAGGGTTAGTTTTAGGGTTATGGTTAGGGTAAATGTAAGTGATAGGGTTAGGGATAAGGTTAGGGTTAGGGTTAGGTTTAGGGTTAGGGTTAGGATAAGGGTAAGGGGCAGGGTTAGGGTTAGGGTTAAGGTTAGGGTTAGGGTTAAGATTAGGGTTAAGGTAAGGGTAAAGGTTAGGGTTAGGGTTAGGGTTAAGGTTAGGTTTAGGGTTAGGGTTAGGGTTAGGGTAAGGGTTAGGGTTCAGGTTAGGGTTAGGGTTAGGGTAAGGTTTAGGGTTAGGGTTAGGGTTGGTGTTAGGGTAAGGGTAAGTGTTAGGGTTATGTTTAGGGTTAGGATAAGGGAAGGGTTAGGGTTAGGGTTAGGTTTAGGGGTCAGGTTTAGGTTAGGGTTAGTGGTTAGGGTTATGGTTAGGGTTAGGTTTAGGGTAAGGTTTAGGGTTAGGGTTAGGGTTAGGAGTTACAGTTTGTGTTAGTTTTAGGGTTATGGTTAGGGTAAGTGTAAGTGATAGGGTTAGGGATAGGGTTAGGGTTAGGGTTAGGTTTAGGGTTAGGGTTAGGATAAGGGTAAGGGGCACGGTTAGGGTTAGGGTTAAGGTTAGGGTTAGGGTTAGGATTAGGGTTAAGGTAAGGGTAAAGGTTAGGTTTAGGGTAAGGGTAAGGTTTATGGTTAAGGTTAGGTTTAGGGTTAGGTTTAGTGTTAGGGTTAGTGTTAGGGTTAGGGTAAGGGTTAGGGTTAAGGTTAGGGTTAGGGTTAGGGTAAGAGTAAGGGTTAGGTTTAGGGTTAGGTTTAGGGTTAAGGTTAGGGTTAGGGTTAGTATACGGATAACGGTTAGGTTAGGGTTAGGTTTGGGGTTAGGGTAAGGGTTAGGGTTAGGGTTAGCGTTAGGTTTAGGTTTAGGATTAGGGTTAGGGTTAGGGTAAGCGTAAGGTTTAGGGTTAAGGTTAGGGTTAGTGTTAGGTTTAGGGTTAGGGTAAGGGTAAGGGTTAGGGTTAGGGTTAGGTTTAGGGTTAGGGTTAAGGTAAGGGTAAGTGTTAGGTTTAGGGTTAGGGTTAGGATTAGGGTTAGGTTTAGGGTTAGGGTTAGTGTAAGGGTAAGGGTTAGGGTTAGGTTTAGGGTTAGGGTTAGGGTTAGGGTAAGGGTAAGGGTAAGGGTTAGGGTTACTGTTAGGTTTAGGGTTAGGGTTAGGGTAAGTGTAAGGTTTAGGGTTAACGTTAGGGTTAGGGTTAGGTTTAGGGTTAAGGTAGCGTTACGATAAGGGCAAGGGTTAAGTTAGGATTAGGTTTAGGGTTAGGGTAAGGGTTCGGGTTAGGTTATGGTTAGGTTTAGGGTTAGGGTAAGGTTTAAGGTTAGTGTGAGGGTTAGGGTTAGGGTAAGGGTTAGAGTTAGGGTTAGGGTTAGGGTAAGGGTTATGCTTAGCGTTAGGGTTAGGGTTAGTGTTAGGGTAAGGGTAAGTGTTAGTGTTAGGGTTAGGGTTAGCCTTAGGGTAAGGTTTAGGCTTAGGGTTAGGTTTAGGTTTAGGGTTGGGTTTAAGGTTAGGGTTAGGGTTAGGGGAAGGGGAAGGGTTAGTTTTAGTGTTAGGGTTAGGGTTAGGGTAAGGGTAAGGGTTAGGGTTAGGTTTAGGGACAAGTGTTACGGTTAGAGGTAGGTTTAGGGTTAGGGTAAGGGTAAGGGATAGGGTTAGGGATATAGTTTGGGTTAGGGTTAGGGTTAGGGTAAGGGTAAGTGTTAGGGTTAGGGTTAGGATTAGGTTTAGGGTTAGGTTTAGGGTTAGGGTTAGTATACGGATAAGGGTTAGGTTAGGGTTAGGGTTAGGGTTAGGGTAAGGGTTAGGGTTAGGGTTAGGGTTAGGATTAGGTTTAGGGTAAGGGTTAGGGTTAGGGTTAGGGTTAAGGTAAGGCTAAGGGTTAGGGTTAGGGTTAGGGATAGGTTAAGGGTAAGGGTAAGGGTTAGTTTTAGGATTAGGTTTAGGGTTATGGTAAGGGTAAGGTTTAGGGTTAGGGGTAGGGGTAGGGGTTTCGGTTAGGGTTAGGTTTAAGGTTCGGGTTAGGGTAAAGGTAAGGTATAGGTTTAGGGATAGTGTTAGGGTTAGGGTTAGGTTTAGGGTTAGGGTTAGGGTAAGAGTAAGGGTTAGGTTTAGGGTTAGGTTTAGGGTTAAGTTTAGGGTTAGGGTTAGTATACGGATAAGGGTTAGGTTAGGGTTAGGGTTAGGGTTAGGGTAAGGGTTAGGGTTAGGGTTAGGGTTAGGTTTAGGGTTAGGTTTAGGGTTAGGGTTAGGGTAAGGGTAAAGGTTAGGGTTAGGGTTAGGGTTAGGGTTAGGTTTAAGTTTAGGTTTATGGTTACAGTTAGGGTTAGGGTGAGGGTTAGGATAAGGGTATGCGTTATGGTTAGGGTTAGGGTTAGGGTTAGCGATAGGGTAAGTGTTAGGGTTAGGGTTAGGGTTAAGGTAAGGGTAAGGGTTAGGGTTAGGGTTAGGATTAGGTTTAGGGTAAGGGTTAGGGTTAGGGTTAGGATTAGGTTTAGGGTAAGGGTTAGGGTTAGGGTTAGGGTTAGGGTTAAGGTAAGGCTAATGGTTAGGGTTAGGGTTAGGGTTAGGTTAAGGGTAAGGGTTAGTTTTAGGGTTAGGTTTAGGTTTAGGGTAAGGGTAAGGGTTAGGGTTAGGGGTAGGGGTAGGGGTTTCGGTTAGGGTTAGGTTTAAGGTTCGGGTTAGGGTAAGGGTAAGGTATAGGTTTAGGGATAGTTTTAGGGTTAGGGTTAGGTTTAGGGTTAGGGTTAGGGTAAGAGTAAGGGTTAGGTTTAGGGTTAGGTTTAGGGTTAAGGTTAGGGTTAGGGTTAGTATACGGATAAGGGTTAGGTTAGGGTTAGGTTTAGGGTTAGGGTAAGGGTTAGGGTTAGGGTTAGCGTTAGGTTTAGGTTTAGGATTAGGGTTAGGGTTAGGGTAAGGGTAAGGTTTAGGGTTAAGGTTAGGGTTAGTGTTAGGTTTAGGGTTAGGGTAAGGGTAAGGGTTAGGGTTAGGTTTAGGGTTAGGGTTAAGGTAAGGGTAAGGGTTAGGTTTAGGGTTAGGGTTAGGATTAGGGTTAGGTTTAGGGTTAAGGTTAGTGTAAGGGTAAGGGTTAGGGTTAGGTTTAGGGTTAGGGTTAGGGTTAGGGTTAGGGTTACGGAAAGGGTAAGGGTTAGGGTTAGGTAAAGTTAGGGTTAGGGTAAGTGTAAGGGTTAGGGTTAGGGTTAGGTTTAGGGTTAGGTTTAGGGTTAGGGTAAGGGTAAGGTTTAGGTTTAAGGTTATGGTTAGGGTTAGGTTTAGTGTTAGGGTTAGGGTTAGGGTTAGTGTTAGGGTTAACGTTAGGGTTAGTTAAGGGTAAGGTTAGGGTTAGGGTTAGGGTTAGGGTTACGGTTAGGATAAGAGTTAGGGGTTAGGGTTAAGGTTAGGGTAAGGTTTAGGGTTAGGGTTATGGTTAGGTTAAGGGTAAATGTTAGGTTATGGTTAGGGTTAGGTTTAGGGTTAATTTTAGTGTTAGCGTTAGGGTTAGTTAATTGTAAGGTTTAGGGTTAGGATTAGGATTAGGGTTAGGTAAGGGTTAGAGATAGGGTTAGTGTTAGGGTTAGGTTTAAGTTTAGGGTTAGGGTAAGGGTAAGGGTTAGGGTTAGGGTTAGGGTTAGGTTTAGTGTTGGGGTTAAGGTTTGGGTTAAGGTAACGTTTAGGGTTAGGGTTAGGTTTAGGGTTATGTTTAGTGTTAAGGTTAAGGTTAGGGTTAGGATTAGGGTAAGGGTAAGGGTAAGGTTTAGGTTTAGGGTTAGGTTTAAGGTAAGGTAAGGGTTAGGGTTAGGGTTAGATTTAGGGTAAGGGTTAAGGTTAGGTTTAGAGTAAGGGTAAGGTTTAGGGTTACGGTTAGGGTTTGGGTAAGGGTTAGGGTTCAGGTTATGGTTAGGGTTAGGGTAAGAGTTAGGGTAAGGGTTAGGGTTCAGGTTAGGGTTAGGGTTAGGGTTAGGGTTAGTTTTAGGCTTATGGTTAGGGTTAGGGTTATGGTAAGGGTAAGGGTTAGGTTTCAGGTTAGGGTTAGGTTTAGGGTTAGGGTTAGGGTAAGGGTTAGGTTTAGGGTTAGGGTTAGGGTTAGGGTTAGGGTTAGGGTTAATGTTAGGGTTAGGATTACGGTAAGGGTAAGGGTTAGGGTTAGGTGTAAGGTTATGGTTAGGGTAAGGGTTAGGGTTAGGGTTAGGGTTAGGGTTAGGTTTAGGTTTAGGGTAAGGGTAAGGGTTAGGGTTAGGTGTAAGGTTAGGGTTAGGTTTAGGTTTAGGATTAGGTTTAGGGTAAGGGTATGTGTTATGTTTAGGTTTAGGGTTAGGTTTAGGTTTAGGGTTAGGGTTAGGGTTAGGGAAAGTAAGGGTTAGGGTTAAGGTTAAGTTTAGGGTTAGGGTTAGCGTTAAGGTTAGGGTTAGGGTTACGGTAAGGGTAAGGGTTAGGGTTAGGTGTAGGGTTAGGGTTAGGGTAAGGGTAAGGGTTAGGGTTAGGGGTAGGGTTAGGTTTAGTGTTAGGGTTAGGGTTAGGGTAAGGGTAAGGTTTAGGGTTAAGGTTATGGTTAGGGTTAGGTTTAGTGTTAGGGTTAGGGTTAGTGTTAGGGTTAGAGTTAACGTTAGGGTTAATTAAGGGTAATGTTTGGGGTTACGGTTAGGGTTAGGGTAAGGATTAGGGGTTAGGGTTAGGGTTAGGGTAAGGTTTAGGGTTAGGGTTAGGGATAGGTTAAGGGTAAATATTAGGGTTAGTGTTAGGGTTAGGTTTAGGGTTAATTTTAGGATTAGGGTTAGGGTTAGTTAACTGTAAGGGTTAGGGTTAGGATTAGGGTTAGGGTTAAGGTAAGGGTTAGAGATAGGGTTAGGGTTAGGGTTAGGTTTAGGGTTAGGGTTAGGGTAAGGGTAAGCGTTAGGGTTAGGGTTAGCGTTAGGTTTAGTGTTGGAGTTAAGGTTAGGGTTAGGGTAACGGTTAGGGTTAGGGTTGGGTTTAGGGTTATGTTTAGTGTTAAGGTTAGGGTTAGGGTAAGGTTTAGGTTTAGGGTTAGGTTTAAGGTAAGGGTTAGGGTTAGGGTTAGGGTTAGATTTAGGGTAAGGGTTAGGGTTAGGGTTAGAGTAAGGGTAAGGTTTAGGGTTACGGTTAGGGTTCGGGTAAGGGTTAGGGTTCAGGTTAGGGTTAGGTTTAGGATAAGTGTTAGTGTAACGGTTAGGGTTCAGGTTAGGGTTAGGGTTAGGTTTAGGGTTAGTTTTAGGCTTATGGTTAGGGTTAGGGTTAAGGTAAGGGTTAGGGTTATGGTTAGGGTTAGGGAAAGTAAGAGTTAGGGTTAAGGTTAGGTTTAGGGTTAGGATTAGGGTTATTGTTAGGGTTAAGGTTAGGGTTAGGGTTACGGTAAGTGTAAGGGTTAGGGTAAGGGAAAGGTTTAGGGTTAAAGTTATGGTTAGGGTTAGGGATAGGTTTAGAATTAGGTTTAGGGTAAGGGTAAGTGTTATGTTTAGGTTTAGGGTTAGGTTTAGGTTTAGGGTTAGGGGTAGGGTTAGGGAAAGTAAGGGTTAGGGTTAAGGTTAGGTTTAGGGTTAGGTTTAGGTTTAGGGTTAGGGTTAGGGTTAGGGAAAGTAAAGGTTAGGGTTAAGGTTAGGTTTAGGGTTAGGGTTAGGGTTAAGGTTAGGGTTAGGGTTACGGTAAGGGTAAGGGTTAGGGTTAGGTGTAAGGTTAGTGTTAGGGTAAGGGTAAGGGTTAGGGTTAGGTTTAGGGTTAGGTTTAGTGTTACGGTTAGGGTTAGGGTAAGGGTAAGTTCTAGGGTTAAGGTTATGGTTAGGGTTAGGTTTAGTGTTAGGGTTAGGGTTAGGGTTAGGATTTGGGTTAGGGTTAGGTTTAGGGCTAGGGTAAGGGTTAGGGTTAGGGTAAGGGTAAGGGTTAGGGTTAGGGTTAGGGTGACTTTTAGTGTTGGGTTAATGTTAGGGTAAGGGTAAGGTTTAGGGTTAAGGTTATGGTTAGGGTTAGGGTTAGGTTTAGTGTTAGGGTTAGTGTTAGGGTTAGGCTAATTGTTAGGGTTAGGTTTAGGGTTAAGGTAAGGGTAATGGTTAAGGTTAGGTTTAGGGTTAGGTTTAGTGTAGGATTTAAGGTTAGGTTTAGGATAAGGGTTAGGTTTAGGGTTAGCGTTAGGGTTAGGTTTAGGTTAAGGTTAAGGGTTAGGTTTAGGGAGAGGGTTAGGTTTAGGGTTAGGGTAAGGGTAAGGGTTAGAGTTATGGTTAGGGTTAGGGTTAGGATTAGGGTAAGGGTAAGGTTTAGGTTTAGGGTTAGGTTTAAGGTAAGGGTAAGGGTTACGGTTAGGTTTAGAGTAAGAGTAAGGTTGAGGGTTACGGTTACGGTTCGGGTAAGGGTTAGGGTTCAGGTTAAGGTTAAGGTTAAGGTAAGTGTTAGAGTAAGGGTTAGGGTTCAGGTTAGGGTTAGGGTTAGGTTTAGGGTTAGGGTTAGTTTTAGGCTTATGGTTAGGTTTAGGGTTAGGGTAAGCATAAGGGTTAGGTTCAGGTTAGGGTTAGGTTTAGGGTTAGGGTAATGGTAAGGGTTAGGGTTAGGGTTAGGGTTAGGGTTAGGGAAAGTAAGGGTTAGGGTTAAGGTTAGGTTTAGGGTTAGGGTTAGGGTTAGGGTTAGGGTTAAGGTTAGGGTTAGGGTTACGGTAAGGGTAAGGGTTAGGGTAAGGGAAAGGTTTAGGGTTAAGGTTATGGTTAGGGTTAGGGTTAGGTTTAGGATTAGGATTAGGGTAAGGGTAAGTGTTATGTTTATGTTTAGGTTTAGGTTTAGGGTTAGGGTTAGGGTTAGGGAAGGTAAGGGTTGGGGTTGAGGTTAGGTTTAGGTTTAGGTTTAGGTTTAGGGTTAGGGTTAGGGAAAGTAAGGGTTAGGGTTAAGGTTGGGTTTAGGGTTAGGGTTAGGGTTAAGGTTACGGTTAGGGTTACGGTAAGGGTAAGGGTTATGGTTAGGTGTAAGGTTAGGGTTAGGGTAAGGGTAAGGGTTAGGGTTAGGTTAGGTTTAGGGTTAGGGGTAGGTTTAGGGTTAGGGTAGGGTTAGGGTAATTGTAAGTGTTGGGGTAAGATTTAGAGTTAGGATAAGGGTAAGGGTTAGGGTAAGGGTTAGGATTAGGGGTTAGGGTTAGGGTTAGGTGTTAGGGTTAGGGATAGGGTTAGGAAAAGGGTAAATATTAGGGTTAGGGTTAGGGTAAGGGTAAGGGTACGGGTTAGGGTTAGGGTTATGTTAAGGGTTGGGGTTAGGGTTAGGGTTAGGATAAGGTTTAGCTTTAGGGTTAGGGATAGGTTTAGGGTAAGAGGTAGGGTTAGGGTTAGGGTTAGGGTAAGTGTTAGGGTTAGGGTTAGGGTTAGGGTTAGGGTAAGGTTTAGGGTAAGGTTTAGTGGTATGGTTAGGGTAAGTGTTAGGTTTACGGTTAGGTTTAGGGTTAGGGTTAGGGTTAGGGTAAGGGTAAGATTAAGGGTTAGGGTTAGGGTTAAGTTTAAGGTTAGAGTTAGGGTTAGGGTTAGGATAAGGGATAGGGTTAGGGTTAGGGTTAGGGTTAGGGTTACGGTTAGGGTAAGGGTAAGTGTTAGTGTTAGGGTTAGGGTTAGGGTAAGTGTTAGGGTAAGGTTTAGGGTTCAGGTTAGGGTTAGGGCTAGGGTTAGGGTTAGGGTTAGGGTAATGGTTAAGGTTCAGGTTAGGGTTAGGGTTAGGGTTAGGGTTAGGGTTAGAGTAAGTGTTAGGCTTAGGGTTAGGGTTAGGGTTAGGGTTAGGGTTAGGTTTAGGGTTAGGGTTAGGGTTAGGTTTAGAGTAAGTGTTAGGCTTAGGGTTATGGTTAGGGTTAGGGTTAGGGTTAGGGTTAGGGTTAGGGTTAGGTTTAGAGTAAGTGTTAGGCTTAGGGTTATGGTTATGGTTAGGGTTAGGGTTAGGGTTAGGGTTAGGATTATGGTTAGGGTTAGTTTTAGGCTTAGGGTTAGGGTTAGGGTTAGGGTAAGGGTTAAGGTTCAGGTTAGGGTTAGGTTTAGGGTTAGTGAAAGTAAGGGTTAGGGTTAAGGTTAGGTTTAGGGTTAGGGTTAGGGTTAGGGTTAGGCTTAAGGTTAGGGTTAGGGTTACGGTAAGTGTAAGGGTTAGGTTTAGGTGTAAGGTTAGGGTTAGGGTAAGGGTAAGGGTTAGGGTTAAGGTTATGGTTAGGGTTAGGGTTAGGGTTAGGGTTAGGTTTAAGGTAAGGGTAAGTGTTATGTTTAGGTTTAGGGTTAGGTTTAGGTTTAGGGTTAGGGTTAGGGTTAGGGAAAGTAAGGGTTAGGGTTAAGGCTAGGTTAGTGTTAGGGTTAGGGTTAAGGTTAGGGTTTCGGTTGGTAAGGGTAAGGGTTAGTTTTAGGTGTAAGGTTAGGTTTAGTGTAAGTGTAAGGGTTAGGGTTAGGGTTAGGGTTAGTTTTAGGGTTAGGGTTAGGGTAAGGGTAAGGTTTAGGGTTAAGGTTATGGTTAGGGTTAGGTTTAGTGTTAGTGTTAGGGTTAGTGTTAGGGTCAGGGTTAGAGTTAATGTTCGGGTTAGTTTGGTAAGGGTTAGGGTTATGGTTAGGGTTAGGGTAATGGTTAGGGGTTAGGGTTACGGTTAGGGTAAGTTTTAGGGTTAGGGTTAGGTTTAGGTTAAGGGTAAATGTTAGGGTTAGGGTTAGGGTTAGGTTTAGGGTTAATTTTAGGGTTAGGGTTAGGGTTAGTTAATTGTAAGTGTTAGGGTTAGTATTAGGTTTACAGTTAAGGTAAGGGTTAGAGATAGGTTTAGGGTTAGGGTAAGGGTAAGGGTTACGGTTAGGGTTAGGGTTAGGGTAGGTGTTAGGGTAAGGGTAAGTGTTAGCATTAGGATTAGGGTTATGATAAGGGTAAGGGTTAGGTTTAGGGTTAGGATTAGGGATTAGGTTTAGGGTTAAGGTTAGGGTTAGGGTAAGGTTTAGGGTTAGCGGTGAGAGTTAGTGTTAGGGTTAGGTTAAGGGTTAGGATTATGGTTAGGGTTAGAATAAGGGTTAGCGTTAGGGTTAGGGTTAGGGTTAGGGTGAGGGTTAGGGTTAGGGTAAGTGGTAGGGTTAGGATTAGGGATAGAGTTAGGGTTAGGGTAAGGTTTAGTGTTAGGGATAGGGTTAGGGTTAGGGTAAGTGTTAGGGTTAGGGTTAGGTTTAGGGTTAGGGTTAGGGTTAGGGTAAGGGTTAGGGTTAGGTTTAGAGTAAGTGTTAGGCTTAGGGTTATGGTTAGGGTTAGGGTTAGGGTTAGGGTAAGGGTAAGGGTTAGGTTTAGGGTTAGTTTTAGGGTTAGGGTTATGGTTAGGGTAAGGGTTAGGTTTGGAGTTAGGGTTAGGGTTAGGGTTAGGGTTAGGGTTAGGGTAAGGGTTAGAGTTAGGGATAGGGTTAGGGTAGGTTTTAGGGTAAGGGTAAGTTTTAGGGTTAGGGTAGGGTTAGGATAACGGTAAGGGTTAGGTTTTGGGTTAGGGTTAGGGATTAGGGTTAGGGTTAGGGGTAAGAGTTAGGGTTAGTGTTAGGTTTAGGGTAAGGGTTAGGGTTAGGGGTTAGAGTTAGTGATATGGTTAGGTTAAGAATTAGGGTTAGGGTTAGAGTTACAGTTAGGGTAAGGGTAAGTGTTAGTGTTAGGATTAGGGTTAGGGTTAGGGTAAGTGTTAGGGTTAGGTTAGGGTTAGGTTTAGGTTTGGGGTTAAGGTTAATGTTAGCGTTAGGGTAAGGGTAAGGGTAAGGATTAAGGTTAGGATAGGGTTAGGGTTAGGATAAGGGTAAGGGTTAGGGTTAGGTTTAGGGTTAGGGTAAGTTTTAGGGTTAGGGTTAGGGTTGGGGATAGGGTTAGGGTTAGGGTAAGGGTAAGGGTTAGGGTTAGGGTTAGGGTTAGGGTAAGGGTTAGGGTTAGGGTTAGGTTTAGGGTTAGGTTTAGGTTTAGGGTAAGGGTAAGGGTTCGGGTTAGGTTTAGGGTTAGGATAAGGGTAAGGGTTATGGTTAGGGTTAGGGTTAGGGGTAGGGTTAGGTTAGGGTTAGGGGTTAGGGTTAGGGTTAGGGTTAGGGTAAGGGTTAGGTTTAGGGGTTAGGGTTCGTGTTAGGGTTATGTTAAGGGTTAGGTTTAGGGTTAGGGTTAGGATAAGGGTTAGGGTTAGCGTTATGGTAAGGGTAAGTGTTAGTGTTAGGGTTAGTGTTAGGGTTAGAGTAAGGGTTAGGGTTAGGGTTCGGGTTAAGTTTGGGGTTAGCGTTAGGGCAAGGGGAAGGGTTAGATTTAGGGTTAGGGGTAGGTTTAGGGGAAGGGGAAGGGTTAGCGTTAGGTTAGGGTTTGGGGTTACGGTTAGGTTTAGGTTTAGGGTTAGGGTTAGGATAAGGGTAAGGGGTAGGATTAGTGTTAGGGTTAACGTTAGGGTTAGGGTTAGGATAAGGGTAAGGGTTAGGTTAGGGTTAAGGTTAGGGTAATGGTAAGGTCTAATGTTATGGTTAGGGTTAGGGTTAGGTTTAGTGTTAGAGTTAGGGTTAGGGTTAGGGTTAGGGTTAGGGTAAGGGTAAGGTTTAGGGTTACGGTTAGGGTTCTGGTAAGGGTTAGGTTAGGGTTAGGGTTAGGTTGAGGGTTAGGTTTAGGGTTAGGTTTAGGGTAAGGGTAAGGTTTAGGGTTAAGATTAGGGTTAGGGTTAGGTTTAGTGTTGAGGTAAGGGTAAGGGTTAGGGTTAGGGATAGGGTTAAGGTAAGGGTAAGGTTTAAGGTTGGGGTTAGGTTTAGAGTTAGTGTTAGGGTTAGGGTTAGGGAGTAGGGAAAGTATTAGGGTTAGGGTTAGATTTAGGGTTAGGGTTAGGGTTAAGTTTAGGGTTAGGATTAGGGTAAGGATAAGGGTTATGGTCAGGTTTAGGGTTATTGTTAGGGTAAGGGTAAGGGTTAGGGTTAAGGTTAGTGTTAGGGTTATGTTTAGGGTTAGGTAGGATAAGGATAAGGTTTAGGTTTAAGGTTAGGGTTAGGGTTAGGTTTAGTGTTAGGGTAAGGGTAAGGGTTAGGGTTAGGGATAGGGTTAAGGTAAGGGTAAGGGTTAGGGTAAGGGTTAGGTTTAGGTTTAGGGTAAGGGTTAGGGTTAGGTTTACGGTAAGGGTAAGGGTAAGGTTTAGGGTTATGGTTATGGTTAGGGTTAGGGTTAGGGTAAGGGTTAGGTTTAGTGTTAGGTTTAGGTTTAGGGTTAGGTATAGGGTTAGGGTAAAGGTATGGGTTATTGTTAGGGTTAGGGTAAGGGTTAGGGTTAGGTTTAGGGTAAGGGTTAGGGTTAGGGTTAATTTTAGGGGTAAGGTTAGGGTTAGGTTTACGGTAAGGGTAAGGGTTAGGTTAGGTTTACGGTTAGCGTTAGGGTAAGGGTTATTGTTAGGGTTAGGTTTAGGGTTAGGATTAGGGTTAGGGTTAGGGTAAGGGTAAGGGTTAGGGTTAAGGTTAGGGTTAGGGTTAGGGTTAGGGTTAGGGGAAGGGTAAGCGTTAGGGTTAGGTTTAGGGTCAGGGTTAGGGTAAGGGTAAGGGATAGGTTTACGGTTAGAGTTAGGTTTATGGTTAAGGTTAGGGTTAGGGTGTAGGGAAATGATAAGGGTTAGGGTTAGGGTTAGGGTTAGGGTTAAGGTTAGGGTTAGGGTAAGGTTTAGGGTTAGCGGTGAGAGTTAGTGTTAGGGTTAGGTTAAGGGTTAGGATTATGGTTAGGGTTAGAATAAGGGTTAGCGTTAGGGTTAGGGTTAGGGTTAGGGTGAGGGTTAGGGTTAGGGTAAGTGGTAGGGTTAGGATTAGGGATAGAGTTAGGGTTAGGGTAAGGTTTAGTGTTAGGGATAGGGTTAGGGTTAGGGTAAGTGTTAGGGTTAGGGTTAGGTTTAGGGTTAGGGTTAGGGTTAGGGTAAGGGTTAGGGTTAGGTTTAGAGTAAGTGTTAGGCTTAGGGTTATGGTTAGGGTTAGGGTTAGGGTTAGGGTAAGGGTAAGGGTTAGGTTTAGGGTTAGTTTTAGGGTTAGGGTTATGGTTAGGGTAAGGGTTAGGTTTGGAGTTAGGGTTAGGGTTAGGGTTAGGGTTAGGGTTAGGGTAAGGGTTAGAGTTAGGGATAGGGTTAGGGTAGGTTTTAGGGTAAGGGTAAGTTTTAGGGTTAGGGTAGGGTTAGGATAACGGTAAGGGTTAGGTTTTGGGTTAGGGTTAGGGATTAGGGTTAGGGTTAGGGGTAAGAGTTAGGGTTAGTGTTAGGTTTAGGGTAAGGGTTAGGGTTAGGGGTTAGAGTTAGTGATATGGTTAGGTTAAGAATTAGGGTTAGGGTTAGAGTTACAGTTAGGGTAAGGGTAAGTGTTAGTGTTAGGATTAGGGTTAGGGTTAGGGTAAGTGTTAGGGTTAGGTTAGGGTTAGGTTTAGGTTTGGGGTTAAGGTTAATGTTAGCGTTAGGGTAAGGGTAAGGGTAAGGATTAAGGTTAGGATAGGGTTAGGGTTAGGATAAGGGTAAGGGTTAGGGTTAGGTTTAGGGTTAGGGTAAGTTTTAGGGTTAGGGTTAGGGTTGGGGATAGGGTTAGGGTTAGGGTAAAGGTAAGGGTTAGGGTTAGGGTTAGGGTTAGGGTAAGGGTTAGGGTTAGGGTTAGGTTTAGGGTTAGGTTTAGGTTTAGGGTAAGGGTAAGGGTTCGGGTTAGGTTTAGGGTTAGGATAAGGGTAAGGGTTATGGTTAGGGTTAGGGTTAGGGGTAGGGTTAGGTTAGGGTTAGGGGTTAGGGTTAGGGTTAGGGTTAGGGTAAGGGTTAGGTTTAGGGGTTAGGGTTCGTGTTAGGGTTATGTTAAGGGTTAGGTTTAGGGTTAGGGTTAGGATAAGGGTTAGGGTTAGCGTTATGGTAAGGGTAAGTGTTAGTGTTAGGGTTAGTGTTAGGGTTAGAGTAAGGGTTAGGGTTAGGGTTCGGGTTAAGTTTGGGGTTAGCGTTAGGGCAAGGGGAAGGGTTAGATTTAGGGTTAGGGGTAGGTTTAGGGGAAGGGGAAGGGTTAGCGTTAGGTTAGGGTTTGGGGTTACGGTTAGGTTTAGGTTTAGGGTTAGGGTTAGGATAAGGGTAAGGGGTAGGATTAGTGTTAGGGTTAACGTTAGGGTTAGGGTTAGGATAAGGGTAAGGGTTAGGTTAGGGTTAAGGTTAGGGTAATGGTAAGGTCTAATGTTATGGTTAGGGTTAGGGTTAGGTTTAGTGTTAGAGTTAGGGTTAGGGTTAGGGTTAGGGTTAGGGTAAGGGTAAGGTTTAGGGTTACGGTTAGGGTTCTGGTAAGGGTTAGGTTAGGGTTAGGGTTAGGTTGAGGGTTAGGTTTAGGGTTAGGTTTAGGGTAAGGGTAAGGTTTAGGGTTAAGATTAGGGTTAGGGTTAGGTTTAGTGTTGAGGTAAGGGTAAGGGTTAGGGTTAGGGATAGGGTTAAGGTAAGGGTAAGGTTTAAGGTTGGGGTTAGGTTTAGAGTTAGTGTTAGGGTTAGGGTTAGGGAGTAGGGAAAGTATTAGGGTTAGGGTTAGATTTAGGGTTAGGGTTAGGGTTAAGTTTAGGGTTAGGATTAGGGTAAGGATAAGGGTTATGGTCAGGTTTAGGGTTATTGTTAGGGTAAGGGTAAGGGTTAGGGTTAAGGTTAGTGTTAGGGTTATGTTTAGGGTTAGGTAGGATAAGGATAAGGTTTAGGTTTAAGGTTAGGGTTAGGGTTAGGTTTAGTGTTAGGGTAAGGGTAAGGGTTAGGGTTAGGGATAGGGTTAAGGTAAGGGTAAGGGTTAGGGTAAGGGTTAGGTTTAGGTTTAGGGTAAGGGTTAGGGTTAGGTTTACGGTAAGGGTAAGGGTAAGGTTTAGGGTTATGGTTATGGTTAGGGTTAGGGTTAGGGTAAGGGTTAGGTTTAGTGTTAGGTTTAGGTTTAGGGTTAGGTATAGGGTTAGGGTAAAGGTATGGGTTATTGTTAGGGTTAGGGTAAGGGTTAGGGTTAGGTTTAGGGTAAGGGTTAGGGTTAGGGTTAATTTTAGGGGTAAGGTTAGGGTTAGGTTTACGGTAAGGGTAAGGGTTAGGTTAGGTTTACGGTTAGCGTTAGGGTAAGGGTTATTGTTAGGGTTAGGTTTAGGGTTAGGATTAGGGTTAGGGTTAGGGTAAGGGTAAGGGTTAGGGTTAAGGTTAGGGTTAGGGTTAGGGTTAGGGTTAGGGGAAGGGTAAGCGTTAGGGTTAGGTTTAGGGTCAGGGTTAGGGTAAGGGTAAGGGATAGGTTTACGGTTAGAGTTAGGTTTATGGTTAAGGTTAGGGTTAGGGTGTAGGGAAATGATAAGGGTTAGGGTTAGGGTTAGGGTTAGGGTTAAGGTTAGGGTTAGGGTAAGGTTTAGGGTTAGCGGTGAGAGTTAGTGTTAGGGTTAGGTTAAGGGTTAGGATTATGGTTAGGGTTAGAATAAGGGTTAGCGTTAGGGTTAGGGTTAGGGTTAGGGTGAGGGTTAGGGTTAGGGTAAGTGGTAGGGTTAGGATTAGGGATAGAGTTAGGGTTAGGGTAAGGTTTAGTGTTAGGGATAGGGTTAGGGTTAGGGTAAGTGTTAGGGTTAGGGTTAGGTTTAGGGTTAGGGTTAGGGTTAGGGTAAGGGTTAGGGTTAGGTTTAGAGTAAGTGTTAGGCTTAGGGTTATGGTTAGGGTTAGGGTTAGGGTTAGGGTAAGGGTAAGGGTTAGGTTTAGGGTTAGTTTTAGGGTTAGGGTTATGGTTAGGGTAAGGGTTAGGTTTGGAGTTAGGGTTAGGGTTAGGGTTAGGGTTAGGGTTAGGGTAAGGGTTAGAGTTAGGGATAGGGTTAGGGTAGGTTTTAGGGTAAGGGTAAGTTTTAGGGTTAGGGTAGGGTTAGGATAACGGTAAGGGTTAGGTTTTGGGTTAGGGTTAGGGATTAGGGTTAGGGTTAGGGGTAAGAGTTAGGGTTAGTGTTAGGTTTAGGGTAAGGGTTAGGGTTAGGGGTTAGAGTTAGTGATATGGTTAGGTTAAGAATTAGGGTTAGGGTTAGAGTTACAGTTAGGGTAAGGGTAAGTGTTAGTGTTAGGATTAGGGTTAGGGTTAGGGTAAGTGTTAGGGTTAGGTTAGGGTTAGGTTTAGGTTTGGGGTTAAGGTTAATGTTAGCGTTAGGGTAAGGGTAAGGGTAAGGATTAAGGTTAGGATAGGGTTAGGGTTAGGATAAGGGTAAGGGTTAGGGTTAGGTTTAGGGTTAGGGTAAGTTTTAGGGTTAGGGTTAGGGTTGGGGATAGGGTTAGGGTTAGGGTAAAGGTAAGGGTTAGGGTTAGGGTTAGGGTTAGGGTAAGGGTTAGGGTTAGGGTTAGGTTTAGGGTTAGGTTTAGGTTTAGGGTAAGGGTAAGGGTTCGGGTTAGGTTTAGGGTTAGGATAAGGGTAAGGGTTATGGTTAGGGTTAGGGTTAGGGGTAGGGTTAGGTTAGGGTTAGGGGTTAGGGTTAGGGTTAGGGTTAGGGTAAGGGTTAGGTTTAGGGGTTAGGGTTCGTGTTAGGGTTATGTTAAGGGTTAGGTTTAGGGTTAGGGTTAGGATAAGGGTTAGGGTTAGCGTTATGGTAAGGGTAAGTGTTAGTGTTAGGGTTAGTGTTAGGGTTAGAGTAAGGGTTAGGGTTAGGGTTCGGGTTAAGTTTGGGGTTAGCGTTAGGGCAAGGGGAAGGGTTAGATTTAGGGTTAGGGGTAGGTTTAGGGGAAGGGGAAGGGTTAGCGTTAGGTTAGGGTTTGGGGTTACGGTTAGGTTTAGGTTTAGGGTTAGGGTTAGGATAAGGGTAAGGGGTAGGATTAGTGTTAGGGTTAACGTTAGGGTTAGGGTTAGGATAAGGGTAAGGGTTAGGTTAGGGTTAAGGTTAGGGTAATGGTAAGGTCTAATGTTATGGTTAGGGTTAGGGTTAGGTTTAGTGTTAGAGTTAGGGTTAGGGTTAGGGTTAGGGTAAGGGTAAGGTTTAGGGTTACGGTTAGGGTTCTGGTAAGGGTTAGGTTAGGGTTAGGGTTAGGTTGAGGGTTAGGTTTAGGGTTAGGTTTAGGGTAAGGGTAAGGTTTAGGGTTAAGATTAGGGTTAGGGTTAGGTTTAGTGTTGAGGTAAGGGTAAGGGTTAGGGTTAGGGATAGGGTTAAGGTAAGGGTAAGGTTTAAGGTTGGGGTTAGGTTTAGAGTTAGTGTTAGGGTTAGGGTTAGGGAGTAGGGAAAGTATTAGGGTTAGGGTTAGATTTAGGGTTAGGGTTAGGGTTAAGTTTAGGGTTAGGATTAGGGTAAGGATAAGGGTTATGGTCAGGTTTAGGGTTATTGTTAGGGTAAGGGTAAGGGTTAGGGTTAAGGTTAGTGTTAGGGTTATGTTTAGGGTTAGGTAGGATAAGGATAAGGTTTAGGTTTAAGGTTAGGGTTAGGGTTAGGTTTAGTGTTAGGGTAAGGGTAAGGGTTAGGGTTAGGGATAGGGTTAAGGTAAGGGTAAGGGTTAGGGTAAGGGTTAGGTTTAGGTTTAGGGTAAGGGTTAGGGTTAGGTTTACGGTAAGGGTAAGGGTAAGGTTTAGGGTTATGGTTATGGTTAGGGTTAGGGTTAGGGTAAGGGTTAGGTTTAGTGTTAGGTTTAGGTTTAGGGTTAGGTATAGGGTTAGGGTAAAGGTATGGGTTATTGTTAGGGTTAGGGTAAGGGTTAGGGTTAGGTTTAGGGTAAGGGTTAGGGTTAGGGTTAATTTTAGGGGTAAGGTTAGGGTTAGGTTTACGGTAAGGGTAAGGGTTAGGTTAGGTTTACGGTTAGCGTTAGGGTAAGGGTTATTGTTAGGGTTAGGTTTAGGGTTAGGATTAGGGTTAGGGTTAGGGTAAGGGTAAGGGTTAGGGTTAAGGTTAGGGTTAGGGTTAGGGTTAGGGTTAGGGGAAGGGTAAGCGTTAGGGTTAGGTTTAGGGTCAGGGTTAGGGTAAGGGTAAGGGATAGGTTTACGGTTAGAGTTAGGTTTATGGTTAAGGTTAGGGTTAGGGTGTAGGGAAATGATAAGGGTTAGGGTTAGGGTTAGGGTTAGGGTTAAGGTTAGGGTTAGGGTAAGGTTTAGGGTTAGCGGTGAGAGTTAGTGTTAGGGTTAGGTTAAGGGTTAGGATTATGGTTAGGGTTAGAATAAGGGTTAGCGTTAGGGTTAGGGTTAGGGTTAGGGTGAGGGTTAGGGTTAGGGTAAGTGGTAGGGTTAGGATTAGGGATAGAGTTAGGGTTAGGGTAAGGTTTAGTGTTAGGGATAGGGTTAGGGTTAGGGTAAGTGTTAGGGTTAGGGTTAGGTTTAGGGTTAGGGTTAGGGTTAGGGTAAGGGTTAGGGTTAGGTTTAGAGTAAGTGTTAGGCTTAGGGTTATGGTTAGGGTTAGGGTTAGGGTTAGGGTAAGGGTAAGGGTTAGGTTTAGGGTTAGTTTTAGGGTTAGGGTTATGGTTAGGGTAAGGGTTAGGTTTGGAGTTAGGGTTAGGGTTAGGGTTAGGGTTAGGGTTAGGGTAAGGGTTAGAGTTAGGGATAGGGTTAGGGTAGGTTTTAGGGTAAGGGTAAGTTTTAGGGTTAGGGTAGGGTTAGGATAACGGTAAGGGTTAGGTTTTGGGTTAGGGTTAGGGATTAGGGTTAGGGTTAGGGGTAAGAGTTAGGGTTAGTGTTAGGTTTAGGGTAAGGGTTAGGGTTAGGGGTTAGAGTTAGTGATATGGTTAGGTTAAGAATTAGGGTTAGGGTTAGAGTTACAGTTAGGGTAAGGGTAAGTGTTAGTGTTAGGATTAGGGTTAGGGTTAGGGTAAGTGTTAGGGTTAGGTTAGGGTTAGGTTTAGGTTTGGGGTTAAGGTTAATGTTAGCGTTAGGGTAAGGGTAAGGGTAAGGATTAAGGTTAGGATAGGGTTAGGGTTAGGATAAGGGTAAGGGTTAGGGTTAGGTTTAGGGTTAGGGTAAGTTTTAGGGTTAGGGTTAGGGTTGGGGATAGGGTTAGGGTTAGGGTAAGGGTAAGGGTTAGGGTTAGGGTTAGGGTAAGGGTTAGGGTTAGGGTTAGGTTTAGGGTTAGGTTTAGGTTTAGGGTAAGGGTAAGGGTTCGGGTTAGGTTTAGGGTTAGGATAAGGGTAAGGGTTATGGTTAGGGTTAGGGTTAGGGGTAGGGTTAGGTTAGGGTTAGGGGTTAGGGTTAGGGTTAGGGTTAGGGTAAGGGTTAGGTTTAGGGGTTAGGGTTCGTGTTAGGGTTATGTTAAGGGTTAGGTTTAGGGTTAGGGTTAGGATAAGGGTTAGGGTTAGCGTTATGGTAAGGGTAAGTGTTAGTGTTAGGGTTAGTGTTAGGGTTAGAGTAAGGGTTAGGGTTAGGGTTCGGGTTAAGTTTGGGGTTAGCGTTAGGGCAAGGGGAAGGGTTAGATTTAGGGTTAGGGGTAGGTTTAGGGGAAGGGGAAGGGTTAGCGTTAGGTTAGGGTTTGGGGTTACGGTTAGGTTTAGGTTTAGGGTTAGGGTTAGGATAAGGGTAAGGGGTAGGATTAGTGTTAGGGTTAACGTTAGGGTTAGGGTTAGGATAAGGGTAAGGGTTAGGTTAGGGTTAAGGTTAGGGTAATGGTAAGGTCTAATGTTATGGTTAGGGTTAGGGTTAGGTTTAGTGTTAGAGTTAGGGTTAGGGTTAGGGTTAGGGTAAGGGTAAGGTTTAGGGTTACGGTTAGGGTTCTGGTAAGGGTTAGGTTAGGGTTAGGGTTAGGTTGAGGGTTAGGTTTAGGGTTAGGTTTAGGGTAAGGGTAAGGTTTAGGGTTAAGATTAGGGTTAGGGTTAGGTTTAGTGTTGAGGTAAGGGTAAGGGTTAGGGTTAGGGATAGGGTTAAGGTAAGGGTAAGGTTTAAGGTTGGGGTTAGGTTTAGAGTTAGTGTTAGGGTTAGGGTTAGGGAGTAGGGAAAGTATTAGGGTTAGGGTTAGATTTAGGGTTAGGGTTAGGGTTAAGTTTAGGGTTAGGATTAGGGTAAGGATAAGGGTTATGGTCAGGTTTAGGGTTATTGTTAGGGTAAGGGTAAGGGTTAGGGTTAAGGTTAGTGTTAGGGTTATGTTTAGGGTTAGGTAGGATAAGGATAAGGTTTAGGTTTAAGGTTAGGGTTAGGGTTAGGTTTAGTGTTAGGGTAAGGGTAAGGGTTAGGGTTAGGGATAGGGTTAAGGTAAGGGTAAGGGTTAGGGTAAGGGTTAGGTTTAGGTTTAGGGTAAGGGTTAGGGTTAGGTTTACGGTAAGGGTAAGGGTAAGGTTTAGGGTTATGGTTATGGTTAGGGTTAGGGTTAGGGTAAGGGTTAGGTTTAGTGTTAGGTTTAGGTTTAGGGTTAGGTATAGGGTTAGGGTAAAGGTATGGGTTATTGTTAGGGTTAGGGTAAGGGTTAGGGTTAGGTTTAGGGTAAGGGTTAGGGTTAGGGTTAATTTTAGGGGTAAGGTTAGGGTTAGGTTTACGGTAAGGGTAAGGGTTAGGTTAGGTTTACGGTTAGCGTTAGGGTAAGGGTTATTGTTAGGGTTAGGTTTAGGGTTAGGATTAGGGTTAGGGTTAGGGTAAGGGTAAGGGTTAGGGTTAAGGTTAGGGTTAGGGTTAGGGTTAGGGTTAGGGGAAGGGTAAGCGTTAGGGTTAGGTTTAGGGTCAGGGTTAGGGTAAGGGTAAGGGATAGGTTTACGGTTAGAGTTAGGTTTATGGTTAAGGTTAGGGTTAGGGTGTAGGGAAATGATAAGGGTTAGGGTTAGGTTTAGGGTTAGGGTTGGTGTTAAGTTTAGGGTTAGGGTTAGGGTAAAGGTAAAGGTTAGGGTTAGCTTTAGGGTTATTGTTAGTTTAAGGGTAAGGGTTAGGGTTAGGTTTAGGGTTAGGTTTATGGTTGGGTTAGTTATGGTAAGGATAAGTTTTAGGTTTAATGTTAGGGTTAGGGTTAGGTTTAGGGTTAGTGTAGGTTTAGGGTAAGGGTAAGGGTAAGGGTTAGGGTTAGGATTAGGGTTAGGGTTGAGGTAAGGGTTAGTTTTAGGGTTAGGGTTAGGTTTAGGGTTAGGGTTAGGGTAAGGGTAAGGGTTAGGTTTAGATTTCTGGGTAGGGTTAGGGTAGGGGTTAGGGTTAGGGTTAGGGTTAGAGTTAAAGTTAGGGTTAGGTTAAGGGTAAGGGTTAGGGTTAAGGTTAGGGTTAGGGTTCGGGTAAGGGTTAGGGTTAGGGGTTAGGTTTAAGGTTAGGGTTCGGGTAAGGGATAGGGTTAGGAGTTAGGTGTATGGTTAGGGTTAGGGTTAGGTTTAGTGTGAGGGTTAGGGTTAGGGTATGGGTTAGGTTTAGGGTAAGGGTTATGGTTACGGTTTGGGTTAGGTTTAGGGTTAGGGTAAAGGTAAGGGTTATTGTTAGGGTTAGGGTAAGGGTTAGGGTTAGGTTTACGGTTAGGGTTAGGGTAAGGGTTAGGGTTAGGGTTAATTTTAGGGATAAGGTTAGGGTTAGGGTTACGGTAAGGCTGAGGGTTAGGTTAGGTTTAGGGTTAGCGTTAGGGTAAGGGTTATTGTTAGGGTTAGGTTTAGGGTTAGGATTCTGGTTAGGTTTAGGGTAAGGGTAAGGGTTAGGGTTAAGGTTAGGGTTAGGGTTAGGGTAAGGTTAAGGGTTAGGGTTTGGTTTAGGGTTATTGTTAGGGTAAGGGTAAGGGTTAGGTTTAGGGTTAGGGATAGGGTTAGGTTTAGGGTTGGGTTAGGTTAGGGTAAGGATAAGTTTTAGGTTTAAGGTTAGGGTTAGGGTTAGGTTTAGGGTTAGGGTAGGTTTAGGGTAAGGGTAAGGGTTAGGGTTAGGATTAGGGTTAGGGTTGAGTTAAGGGTTAGTTTTAGGGTTAGGGTTAGGTTCAGGGTTAGGGTTAGGGTAAGTGTAAGGGTTATGTTTAGATTTCTGGGTAGGGATAGGGTAGGGATTAGGGTTAGGGTTAGGGTTAGAGTTAAAGTTAGGGTTAGGTTAAGGGTAAGGGTTAGGGTTAGGGTTAGGGTTAGGGTTAGGGTTCGGTTAAGGGTTAGGGTTAGGGGTTAGGTTTAAGGTAGGGTTCGGGTAAGGGATAGGGTTAGGAGTTAGGTTTATGGTTAGGTTTAGGGTTAGGTTTAGAGTTAGGGTTAGTTTTAGGGTATGGGTTAGGTTTAGTGTAAGTGTTATGGTTATGGTTTGTGTTAGTGTTAGGGTTAAGGTAAGCGTAAGTGTTAGTGTTAGGGTTAGGGTTAGGGTTAGGTTAAGGGTTGGAGTTAGGGTTAGGTTTAGGGTTAGGGTAAGGGTAAGGGTTAGGTTTGGTTTAGGGTTAGGGGTTACAGTTAGAGTTAGGTTTAGGTTTAGGGTTAGAGTAAGGGTAAAGGGCAGGGTTAGGTATAGTGTTAGGGTTAGGGTTAAGTTTATGGATAGGGTTAGGGTAAGGGTAAGGGTAAGGGTTAGGGTTAGGGTTAGGGTTAGGGTAAGTGTAAGGGTTAGGGTTAGGTTAAGGGTAAGGGTTAGGGTTAGGGTTAGGGTTCGGGTAAGTGTTAGTGTTAGGGGTTAGGTTTAAAGTTAGGGTTCAGGTAATGGATATTGTTAGGGGTTAGGTTTATGGTTAGGGTAACGGTTAGGGTTAGTGTTAGGGTTAGGGATAGGGTAAGGGTTAGGGTTAGGGTAAGGGTTATGGTTATGGTTAGGGTTAGGCTTATGGTTAGGGTAAGTGTAAGTGTTAGTGTTAGGGTTAGGGTTAGGGTTAGGGTTAGGGTTAGGTTTAGGATTAGGTTAAGGGTAAGGGTTAGGGTTAGGTTTATGGTTCGGGGTTACGGTTAGAGTTAGGTTTAGGGTTAGGTTTGGAGTAAGGGTAAAGGGTAGGGTTAGGTATAGTGTTAGGGCTAGGGTTAGGTTTATGGTTAAGGTTAGGGTAAGGGTAATGGTTAGGGTTAGGGTTAGGGTTAAGGTTAGGGGTAGGGTTAGGGTAAGGGTAAGGATTAGGTTAGGGTTAGGGTTAGGGTAAGGGTTACGGTTAGGTTTAGGTTTAGAGTTAGGGTATGGGTTAGGTTTAGAGTTAGGGTAAGTGTTAGGGTTAGGGTAAGTGTTAGGGTTAGGGTTAGGTTTAGGGTTAGGGTTAGCTTTAGGGTTCGGGTAAGGTTAAGGTTTAGGGTTAAGTTTAGGGTTAGGATTAGGGTTAGGGATAGGGTAAGGTGAAGGGTTAGGGTTAGGTTTAGGTTTAGGGTTAGGGTAAGGGTAAGGCTTAGGTTTAGGGTTAGGGTTATGTTTAGGGTTAGGGTTAGGATTAGGGTTAGGGGAAGGATAAGGGTTAGGGTAAAGGTTAGATTTAGGGTTAGGGTTAGGGTTAAGTTTAGGGTTAGGGTTAGGTTAAGAGTAAGGGTTAGGTTTAGGTTTAGGGTAGGGTAAGGGTAAGGGTTAGGGTTAGGGTTAGGGTTAGATTTAGGGTTAGGGTTAGGTTTACGGTTAGGGTAAGCGTAAGGGTTACGTTTAGCTTAGGTTTAGGGTTAGCTTTAGGGTTATGGTTAGGGTTAGGGTTAGGTTTAGGGTAAGGGCATGCTGAAGGTTAGAGTTAGGGTTAGGGTTAGGTTTAGCTAGGGTAAGGGTAAGGGTTAGGGTAAGGGTTAGGGTTAAGGTAAGGGTAAGGGTTAGGGTTAGGGTGAGTGTTAGGATAAGGTTAAGGGTTAGGGCAGGGTTAGGGGTAGGTGTTAGCGTTAGGGTTATGGTTAGTGTTAGGGATTAGGGTTAGGGTTAGGGTTATGGTTAGTGTAAGGGTTAGCGTTAGAAGTTACGGTTGGTCTTGGGGTTAGATTAAGGGTTAGGGTTAGGGTTAGGGTTAGGATAAGGGTTAGGGTTACGGTTAGGGTTAGGTTTAGGGTTACGGTTACAGTTAGGCTTAGGGAAAGGATAAGGGTTAGGGTTAGGGTTAGGTTTAGGGTTAGGGTTAGGGTTAACGTGAGGGTTAGGTTTGGGTATGGGTAAGGATTAGGGTTAGGTTTTGGGTTAGGGTTAGGGTAAGGGTTAGGGTTAGGGTTAGGTTTAGGTTTAGGTTTAGGGTTAGGGTTAGGGTTAGGGTAAGGGTAAGGGTTAGGTTTAAGTTTAGGGTTAAGGTTAGGTTTAGGGTTAGGGTTAGTGTTAGGGTAAGGTTAAGGTTTAGAGTTAGGATTAGGGTTATGGTTAGGGTAAGGGTTAATTTTAGGGTTAAGGTTAGGGTTAGGGTAAGATTTAGGGTTAGGGTTAGGTTAGGGGTTAGGTTTAGGTTTAGGGTAGGTTAAGGGTAAGCGTTAGAGTTAGGGTTAGGGTTAGGGTTAGGGTAAGGGGTAGCGTTAGGGTTAGGGTTAGGTTAAATGTAAAGGTTAGGGTGAGGGTTAGGGTTAGGGTTAGGGTAAGGGTAAGTGTTAGGGTTAGGGTTAAGTTTAGGGTTAGGTTAGGGTTAGGGATAGGGTAAGTGTAAGGGTTAGAGTTAAGGTTAGGGTTAGGGTTAGTTTTAGGGTTAGGGTTAGGGTTGGGGTAAGGGTATGGGTTAGGGTTAGGATTGGGGTTAGGGTTAAGGTAAGGCTTAGGGATAGGGTTAGGGTTAGGGTTAGGTTTATGGTTAGGGTTAGGGTAAGGGTAAGGTTTAGGGTTAGGTTAGGGTTAGGTTTAGTGTTGGGGTTAAGGTTAGGGTTAGGGTAACGGTTAGGGTTAGGGTGAGGGTTAGGTTTAGGGTTAGGTTTAGGGTTACTGTTAGGGTTAGTGTTAGGATTAGGGTTAGGTTTAGGCTTAGGGTTAGGTTTAGAGTTAGGGTAAGGTTAAGGGTTAGGGTTAAGGTTAGGGTTAGTGTTAGGGTAAGGGTTAGGATTAGGGTTAGGGTTAGGGTTAGGGTAAAGGGTTAGGGTTAGGGTTAGGGTTAGGGTAAGGTTAAGGCTTAGGTTTATGATTAGGTTTAGGTTTAGGGTTAGGGTTAGTGTAAGGGTTAGGGAAAGGATAAGGGTTAGAGTTAACTTTAGGTTTAGGTTTAGGGTTAGGGTAATGGTAAGGGTTAGTGTTAGGGTTAGGGTTAGGTTTATGTTTAGGGTTAGATTTAGGTTTAGGGTAAGGGTAAGGGTTAGGTTTAGGTTAGTGTTATTGTTAAGGTTAGGGATAGTGTTAGGGTAAGGGTAAGGGTTAGGGTTTGGGTTAGGGTTAGGGTTAGGGTTAGGTTTATGGTTACGGTAAGGGTAAAATTTAGGGTTAGAATTAGGGTTAGGGTTAGGGTAAGGGTTAGGGTTAGGGTTAGGTTTAGGGTAGGGGTTAGGGTAAGGTTAAGTGTTAGGGTTAGGGTTAGGATAAGCGTCAGGGTTAGGGTTAGGGTTACTGTTAGGGGTTAGGGTAAGGGTTAGGTTTAGAGGTTAGGGTTAGTGTTAGGGTTAGGGTTAGGTTTTGGGTAAGTGTTAGGGTTAGAGGTTAGAGTTAGTGTTAGGGTTAGGTTAAGGGTTAGGGTTAGGGTTAGGATAAGGGTTAGCGTTAGGGTTAGTGTTAGGGTTAGGGTAAGGGTTACGGTTCGGATTAGGGTTAGGGTTAGGTTTAGGGTAAGTGTAGGGTTAGTGTTAGATTTCGGGTTAGGGGTAAGGTTTAGGGTTAGGGTTAGGATTAGGGTTAGGGTAAGTGTCAGGGTTAGGGTTAGGGTTAGGGTTAGGTTTAGGGTAAGGTTGAGGGTTAGGGTTAGGTTAGGTTTAGGGGTAGAGTTGGTTAGGGTTAGGATAAGGTTTAGTGTTAGGGTTAGGGTTACGGTTAGGGTAAGGGTAAGTGTTAGTGTTAGGGTTAGGGTTAGGGTTAGGTTTAGGGTTAGGGTTAGGAAAAGGGTAAGGGTTAGGGTTAGATTTAGGGTTAGGGTAAGGGTAAAAGATAGGGTTAGGATTAGGGTTAGGGTTAGGGTAAGGGTTACGGTTAGGGTTAGGTTAGGGGTTAGGGTAAGGGTAAGTGTTAGGGTTAGGGTTAGGGTTAAGATAAGGGTAAGGGTTAGGGTTAGGGTTAGGGATAGTGTTATGGGTTAGGGTAAGGGTTAGGGTTAGAGGATAGGGTTAGGGTTAGGTTTAGGGTTAGGTTTAGGGTAAGGGGTAGGGTTAGAGGTTAGAGTTAGTGTTAGGGTTATGTTAAGGGTTAGGGTTAGGGTTAGTGTAAGGGTTAGCGTTAGGGTTAGTTTAGGGGTTAGGGTAAGGGTAAGTGTTAGGGTTAGGGTTAGGGTTAAGATAAGGGTAAGGGTTAGGGTTAGGGTTAGGGATAGTGTTAGGGGTTAGGGTAAGGGTTAGGGTTAGAGGATAGGGTTAGGGTTAGGTTTAGGGTTAGGTTTAGGGTAAGGGTTAGGGTTAGAGGTTAGAGTTAGTGTTAGGGTTATGTTTAGGGTTAGGGTTAGGGTTAGGATAAGGGTTAGTGTAAGGGTTAAGGTTACGGTTAGGGTAAGGGTTAGTGTTAGTGTTAGGGTTAGGGTTAGTGTTAGGGTTAGGTTTAGGGTTAGGGCTAGGAAAAGGGTAAGGGTTAGGGTTAGATTTAGGGTTAGGGTAAGGGTTAGAGTTAGGGTTAGGGTAAGGGTTAGGGTAAGGGTAAGTGTTAGGGTTAGGGTTAGGGTTAAGATAAGGGTAAGGGTTAGGGTTAGGGTTAGGGATGGTGTTAGGGGTTAGGGTAAGGGTTAGGGTTAGAGGATAGGGTTAGGGTTAGGTTTAGGGTTAGGTTTAGGGTAAGGGTTAGGGTTAGAGGTTAGAGTTAGTGTTAGGGTTATGTTAAGGGTTAGGGTTAGGGTTAGGGTTAGGGTTAGGATAAGGGTTAGCGTTAGGGTTAGTGTTAGGGTTATTGTAAGGGTTAGGGTTAGGGTTACGGTTAGGTTTAGGGTAAGTGTTAGGGTTAGGGTTAGGGTTCGGGTAAGTGTTAGGGTAAGGTTTAGGTTTAGGGTTCGGGTTAGGGTTAGGGTAAGGTTTAGGGTTAGTGTTAGGATTAGGGTTAGGGTAAGTGTCAGGGTTAGCGTTAGGGTTAGGGTTATGGTAAGTGTAAGGGTTAGGTTTAGGTTTAGGGTTAGGGTTAGAGTTAGGGTTAGGATAAGCGTTTGGGTTAGGGTTAGGGTTACGGTTATGGTAAGGGTAAGTGCTAGTGTTAGGGTTAGGGTTAGGGTTAGGTTTAGAGTTGGGGATAAGATTAGGGTTAGGGTTAGGGTGATGGTTAGGGTTAGGGTTAGGATAAGGGTAAGCTTTAGGGTAAGGGTTATGGTTAGGTTTAGGGTAAGGGTAAGGTTTAGGGTTATGGTTAGGGTTAGGGTTAGGGTAAGGTAAGGTTTAGGGTTAGGATTAGGGTTAGGGTAAGGGTTAGGGTTAGGTTTAGGGTTAGGTTTAGGGTAAGGGTTAGGGTTAGAGGTTAGAGTTAGTGTTAGGGGTATGTTAAGGGTTACGGTTAGGGTTAGGATAAGGGTTAGCGTTAGGGTTAGTGTTAGGGTTATTGTAAGGGTTAGGGTTAGGGTTACGGTTAGGTTTAGGGTAAGTGTTAGGGTTAGGGTTAGGGTTCGGGTAAGTGTTAGGGTAAGGTTTAGTGTTAGGGTTCGGGTTAGGGTTAGGGTAAGGTTTAGGGTTAGTGTTAGGATTAGGGTTAGGGTAAGGGTCAGGGTTAGCGTTAGGGTCAGGGTTATGGTAAGTGTAAGGGTTAGGTTTAGGTTTAGGTTTAGGGTTAGAGTTAGGGTTAGGATAAGCGTTTGGGTTAGGGTTAGGGTTACGGTTATGGTAAGGGTAAGTGCTAGTGTTAGGGTTAGGGTTAGGGTTAGGTGTAGAGTTGGGGTTAAGATTAGGGTTAGGGTTAGGGTGAGGGTTAGGGTTAGGGTTAGGATAAGGGTAAGCTTTAGGGTAAGGGTTAGGGTTAGGTTTAGGGTAAGGGTAAGGTTTAGGGTTATGGTTAGGGTTAGGGTTAGGGTAAGGTAAGGTTTAGGGTTAGGGTTAGGGTTAGGGTAAGGGTTAGGGTTAGGTTTAGGGTTAGGTTTAGGGTAAGGGTTAGGGTTAGACGTTAGAGTTAGTGTTAGGGGTATGTTAAGGGTTACGGTTATGGTTAGGGTTAGGGTTAGGATAAGGGTTAGCGTTAGGGTTAGTGTTAGGGTTATTGTCAGGGTTAGGGTTAGGGTTAGGGTTAGTTTTAGGGTTATGGTTAGGGTAAGTGTAAGTGATAGGGTTAGGGATAGGGTTAGGGTTAGGGTTAGGTTTAGGGTTAGGGTTAGGATAAGGGTAAGGGGCACGGTTAGGGTTATTGTTAAGGTTAGGGTGAGGGTTAGGATTAGGGTTAAGGTAAAGGTAAAGGTTAGGGTTAGTGTAAGGGTAAGGTTTATGGTTAAGGTTAGGGTTAGGGTTAGGTTTAGTGTTAGGGTTAGGGTTAGGGTTAGGGTAAGGGTAAGGGTTAGGGTTAGGGTTAGGGTTAGGGTAAGGGTTAGGGTTAGGTTTAGGGTTAGGTTTAGGGTAAGGGTTAGGGTTAGAGGTTAGAGTTAGTGTTAGGGTTATGTTAAGGGTTAGGGTTAGGGTTAGGGTTAGGGTTAGGGTTAGGATAAGGGTTAGCGTTAGGGTTACTGTTAGGGTTATTGTAAGGGTTAGGGTTAGGGTTAGGTTTAGGTTTAGGGTAAGTGTTAGGGTTAGGGTTAGGGTTCGGGTAAGTGTTAGGGTAAGGTTTAGGTTTAGGGTTCAGTTTAGGGTTAGGGTAAGGTTTAGGGTTAGGGTTAGGATTAGGGTTAGGGTAAGTGTCAGGGTTAGCGTTAGGGTTAGGGTTAGGGTAAGTGTAAGGGTTAGGTTTAGGTTTAGGTTTAGGGTTAGAGTTAGGGTTAGGGTTAGGTTAAGCGTTAGGGTTAGGGTTAGGGTTACGGTTAGGGTAAGGGTAAGTGCTAGTGTTAGGGTTAGGGTTAGGGTTAGGGTTAGGTTTAGAGTTGGGGTTAAGATTAGGGTTAGGTTAGGGTTAGTGGTTAGGATTAGGGTTAGGGTTAGGGTTAGCGTAAGGATTAGGGTTAGGGTTAGGCATTACGGTTAGGGTTAGTTTTAGGGTTATGGTTAGGGTAAGTGTAAGTGATAGGGTTAGGGATAAGGTTAGTGTTAGGGTTAGGGTTAGGGTTAGGTTTAGGATAAGGGTAAGGGGCAGGGTTAGGGTTAGGGTTAAGGTTAGGGTTAGGGTTAGGATTAGGGTTAATGTAAGGGTAAAGCTTAGGGTTAGGGTTAGGGTTAAGGTTAGGGTTAGGGTTAGGGTTAGGGTAAGGGTAAGGGTTAGGGTTCAGGTTAGGGTTAGGGTTAGGGTAAGGTTTAGCGTTAGGGTTAGGGTTGGTGTTAGGGTAAGGGTAAGTGTTAGGGTTATGTTTAAGGTTAGGATAAGGGAAGGGTTAGGGTTAGGGTTAGGTTTAGGGGTTAGGGTTAGGTTAGGGTTAGTGGTTAGGGTTAGGGATAGGGTTAGGGTTAGGGTAAGGGTTAGGGTTAGGGTTAGGGTTAGGAGTTACGGTTAGGGTTAGTTTTAGGGGTATGGTTAGGGTAACTGTAAGTGATAGGGTTAGGGATAGGGTTAGGGTTAGGGTTAGGCTTAGGGTTAGGGTTAGGGTAAGGGTAAGGGGCAGGGTTAGGGTTAGGGTTAAGGTTAGGGTTAGGGTTAGGATTAGGGTTAAGGTAAGGGTAAAGGTTAGGTTTAGGGAAAGGGTAAGGTTTATGGTTAAGTTTATGGTTAGGGTAAGGTTTAGTGTTAGGGTTAGGGTTAGGGTAAGGGTAAGGGTAAGGGTTAGGGTTAGGTTTAGGGTTAGGGTTAGGGTAAGGGTAAAGGTTAGGGTTAGGGTTAGGGTTAGGTTTAAGTTTAGGTTTATGGTTACACTTAGGGTTAGGGTGAGGGTTAGGATAAGGGTATGTGTTATGGTTAGGGTTAGGGTTAGGGTTAGCGATAGGGTAAGTGTTAGGGTTAGGGTTAGGGTTAAGGTAAGGGTAAGGGTTAGGGTTAGGGTTAGGATTAGGTTTAGGGTAAGGGTTAGGGTTAGGGTTAGGGTTATGGTTAAGGTAAGTGTAAGGGTTAGGGTTAGGGTTAGGATTAGGTTTAGGGTAAGGGTTAGGGTTACGGTTAGGGTTAGGGTTAAGGTAAGGCTAAGGTTTAGGGTTAGGGGAAGGGTTAGGGTTAGGTTAAGGGTAAGGGTAAGGGTTAGTTTTAGGGTTAGGTTTAGGGTTAGGGTAAAGGTAAGGGTTAGGGTTAGGGGTAGGGGTAGGGGTTTCGGTTAGGGTTAGGTTTAAAGTTCGGGTTAGGGTAAGGGTAAGGTATAGGTTTAGGAATAGTGTTAGGGTTAGGGTTAGGTTTAGGGTTAGGGTTAGGGTAAGAGTAAGGGTTAGGTTTAGGTTTAGGTTTAGGGTTAAGGTTAGGGTTAGGGTTAGTATACGGATAAGGGTTAGGTTAGGGTTAGGGTTAGGGTTAGGGTAAGGGTTAGGGTTAGGGTTAGCGTTAGGTTTAGGTTGAGGATTAGGGTTAGGGTTAGGGTAAGGGTAAGGTTTAGGGTTAAGTTTACGGTTAGTGTTAGGGTTAGGGTTAGGGTTAGGGTAAGGGTAAGGGTTAGGGTTAGGTTTAGTGTTAGGGTTAAGGTAAGGGTAAGGGTTAGGTTTAGGGTTAGGGTTAGGATTTGGGTTAGGGTTAGGGTTAGGGTTAGTGTAAGGGTAAGGGTTAGGGTTAGGTTTAGGGTTAGGTTTAGGGTTAGGGTAAGGGTAAGGGTTAGGGTTAGGGTTACTGTTAGGTTTAGGGTTAGGGTTAGGGTAAGGGTAAGGTTTAGGGTTAAAGTTAGGGTTAGGGTTAGGTTTAGGGTTAGGGTAGCGTTACGATAAGGGCAAGGGTTAAGTTAGGATTAGGGTTAGGGTTAGGGTAAGGGTTCGGGTTAGGTTTAGGGTTAGGTTTAGGGTTAGGGTAAGGTTTAGGGTTAGTGTTAGGGTTAGGGTTAGGGTAAGGGTTAGGGTTATTGTTAGGGTTAGGGTAAGGGTTATGCTTAGGGTTAGGGTTAGGGTTAGTGTTAGGGTAAGGGTAAGTGTTAGTGTTAGGGTTAGGGTTAGCGTTAGGGTAAGGTTTAGGCTTAGGGTTAGGTTTAGGTTTAGGGTTGGGTTTAAGGTTAGGGTAAGGGTTAGGGGAAGGGGAAGGGTTAGTTTTAGTGTTAGGGTTAGGGTTAGGGTAAGGGTAAGGGTTAGGGTTAGGTTTAGGGACAAGTGTTTCGGTTAGAGGTAGGTTTAGGGTTAGGGTTAGGGTAAGGGTAAGGGATAGGGTTAGGGATATAGTTAGGGTTAGGGTTAGGGTTAGGGTTAGGGTTAGGGTAAGGGTAAGGGTTAGGGTTAGAGTTAGGGTTAGGTTTAGGGACAAGTGTTACGGTTAGAGGTAGGTTTAGGGTTAGGGTTAGGGTAAGGGTAGGAGATAGGGTTAGGGATATAGTTAGGGTTAGGGTTAGGTTTAGGGTTAGGGTAAGGGTAAGGGTTAGGGTTAGAGTTAGGGTTAGGTTTAGGTTTAGGGTTAGTGTTTGAGTAAGGGTAAGGTTTAGGTTAGGGTTATGGTTAGGGTTAGGGTTAGGGTAAGGTTTAGGGTAAGGTTTAGTGTTAGGGTTAGGGTACGTGTTAGGGTTAGGGTTAGGGTTAGGTTTAGGGTTAGGGTTAGGGTAGGGAAAGGGTAAGATTTAGTGTTAGGGTTAGGGTTAGGTTTAGGGTTAGAGTTAGGGTTAGGGTTAGGATAAGGGTTAGGGTTAGGGTTAGGATTAGGGTTACGTTTAGGGTAAAGGTAAGTGTTAGTGTTAGGGTTAGGGTTAGGGTAAATGTTAGGGTAAGGGTTAGGGTTCCGGTTAGGGTTAGGGTTAGGGTTATGGTTAGTTTTAGGCTTAGGGTTAGGGTTAGGGTTAGGGTAAGGGTTAGGTTTCATGTTAGGGTTAGGTTTAGGGTTAGGTTTAGGGTAAGGGTTAGGGTTAGGGTTAGGGTTAGGTTTAGGGAAAGTAAGGGTTAGGGTTAAGGTTAGGTTTAGGGTTAGGGTTAGGGTTAGGGTTAAGGTTAGGGAAAGTAAGGGTTAGGTTTAAGGTTAGGTTTAGGTTTAGGGTTAGGGTTAGGGTTAGGGTTACGGTAAGGGTAAGGGTTAGGGTTAGGTAAGGTTAGGGTTAGGGTAAGTGTAAGGGTTAGGGTTAGGGTTAGGGTTAGGGTAAGGGTAAGGTTTAGGTTTAAGGTTATGGTTAGGGTTAGGTTTAGTGTTAGGGTTAGGGTTAGGGTTAGGGTTAATGTTAGGGTTAGTTAAGGGTAAGGTTAGGCTTAGTGTTAGGGTTAGGGTTACTGTTAGGATAAGAGTTAGGGGTTAGGGTTAGGGTTAGGGTAAGGTTTAGGGTTAGGGTTATGGTTAGCTTAAGGGTAAATGTTAGGTTATGGTTAGGGTTAGGTTTAGGGTTAATTTTAGTGTTAGGGTTAGGGTTAGTTAATTGTAAGGGTTAGGGTTAGGATTAGGATTAGGGTTAAGGTAAGGGTTAGAGATAGGGTTAGGTTTAGTGTTAGGTTTAAGGTTAGGGTTAGGGTAAGGGTAAGGGTTAGGGTTAGGGTTAGGGTTATGTTTGGTGTTGGGGTTAAGGTTAAGGTTAGGGTAACGGTTAGGGTTAGGCTTAGGTTTAGGTTTATGTTTAGTGTTAAGGTTAGGGTTAGGGTTAGGATTAGGGTAAGGGTAAGTGTAAGGTTTAGGTTTAGGGTTATTTTTAAGGTAAGGGTAAGGGTTAGGGTTAGGGTTAGATTTAGGGTAAGGGTTACGGTTGGGTTTAGAGTAAGGGAAAGGTTTAGGGTTACGGTTAGGGTTTGGGTAAGGGTTAGGGTTCAGGTTAGGGTTAGGGTTAGGGTAAGTGTTAGGGTAAGGGTTAGGGTTCAGGTTAGGGTTAGGGTTAGGGTTAGGGTTAGTTTTAGGCTTATGGTTAGGGTTAGGGTTAAGGTAAGGGTAAGGGTTAGGTTTCAGGTTAGGGTTAGGTTTAGGGTTAGGGTTAGGGTAAGGGTTAGGGTTAGGGTTAGGGTTAGGGTTAATGTTAGGGTTAGGGTTACGGTAAGGGTAAGGGTTAGGGTTAGGTGTAAGGTTAGGGTTAGGGTAAGGGTTAGGGTTAGGGTTAGAGTTAGGGTAAGGGTAAGGGTTAGAGTTAGGTTTAGGGTTAGGGTTAGGGTAAGGATTAGGGGTTAGGCTTAGGGTAAGGGTTAGAGTTGGTGTTAGGGTTAGGGTTAGGGTAAGGGTTAGCGTTAGGTTTAGGTTCAGCTTAGGAGTAAATGTTAGGGTTAGGGTTAAGTTTAAAGTTAGGGTTCAGGTAAGGGATATTGTTAGGGGTTAGGTTTATGGTTAGGGTAACGGTTAGGGTTAGTGTTAGGGTTAGGGTTAGGGTAAGGGTTAGGGTTAGGGTAAGGGTTATGGTTATGGTTAGGGTTAGGGTTAGGGTTAGGGTAAGTGTAAGTGTTAGTGTTAGGGTTAGGGTTAGGGTTAGAGTTAGGTTTAGGATTAGGTTAAGGGTAAGGGTTAGGGTTAGGTTTATGGTTCGGGGTTACGGTTAGAGTTAGGTTTAAGGTTAGGGTTGGAGTAAGGGTAAAGGGTAGGGTTAGGTATAGTGTTAGGGCTAGGGTTAGGTTTATGGTTAGGGTTAGGGTAAGGGTAAGGGTTAGGGTTAGGGTTAGGGTTAGGGTTAAGGTTAGGGGTAGGGTTAGGGTAAGGGTAAGGATTAGGTTAGGGTTAGGGTTAGGGTAAGGGTTACGGTTTGTTTAGGTTTAGAGTTAGGGTAAGGGTTAGGTTTAGAGTTAGGGTAAGTGTTAGTGTTAGGGTTAGGTTTAGGGTTAGGGTTAGTTTTAGGGTTCGGGTAAGGTTAAGGGTTAGGGTTAAGGTTAGGGTTAGGATTAGGGTTAGGGTTAGGGTAAGGTGAAGGGTTAGGGTTAGGTTTAGGTTTAGGGTTAGGGTAAGGGTAAGGCTTAGGTTTAGGGTTAGGGTTAGGATTAGGGTTAGGGGAAGGATATGGGTTAGGGTAAAGGTTAGGTTTAGGGTTAGGGTTAGGGTTAAGGTTAGGGTTAGGGTTAGGTTAAGAGTAAGGGTTAGGTTTAGGTTTAGGTTCAGGGTTAGGGTAAGGGTAAGGGTTAGGGTTAGGGTTACGGTTAGGTTTAGGGTTAGGGTTAGGGTTAGGTTTACGGTTAGGGTAAGGGTAAGGGTTACGTTTAGCTTAGGGTTAGGGTTAGGTTTAGGGTTAGGGTTAGGGTTAGGGTAAGGGTTAGGGTTAGGGTTAGGATTAGGGTTAGGGTAAGGGTAAGGGTTAGGGTTAGGGTTAGGTTTAGTGTTGGGGTTAAGGTTAGGGTTATGGTAAGGGTTAGGGTTTGGGTTAGGGTTAGGTTTAGGGTTATGGTTAGGGTTAGTGTTAGGTTTAGGGTAAGGGCATGTTGAAGGTTAGAGTTAGGGTTAGGGTTAGGTTTAGCTAGGGTAAGGGTAAGGGTTAGGGTAAGGGTTAGGGTTAAGGTAAGGGTAAGGGTTAGGGTTAGGGTGAGGGTTAGGATAAGGTTAAGTGTTAGGGCAGGGTTAGGTGTAGGTGTTAGGGTTAGGGTTATGGTTAGTGTTAGGGATTAGGGTTAGGGTTAGGGTTATGGTTAGTGTAAGGGTTAGCGTTAGGGGTTAGGGTTGGTCTTGGGGTTAGATTAAGGGTTAGGGTTAGGGTTAGGGTTAGGATAAGGGTTAGGTTTAGGGTTAGGGTTAGGTTTAGGGTTACGGTTACAGTTAGGCTTAGTGAAAGGATAAGGGTTAGGGTTAGGGTTAGGTTTAGGGTTAGGGTTAGGGTTAACGTGAGGGTTAGGTTTGGGTATGGGTAAGGATTAGGGTTAGGTTTTGGGTTAGGGTTAGGGTAAGGGTTAGGGTTAGGGTTACGGTTAGGTTTAGGTTTAGGGTTAGGGTTAGGGTTAGGGTAAGGGTAAGGGTTAGGGTTAAGTTTAGGGTTAAGGTTAGGTTTAGGGTTAGGGTTAGGGTAAGGGCAAGGTTTAGGGTTAGGTTAGGGTTAGGTTTAGTGTTGGGGTTAAGGTTAGGGTTAGGGTAATGGTTAGGGTTAGGGTTAGGGTTAGGTTGAGGGTTAGGTTTAGGGTTACTGTTAGGGTTAGTGTCAGCATTAGGGTAAGGGTATGTGTTAGGGTATGTGTTTGGGTTCGGGTTAGGGTTAGCGTTAGGGTAAGGGTAAGGGTAAGGTGTTGGGTTAGGATTAGGGTTAAGGTAAGGGTAAGGGTTAGGTTTAGGGTTAGGGTTAGACTTATGGTAAGGTTTAGGGTTAGGTTTAGAGTAAGGGTAAGGTTTAGGGTTAGGGTTAGGGTTAGGGTTAGGGTAATGGTAAGGGTTAGGGTTAGGGTTAGGTTTAGGGTTAGTTTTAGGGTTAGGGTAAGGGTAAAGTTTAGGGTTAGGATTAGGGTTAGGATTAGGGTAAGGGTTAGGGTTAGGGTAAGGGTTAGGGTTAGGGTAGGGGTTAGGGTAAAGGTTAGGGTTAGGGTTAGGGTCAGGGTTAGAGTTAGAGTAAGGGTAAATTGTAGGGTTAGGTATAGTGTTAGATTTAGAGTTAGGTTTATGGTTAGGGTTAGGGTAAGGGTAAGGGTTAGGTTTAGGATTAGGTTTAGGGTTAAGTTTAGGGTTAGGGTTAAGGTAAGGGTAAGGATTAGGTTAGGGTTAGGGTTAGGGTTAGGGTTAGGGTCAGGGTTAGGATTAGGGTTAGGGTTAGGTTTACTCTTAGGGTTAGGTTTAGAGTTAGGGTAAGGTTAAGGATTAGGGTTAAGTTTAGGGTTAGGGTTAGGGTTAGGGTAAAGGGTTAGGGTTAGGGTTAGGGTTAGGGTAAGGTTAAGGCTTAGGTTTATGATTAGGGTTAGGTTTAGGGTTAGGGTTAGTGTAAGGGTTAGGGAAAGGATAAGGGTTAGAGTTAAGTTTAGGTTTAGGTTTAGGGTAATGGTAAGGGTTAGTGTTAGTGTTAGGGTTAGGTTTATGTTTAGGGTTAGATTTAGGGTTAGGGTAAGGGTAAGTGTTAGGGTTAGGTTTAGGGTTAGGGTTAGGGTAAGGGTAAGGGTTAGGGTTAGGGTTAGGTTAGGGTTAGGGTTAGGTTTAGGTTTAGGAAAAGGGTAAGGGTTAGGTTTAGGTTAGTGTTATTGTTAAGGTTAGGGTTAGTGTTAGGGTAAGGGTAAGGGTTAGGGTTAGGGTAAGGGTTAGGGTTAGAGTTAGGTTTAGGATAGGGGTTAGGGTAAGGGTAAGTGTTAGGGTTAGGGTTAGGATAAGCGTAAGGGTTAGGGTTAGGGTTACTGTTAGGGGTTAGGGTAAGGGTTAGGTTTAGAGGTTAGGGTTAGGGTTAGGGTTAGGGTTAGGTTTTGGGTAAATGTTAGGGTTAGAGGTTAGAGTTAGGGTTAGGTTAAGGGTTAGGGTTAGGGTTAGGATAAGGGTTAGCGTTAGGGTTAGTGTTAGGGTTAGGGTAAGGGTTACGGTTCGGATTAGGGTTAGGGTTAGGTTTAGGGTAAGTGTAGGGTTAGGGTTAGATTTCAGGTTAGTTAGGGGTAAGGTTTAGGGTTAGGGTTAGGAATAGGGTTAGGGTAAGTGTCAGGGTTATGGTTAGGGTTAGGGTTAGGGTTAGGGTAAGGTTAAGGGTTAGGGTTAGGTTAGGTTTAGGGTTAGAGTTAGGTTTAGGGTTAGGATAAGGGTTAG
>JANJXV010000048.1:6502500-6505000 GCA_024803745.1 Megascapheus bottae
GGTTTAGGGTTAGGTTTAGGGTTAAGGTTAGGGTTAGGGTTAGTATACGGATAAGGGTTAGGTTAGGGTTAGGGTTAGGGTTAGGGTAAGGGTTAGGGTTAGGGTTAGGGTTAGGTTTAGGTTTAGGTTTATGGTTAGGGTTAGGGTAAGGGTAAAGGTTAGTGTTAGGGTTAGGTTTAAGTTTAGGTTTATGGTTACAGTTAGGGTTAGGGAGAGGGTTAGGATAAGGGTATGCGTTATGGTTATGGTTAGGGTTAGGGTTAGCGATAGGGTAAGTGTTAGGGTTAGGGTTAGGGTTAAGGTAAGGGTAAGGGTTAGGGTTAGGGTTAGGATTAGGTTTAGGGTAAGGGTTAGGGTTAGGGTTAGGGTTAGGGTTAAGGTAAGGCTAAGGGTTAGGGTTAGGGTTAGGGTTAGGGTTAGGTTTAGGGTTAGGATTAGGGTAAGAGTAAGGGTTAGGTTTAGGGTTAGGTTTAGGGTTAAGGTTAGGGTTAGGGTTAGTATACTGATAAGGGTTAGGTTAGGGTTAGGGTTAGGGTTAGGGTAAGGGTTAGGGTTAGGGTTAGGGTTAGGTTTAGGTTTAGGTTTATGGTTAGGGTTAGGGTAAGGGTAAAGGTTAGTGTTAGGGTTAGGTTTAAGTTTAGGTTTATGGTTACAGTTAGGGTTAGGGAGAGGGTTAGGATAAGGGTTAGGGTTAGGGTTAGGTTTAGGTTTAGGTTTATGGTTAGGGTAAGGTTAAGGATTAGGGTTAAGTTTAGGGTTAGGGTTAGGGTTAGGGTAAAGGGTTAGGGTTAGGGTTAGGGTTAGGGTAAGGTTAAGGCTTAGGTTTATGATTAGGGTTAGGTTTAGGGTTAGGGTTAGTGTAAGGGTTAGGGAAAGGATAAGGGTTAGAGTTAAGTTTAGGTTTAGGTTTAGGGTAATGGTAAGGGTTAGTGTTAGTGTTAGGGTTAGGTTTATGTTTAGGGTTAGATTTAGGGTTAGGGTAAGGGTAAGTGTTAGGGTTAGGTTTAGGGTTAGGGTTAGGGTAAGGGTAAGGGTTAGGGTTAGGGTTAGGTTAGGGTTAGGGTTAGGTTTAGGTTTAGGGAAAGGGTAAGGGTTAGGTTTAGGTTAGTGTTATTGTTAAGGTTAGGGTTAGTGTTAGGGTAAGGGTAAGGGTTAGGGTTAGGGTAAGGGTTAGGGTTAGAGTTAGGTTTAGGATAGGGGTTAGGGTAAGGGTAAGTGTTAGGGTTAGGGTTAGGATAAGCGTAAGGGTTAGGGTTAGGGTTACTGTTAGGGGTTAGGGTAAGGGTTAGGTTTAGAGGTTAGGGTTAGGGTTAGGGTTAGGGTTAGGTTTTGGGTAAATGTTAGGGTTAGAGGTTAGAGTTAGGGTTAGGTTAAGGGTTAGGGTTAGGGTTAGGATAAGGGTTAGCGTTAGGGTTAGTGTTAGGGTTAGGGTAAGGGTTACGGTTCGGATTAGGGTTAGGGTTAGGTTTAGGGTAAGTGTAGGGTTAGGGTTAGATTTCAGGTTAGTTAGGGGTAAGGTTTAGGGTTAGGGTTAGGAATAGGGTTAGGGTAAGTGTCAGGGTTATGGTTAGGGTTAGGGTTAGGGTTAGGGTAAGGTTAAGGGTTAGGGTTAGGTTAGGTTTAGGGTTAGAGTTAGGTTTAGGGTTAGGATAAGGGTTAGTGTTAGGGTTAGGGTTACGGTTAGGGTAAGGGTAAGTGTTAGTGTTAGGGTTAGGGTTAGGGTCAGGGTTAGGTTTAGGGTTAGGGTTAGGAAAAGGGTAAGGGTTAGGGTTATATTTAGGGTTAGGGTAAGGGTAAAAGATAGGGTTAGGATTAGGGTTAGGGTTAGGGTAAGGGTTAGGGTTAGGGTTAGGGTAGGGTTTAGGGTAAGGGTAAGTGTTAGGGTTAGGGTTAGGGTTAAGATAAGGGTAAGGGATAGGGTTAGGGTTAGGGATAGCGTTACGGGTTAGGGTAAGGGTTAGGGTTAGAGGATAGGGTTAGGGTTAGGTTTACGGTTAGGTTTAGGGTAAGGGTTAGGGTTAGAGGTTAGAGTTAGTGTTAGGGTTATGTTTAGGGTTAGGGTTAGGGTTAGGGTTAGGGTTAGGGTAAGGGTTAGCGTTAGGGTTAGTGTTAGGGTTATTGTAAGGGTTAGGGTTAGGGTTAGGGTTAGGGTTAGTGTTAGGATTAGGTTTAGGGTTAGGGTTAGGAAAAGGGTAAGGGTTAGGGTTAGATTTAGGGTTAGGGTAAGGGTAAAAGATAGGGTTAGGATTAGGGTTAGGGTAAGGGTTAGGGTTAGGGTTAGGGTAGGGGTTAGGGTAAGGGTAAGTGTTAGGGTTAGGGTTAGGGTTAAGATAAGGGTAAGGGTTAGGGTTAGGGTTAGGGATAGTGTTAGGGGTTAGGGTAAGGGTTAGGGTTAGAGGATAGGGTTAGGGTTACGTTTAGGGTTAGGTTTAGGGTAAGGGTTAGGGTTAGAGGTTAGAGTTAGTGTTAGGGTTATGATAAGGGTTAGGGTTAGGATTAG
>JANJXV010000048.1:6510000-6525000 GCA_024803745.1 Megascapheus bottae
CTAAGGGTTAGGGTTAGGGTTAGGGTTAGGTTAAGGGTAAGGGTAAGGGTTAGTTTTAGGGTTAGGTTTAGGGTTAGGGTAAGGGTAAGGGTTAGGGTTAGGGGTAGGGGTAGGGGTTTCGATTAGGGGTAGGTTTAAGGTTCGGGTTAGGTTAAGGGTAAGGTATACGTTTAGGGATAGTTTTAGGGTTAGGGTTAGGTTTAGGGTTAGGTTTAGGGTAAGAGTAAGGGTTAGGTTTAGGGTTGGGTTTAGGGTTAAGGTTAGGGTTAGGGTTAGTATACGGATAAGGGTTAGGTTAGGGTTAGGGTTAGGGTTAGGGTAAGGGTTAGGGTTAGGGTTAGCGTTAGGTTTAGGTTTAGGATTAATGTTAGGGTTAGGGTAAGGGTAAGGTTTGGGGTTAAGATTAGGGTTAGTGTTAGGTTTAGGGTTAGGGTAAGGGTAAGGGTTAGGGGTAGGTTTAGGGTTAGGGTTAAGGTAAGGGTAAGGGTTAGGTTTAGGTTTAGGGTTAGGGTTAGGATTAGGGTTAGGGTTAGGGTTAGGGTTACTGTAAGGGTAAGGGTTAGGGTTAGGTTTAGGGTTAGGGTTAGGGTTAGGGTAAGGGTAACAGTTAGGGTTAGGGTTACTGTTAGGTTTAGGGTTAGGATTAGGGTAAGGGTAAGGTTTAGGGTTAACGTTAGGGTTAGGGTTAGGTTTAGGTTTAGGGTAGCGTTACGATAAGGGCAAGGGTTAAGTTAGGATTAGGGTTAGGGTTAGGGTAAGGGTTCGGGTTAGGTTTAGGGTTAGGGTAAGGTTTAGGGTTAGTGTGAGGGTTAGGGTTAGGGTAAGGGTTAGGGTTAGGGTTAATGTTAGGGTAAGGGTTATGCTTAGGGTTAGGGTTAGGGTTAGTGTTAGGGTAAGGGTAAGTGTTAGTGTTAGGGTTAGGGTTAGCGTTAGGGTAAGGTTTAGACTTAGGGTTAGGTTTAGTTTTAGGGTTGGGTTTAAGGTTAGGGTTAGGGTTAGGGGAAGGGGAAGGGTTAGTTTTAGTGTTAGGTTTAGGGTTAGGGTAAGGGTAAGGGTTAGGGTTAGGTTTAGGGACAAGTGTTACGGTTAGAGGTAGGTTTAGGGTTAGGGTTAGGGTAAGGGTAAAGGATAGGGTTAAGGATATAGTTAGGGTTAGGGTTAGGGTTAGGGTTAGGGTTAGGGTAAGGGTAAGGGTTAGGGTTAGAGTTAGGGTTAGGGTTAGGGTTAGGGTTAGGGTTAGGGTTAGGTTAAGGGTAAGGGTAAGGGTTACTTTTAGGGTTAGGTTTAGGGTTAGGGTAAGGGTAAGGGTTAGGGTTAAGGGTAGGGGTAGGGGTTTCGATTAGGGTTAGGTTTAAGGTTCGGGTTAGGTTAAGGGTAAGGTATACGTTTAGGGATAGTTTTAGGGTTAGGGTTAGGTTTAGGGTTAGGTTTAGGGTAAGAGTAAGGGTTAGGTTTAGGGTTGGGTTTAGGGTTAAGGTTAGGGTTAGGGTTAGTATACGGATAAGGGTTAGGTTAGGGTTAGGGTTAGGGTTAGGGTAAGGGTTAGGGTTAGGGTTAGCGTTAGGTTTAGGTTTAGGATTAAGGTTAGGGTTAGGGTAAGGGTAAGGTTTGGGGTTAAGATTAGGGTTAGTGTTAGGTTTAGGGTTAGGGTAAGGGTAAGGGTTAGGGGTAGGTTTAGGGTTAGGGTTAAGGTAAGGGTAAGGGTTAGGTTTAGGGTTAGGGTTAGGATTAGGGTTAGGGTTAGGGTTAGGGTTACTGTAAGGGTAAGGGTTAGGGTTAGGTTTAGGGTTAGGGTTAGGGTTAGGGTAAGGGTAACAGTTAGGGTTAGGGTTACTGTTAGGTTTAGGGTTAGGATTAGGGTAAGGGTAAGGTTTAGGGTTAACGTTAGGGTTAGGGTTAGGTTTAGGTTTAGGGTAGCGTTACGATAAGGGCAAGGGTTAAGTTAGGATTAGGGTTAGGGTTAGGGTAAGGGTTCGGGTTAGGTTTAGGGTTAGGTTTAGGGTTAGGGTAAGGTTTAGGGTTAGTGTGAGGGTTAGGGTTAGGGTAAGGGTTAGGGTTAGGGTTAATGTTAGGGTAAGGGTTATGCTTAGGGTTAGGGTTAGGGTTAGTGTTAGGGTAAGGGTAAGTGTTAGTGTTAGGGTTAGGGTTAGCGTTAGGGTAAGGTTTAGACTTAGGGTTAGGTTTAGTTTTAGGGTTGGGTTTAAGGTTAGGGTTAGGGTTAGGGGAAGGGGAAGGGTTAGTTTTAGTGTTAGGTTTAGGGTTAGGGTAAGGGTAAGGGTTAGGGTTAGGTTTAGGGACAAGTGTTACGGTTAGAGGTAGGTTTAGGGTTAGGGTTAGGGTAAGGGTAAAGGATAGGGTTAAGGATATAGTTAGGGTTAGGGTTAGGGTTAGGGTTAGGGTTAGGGTAAGGGTAAGGGTTAGGGTTAGAGTTAGGGTTAGGGTTAGGGTTAGGGTTAGGGTTAGGGTTAGGTTAAGGGTAAGGGTAAGGGTTACTTTTAGGGTTAGGTTTAGGGTTAGGGTAAGGGTAAGGGTTAGGGTTAAGGGTAGGGGTAGGGGTTTCGATTAGGGTTAGGTTTAAGGTTCGGGTTAGGTTAAGGGTAAGGTATACGTTTAGGGATAGTTTTAGGGTTAGGGTTAGGTTTAGGGTTAGGTTTAGGGTTAGGGTTAGGGTTAGGGTTAGGGTTAGGGTTAGGGTTAGGGTAAGGGTTAGGGTTAGGGTTAGCGTTAGGTTTAGGTTTAGGATTAAGGTTAGGGTTAGGGTAAGGGTAAGGTTTGGGGTTAAGATTAGGGTTAGTGTTAGGTTTAGGGTTAGGGTAAGGGTAAGGGTTAGGGGTAGGTTTAGGGTTAGGGTTAAGGTAAGGGTAAGGGTTAGGTTTAGGGTTAGGGTTAGGATTAGGGTTAGGGTTAGGGTTAGGGTTACTGTAAGGGTAAGGGTTAGGGTTAGGTTTAGGGTTAGGGTTAGGGTTAGGGTAAGGGTAACAGTTAGGGTTAGGGTTACTGTTAGGTTTAGGGTTAGGATTAGGGTAAGGGTAAGGTTTAGGGTTAACGTTAGGGTTAGGGTTAGGTTTAGGTTTAGGGTAGCGTTACGATAAGGGCAAGGGTTAAGTTAGGATTAGGGTTAGGGTTAGGGTAGGGGTTCGGGTTAGGTTTAGGGTTAGGTTTAGGGTTAGGGTAAGGTTTAGGGTTAGTGTGAGGGTTAGGGTTAGGGTAAGGGTTAGGGTTAGGGTTAATGTTAGGGTAAGGGTTATGCTTAGGGTTAGGGTTAGGGTTAGTGTTAGGGTAAGGGTAAGTGTTAGTGTTAGGGTTAGGGTTAGCGTTAGGGTAAGGTTTAGACTTAGGGTTAGGTTTAGTTTTAGGGTTGGGTTTAAGGTTAGGGTTAGGGTTAGGGGAAGGGGAAGGGTTAGTTTTAGTGTTAGGTTTAGGGTTAGGGTAAGGGTAAGGGTTAGGGTTAGGTTTAGGGACAAGTGTTACGGTTAGAGGTAGGTTTAGGGTTAGGGTTAGGGTAAGGGTAAAGGATAGGGTTAAGGATATAGTTAGGGTTAGGGTTAGGGTTAGGGTTAGGGTTAGGGTAAGGGTAAGGGTTAGGGTTAGAGTTAGGGTTAGGGTTAGGGTTAGGGTTAGGGTTAGGGTTAGGTTAAGGGTAAGGGTAAGGGTTACTTTTAGGGTTAGGTTTAGGGTTAGGGTAAGGGTAAGGGTTAGGGTTAAGGGTAGGGGTAGGGGTTTCGATTAGGGTTAGGTTTAAGGTTCGGGTTAGGTTAAGGGTAAGGTATACGTTTAGGGATAGTTTTAGGGTTAGGGTTAGGTTTAGGGTTAGGTTTAGGGTAAGAGTAAGGGTTAGGTTTAGGGTTGGGTTTAGGGTTAAGGTTAGGGTTAGGGTTAGTATACGGATAAGGATTAGGTTAGGGTTAGGGTTAGGGTTAGGGTAAGGGTTAGGGTTAGGGTTAGCGTTAGGTTTAGGTTTAGGATTAAGGTTAGGGTTAGGGTAAGGGTAAGGTTTGGGGTTAAGATTAGGGTTAGTGTTAGGTTTAGGGTTAGGGTAAGGGTAAGGGTTAGGGGTAGGTTTAGGGTTAGGGTTAAGGTAAGGGTAAGGGTTAGGTTTAGGGTTAGGGTTAGGATTAGGGTTAGGGTTAGGGTTAGGGTTACTGTAAGGGTAAGGGTTAGGGTTAGGTTTAGGGTTAGGGTTAGGGTTAGGGTAAGGGTAACAGTTAGGGTTAGGGTTACTGTTAGGTTTAGGGTTAGGATTAGGGTAAGGGTAAGGTTTAGGGTTAACGTTAGGGTTAGGGTTAGGTTTAGGTTTAGGGTAGCGTTACGATAAGGGCAAGGGTTAAGTTAGGATTAGGGTTAGGGTTAGGGTAAGGGTTCGGGTTAGGTTTAGGGTTAGGTTTAGGGTTAGGGTAAGGTTTAGGGTTAGTGTGAGGGTTAGGGTTAGGGTAAGGGTTAGGGTTAGGGTTAATGTTAGGGTAAGGGTTATGCTTAGGGTTAGGGTTAGGGTTAGTGTTAGGGTAAGGGTAAGTGTTAGTGTTAGGGTTAGGGTTAGCGTTAGGGTAAGGTTTAGACTTAGGGTTAGGTTTAGTTTTAGGGTTGGGTTTAAGGTTAGGGTTAGGGTTAGGGGAAGGGGAAGGGTTAGTTTTAGTGTTAGGTTTAGGGTTAGGGTAAGGGTAAGGGTTAGGGTTAGGTTTAGGGACAAGTGTTACGGTTAGAGGTAGGTTTAGGGTTAGGGTTAGGGTAAGGGTAAAGGATAGGGTTAAGGATATAGTTAGGGTTAGGGTTAGGGTTAGGGTTAGGGTTAGGGTAAGGGTAAGGGTTAGGGTTAGAGTTAGGGTTAGGTTTAGGTTTAGCGTTAGTGTTTGTGTAAGGGTAAGGTTTAGGTTAGGGTTAGGGTTAGGGTTAGGGTAAGGGTTAGGGTTAGGGTTAGGATAAGGTAAGGGTTAGGGTTAGGTTTAGGGTTAGGGTTAGGGTAAGGGTAAGGGTGAGGGTTAGGGTTAGGGTTAGGTTTAGGGTTAGGGTTAGCGTTAGGTTTAGGGTTAGGGTAGGGTTAGGGTAAGGGTAAGGGTTAGGGTTAGGATTAGGGTTAGGGTTAGGGTAAGGGTTAGGTTTAGGGTTAGGGTTAGGTTTCCGGTTATGGTTAGGGTAAGGGTAAGGGTTAGGTTTAGTGTTAGGGTTAGGGATAGGTTCAGGGTTAGGGTTAGGGTTAGTGTTAGGTGTTAGGGTAAGGGTTAGGGTTAGAGGATAGGGTTAGGGTTAGGGTTAGGGTTAGGTTTATTGTAAGGGTTAGGGTTAGAGGTTAGAGTTAGTGTTAGGGTTAGGTTAAGGGTTAGGGTTAGGGTTAGGTTAGGGTTAGGGTTAGGGTAAGGGTTAGGGTTAGGTTTCGTGTTAGGGTTAGGTTAAGGGTTAGTGTTAGGGTTAGGGTTAGGGTTAGGATTAGGGTTAGGGTTTGGGTTAGAGTTAGGGTAAAGGTAAGGGTTATGGTTAGGGTTAAGTTTTGGGGTTACGGTTAGGGTTAGTTTAAGGTTTAGGGGTAGTGTAAGGGTTAGGGTTAGGGTTAGGGTTAGGGTAAGGTTAAGGGTTAGGTTTAGGGTTAGGATTAGGGTAAGAGTAAGGGTTAGGGTTAGGGTTAGGGTTAGGGTAAGGGTTAGGGTTAGGGTTATGGTTAGAGTTAGTGTTAGGGTTAGGGTAAGGGTAAGGAATAGGGTTAGGGTTAGGGTTAGGGTTATGGTTAGGGTTAGAGTAAGGGTAAGGGTTAGGGTTAGAGTTAGGGTTACAGTTAAGGTTATGGTTAGTGTTTGCGTAAGAGTAAGGTTTAGGTTAGGGTTAGGTTTAGGGTTAGGGTAAGGGTTAGGGTTAGGATTAGGGTTAGGGTTAGGGTAAGGGTTAGGTGTAGGGTTAGGGTAAGGGTTAGGGTTAGGGTTAGGGTTAGGTTTAGGGTTAGGGTTAGGTTTAGGTTTAGGATTAGATTAGGGTTAGGGTAAGGGTAAGGGTTAGGGTTAGGATTAGGGTTAGGGTTAGGGTAAGGGTTAGGTTTAGGCTTAGGGTTAGGTTTCAGGTTATGGTTAGGGTAAGGGTAAGGGTTAAGTTTAGAGTTAGGGGTCGGGTTATTGTAAGGGTAAGGGTTAGGGTTAGGGTAAGGGTTAGCGTTAGGGTTATGGTTAGGTTTAGAGTTAACTTTAGGGTTAGTTAAGGGTAAGTGTTGGGGTTAGGGTTAGAGTAAGGGTTAGGGTTAGGGTTAGGGGTAGGTTAAGGGTAAATGTTAGGGTTAGGTTTAGGGTTAGGTTTAGGGTTAATTTTAGGGGTAGGGTTAGGGTTAGTTAATTGTAAGGGTTAGGGTTAGGATTAGGGTTAGGGTTAAGGTAAGGGTTAGAGATAGGGTTAGGGTTAGGCTTAGGTTTAGGGTTAGGGTGAGGATAAGGGTTAGGGTTAGGGTTAGGGTTAGGGTTAGGTTTAGTGTTGGGGTTAAGATTAGGGTTAGGGTAACGGTTAGGGTTAGGTTTAGGTTTAGGGTTATGTTTAGTGTTAAGGTTAGGGTTAGGGTTAGGATTAGGGTAAGGGTAAGGTTTAGGTTTAGGTTTAGGTTTAAGGTAAGGGTAAGGGTTAGGGTAAGGGTTAGATTTAGGGTAAGGGTTAGGGTTAGGTTTAGAGTAACGGTAAGGTTAGGGTTACGGTTAGGGTTAGGTTAAGGGTAAGTGTAAGGTTAGGGTTAGGGTTAGGGTTATGTTTAGGGTTAGGGTCAGGGTAAGGGTTAGGGTTAGGGTTAGGGTAAGGGTTAGGGTTAGGTTTAGGGTTATGGTAGGGGTTGGGGTAAGGGTAAGTGCTGGGGTAAGGGTTAGGGTTAGAGTTAGGGTTAGGGTTAGGGTTAGGGTTAGGGGTTAGGGTTAGGGTTAGGGTTAGGGTTAGGATTAGGGTTAGGGTTAGGGTAAGGGTTAGGTGTAGGGTTAGGGTAAGGTTTAGGGTTAGGGTTAGAGTTAGGTTTAGGTTTAGGGTTAGGGTTAGGTTTAGGTTTAGGATTACAGTAGGGTTAGGGTAAGGGTAAGGGTTAGGGTTAGGGTTAGGATTAGGGTTAGGGTTAGGGTTAGGGGTTATGGTTAGAGTTAGGAAAAGGGTAATAGTAGGGTTAGGGTAAGGGTAAGGGTAAGGGTTAGGGTTAGAGTTAGGGTTATGTTAAGGGTTGGGGTTAGGGTTAGGGTTAGGGTTAGGGTTAGGGTAAGTGTTAGGGTTAGGGTTAAGGTTAGGGTTAGGGTTAGGGTAAGGTTTAGGGTAAGGTTTAGTGGTAGGGTTACGGTTAGGGTTAGGGTAAGGTTTAGGGTAAGGTTTAGTGGTAGGGTTAGGGTAAGTGTTAGGGTTAGGGTTAGGGTTAGGTTTAGGGTTAAGGTTAGGGTTAGGGAAAGGGTAAGATTTAGGGTTAGGGTTAGGGTTAGGTTTAGGGTTAGAGTTAGGGTTAGGGTTAGGATAAGGGTTAGGGTTAGGGTTAGGGTTAGGTTTAGGGTAACGGTTAGGGTAAAGGTAAGTGTTAGTGTTAGGGTTAGGGTTAGGGTAAATGTTAGGGTAAGGGTTAGGGTTCCGGTTAGGGTTAGGGTTAGGGTTATGGTTAGTTTTAGGCTTAGGGTTAGGTTTAGGGTTAGGGTAAGGGTTAGGGTTCAGGTTAGGGTTAGGTTTAGGGTTAGGTTTAGGGTAAGGATTAGGGTTAGGGTTAGGGTTAGGTTTAGGGAAAGAAAGGGTTTGGGTTAAGGTTAGGTTTAGGGTTAGGGTTAGGGTTAGGGTTAAGGTTAGGGAAAGTAAGGGTTAGGTTTAAGGTTAGGTTTAGGGTTAGGGTTAGGGTTAGGGTTACGGTAACGGTAAGGGTTAGGGTTAGGTAAGGTTAGGGTTAGGGTAAGTGTAAGGGTTAGGGTTAGGGTTAGGGTTAGGGTTAGGGTTAGGGTAAGGGTAAGGTTTAGGTTTAAGGTTATGGTTAGGGTTAGGTTTAGTGTTAGGGTTAGGGTTAGGGTTAGGGTTAGGGTTATCGTTAGGGTTAGTTAAGGGTAAGGTTAGGGTTAGGGTTAGGGTTAGGGTTAGGGTTACGGTTAGGATAAGAGTTAGGGGTTAGGGTTAGTGTTAGGGTAAGGTTTAGGGTTAGGGTTATGGTTAGGTTAAGGGTAAATGTTAGGTTATCGTTAGGGTTAGGTTTAGGGTTAATTTTTGTGTTAGGGTTAGGATTAGTTAATTGTAAGGGTTAGGGTTAGGATTAGGATTAGGGTTAAGGTAAGGGTTAGAGATAGGGTTAGGGTTAGGGTTAGGTTTAAGGTTATGGTTAGTGTAAGGGTAAGGGTTAGGGTTAGGGTTAGGGTTAGGTTTAGTGTTGGGGTTAAGGTTAGAGTTAGGGTAACGGTTAGGGTTAGGGTTAGGTTTAGGGTTATGTTTAGTGTTAAGGTTAGGGTTAGGGTTAGGATTAGGGTAAGGGTAAGGGTAAGGTTTAGGTTTAGGGTTAGGTTTAAGGTAAGGTAAGGGTTAGGGTTAGGGTTAGATTTTGGGTAAGGGTTACGGTTAGGTTTAGAATAAGGGTAAGGTTTAGGGTTACGGTTAGGCTTTGGGTAAGGGTTAGGGTTCAGCTTAGGGTTAGGGTTAGGGGAAGTGTTAGTGTAAGGGTTAGGGTTCAGGTTAGGGTTACGGTTAGGGTTAGGGTTAGTTTTAGGCTTATGGTTCGGGTTAGGGTTAGGGTAAGGGTAAGGGTTAGGGTACAGGTTAGGGTTAGGTTTAGGGTTAGGGTTAGGGTAAGGGTTAGGGTTAGGGTTAGGTTTAGGGTTAGGGAAAGTAAGAGTTAGGGTTAAGGTTAGGTTTAAGGTTAATGTTAGGGTTATTGTTAGGGTTAAGGTTAGGGTTAGGGTTATGGTTATGGTAAGGGTAAGGGTTAGGGTAAGGGAAAGGTTTAGGGTTAAAGTTATGGTTAGGGTTAGGGTTAGATTTAGGATTAGGTTTAGGGTAAGGGTAAGTGTTATGTTTAGGTTTAGGGTTAGGTTTAGGTTTAGGGTTAGGGTTAGGGTTAGGGAAAGTAAGGGTTAGGGTTAAGGTTAGGTTTAGGGTTAGGTTTAGGTTTAGGGTTAAGGTTAGGGTTAGGGAAAGTGAGGGTTAGAGTTAAGGTTAGGTTTAGGGTTAGGGTTAGGGTTAAGGTTAGGGTTAGGGTTACGGCAAGGGTAAGGGTTAGAGTTAGGTGTAAGGTTAGGGTTAGGGTAAGGGTAAGGGTTAGGTTTAGGTTTAGGGTTAGGTTTAGTGTTACGGTTAGGGTTAGTGTAAGTGTAAGTTTTAGGGTTAAGGTTATGGTTAGAGTTAGGTTTAGTGTTAGGGTTAGGGTTAGGGTTAGGGTTTGGGTTAGGGTTAGGTTTAGGGCTAGGGTAAGGGTTAGGGTTAGGGTAAGGGTAAGGGTTAGGGTTAGGGTGAGGGTGAGGTTTAGTGTTGGGGTTAATGTTAGGGTAAGGGGAAGGTTTAGGGTTAAGGTTATGGTTAGGGTTAGGTTTAGTGTTAGGGTTAGTGTTAGAGTTAGGCTAATTGTTAGGGTTAGGTTTAGGGTTAAGGTAAGGGTAAGGGTTAAGGTTAGGGTTAGGGTTAGGTTTAGTGTGGGATTTAAGGTTAGGTTTAGGATAAGGGTTAGGTTTCGGGTTAGCGTTAGGGTTAGGGTTAGGTTAAGGTTAAGGGTTAGGTTTAGGGAGAGGGTTAGGTTTAGGGTTAGGGTAAGGGTAAGGGTTAGGGTTATGGTTAGGGTTAGGGTTAGGATTAGGGTAAGGGTAAGGTTTAGGTTTAGGGTTAGGTTAAAGATAAGGGTAAGGGTTAGGGTTAGGGTTAGATTTAGGGTAAGGGTTACGGTTAGGTTTAAAGTAAGAGTAAGGTTGAGGGTTACGGTTAGGGTTCGGGTAAGGGTTAGGGTTCAGGTTAGGGTTAGGGTTAAGGTAAGTGTTAGAGTAAGGGTTAGGGTTCAGGTTAGGGTTATTGTTAGGGTTAGTTTTAGGCTTATGGTTAGGTTTTGGGTTAGGGTAAGCGTAAGGGTTAGGTTCAGGTTAGAGTTAGGTTTAGGGTTAGGGTAATGGTAAGGGTTACGGTTAGGGTTAGGGTTAGGGTTAGGGAAAGTAAGGGTTAGGGTTAAGGTTAGGTTTAGGGTTAGGGTTAGGGTTAGGGTTAGGGTTAAGGTTAGGGTTAGGGTTACGGTAAGGGTAAGGGTTAGGGTAAGGGAAAGGTTTAGGTTTAAGGTTATGGTTAGGGTTAGGATTAGGTTTAGGATTAGGTTTAGGGTAAGGGTAAGTGTTATGTTTAGGTTTAGGGTTAGGTTTAGGTTTAGGGTTAGGGTTAGGGTTAGGGAAATTAAGGGTTGGGGTTAAGGTTAGGTTTAGGGTTACGTTAGGTTTAGGGTTAGGGTTAGGGTTAGGGAAAGTAAGGGTAGGGTTAAGGTTTGGTTTAGGGTTAGGGTTACGGTTAAGGTTAGGTTTAGGGTTACGGTAAGGGTAAGGGTTATGGTTAGGTGTAAGGTTAGGGTTAAGGTAAGTGTAAGGGTTAGGGTTAGGGTTAGGGTTAGGTTTAGGGTTAGGGGTAGGTTTAGGGTTAGGGTAGGGTTAGGGTAATGGTAAGTGTTGGGGTAAGATTTAGAGTTAGGATAAGGGTAAGGGTTAGGGTAAGGGTTAGGATTAGGGGTTAGGGTTAGGGTTAGGTGTTAGGGTTAGGGTTAGGGTTAGGAAAAGGGTAAGTGTTAGGGTTAGGGTTAGGGTAAGGGTAAGGGTACGGGTTAGGGTTAGGGTTAGTGTAATGTTAAGGGTTGGGGTTAGGGTTAGGGTTAGGATAAGATTTAGCTTTAGGGTTAGGGTTAGGTTTAGGGTAAGAGTTAGGGTTAGGGTAAGTGTTATGGTTAGGGTTAGGTTTAGGGTAAGGTTTAGGGTAAGGTTTAGTGGTAGGGTTAGGGTAAGTGTTAGGGTTACGGTTAGGTTTAGGGTTAGGGTTAGGTTTAGGGTAAGGGTAAGATTTAGGGTTAGGGTTAGGGTTAAGTTTAAGGTTAGAGTTAGGGTTAGGGTTAGGATAAGGGATAGGGTTAGGGTTAGGGTTAGGGTTACGGTTAGGGTAAGGGTAAGTTTTAGTGTTAGGGATAGGGTTAGGGTAAGTGTTAGGGTAAGGTTTAGGGTTCAGGTTAGGGTTACGGTTAGGGTTAGGGTTAGTTTTAGGCTTAGGGTTAGGGTTAGGGTTAGGGTAAGGGTAAGGGTTAAGGTACAAGTTAGGGTTAGGTTTAGGGTTAGTGAAAGTAAGGGTTAGGGTTAAGGTTAGGTTTAGGGTTAGGGTTAGGGTTAGGGTTAGGCTTAAGGTTAGGGTTAGGGTTACGGTAAGGGTAAGGGTTAGGGTTAGGTGTAAGGTTAGAGTTAGGGTAAGGGTAAGGGTTAGTTTTAGGGTTAGGGTTAGGGTTAGGTTTAGGGTTAGGGTTAGGGTTAGGGTTAGGGTAAGGGTAAGGTTTAGGGTTAAGGTTATGGTTAGGGTTAGGGTTAGGTTTAGGGTTAGGTTTAAGGTAAGGGTAAGTGTTATGTTTAGGTTTAGGGTTAGGTTTAGGTTTAGGTTTAGGGTTAGGGTTAGGGTTAGGGAAAGTAAGGGTTAGGGGTAAGGTTAGGTTTAGTGTTAGGCTTAGGGTTAAGGTTAGGGTTACGGTTGGTAAGGGTAAGGGTTAGGGTTAGGTGTAAGGTTAGGGTTAGGGTAAGTGTAAGGGTTAGGGTTAGGGTTAGGTTTAGGGTTAGGGTTAGGGTAAGGGTAAGGTATAGGGTTAAGGTTATGGTTAGGGTTAGGTTAACTGTTAGGGTTAGTGTTAGGGTTAGTGTTAGGGTCAGGGTTAGAGTTAATGTTCGGGTTAGTTTAGGGTAAGGGTTAGGGTTAGGGTTAGGGTTAGGGTAATGGTTAGGGTTAGGATTAGGGTTACGGTAAGGTTTAGGGTTAGGATTAGGGTTAGGTTAAGGGTAAATATTAGGGTCAGGGTTAGGGTTAGGTTTAGGGTTAATTTTAGGGTTAGGGTTAGGGTTAGTTAATTGTAAGTGTAAGGGTTAGTATTAGGTTTAGGGTTAAGGTAAGGGTTAGAGATAGGGTTAGGTTTAGGGTTAGGTTTAGGGTTAGGGTTAAGGTAAGGGTAAGGGTTAGGGTTAGGGTTAGGTTTAGTGTTGGGGTTAAGGTTAGGGTTAGGGTAACGGTTAGGGTTAGGGTTAGGTTTAGGGTTATGTTTAGTGTTAAGGTTAGGGTTAGGGTTAGGATTAGGGTAAGGGTAAGGGTAAGGTTTATTTTAGGGTTAGGTTTAAGGTAAGGATAAGGGTTAGGGTTAGGGTTAGATTTAGGGTAAGGTTTAGGGTTAGGTTTAGAGTAAGGGTAAGGTTTAGGGTTACGGTTAGGGGTAGGGTAAGGGTAAGGGTAAGGGTTAGGGTTAGGGTTAGGGTTAGGTTTAGGGTTAGGGTCAGGGTAAGGGTTAGGGTTAGGGTTAGGGTTAGAGTAAGGGTTAGGGTTAGGTTTCTGGTTAGGGTAAGGGTTAGGGTAAGGGTAAGTGTAGGGTAAAGTTTAGAGTTAGGATAAGGGTAAGGATTAGGGTTAGCGTTAGTATTAGGGGTTAGGGTTAGGGTTAGGGTTAGGGGTTAGGTTTAGGGTTAGGGTTAGCAAAAGGGTAAGGGTTAGGGTTAGGGTTAGGGTAAGGGTAAGGGTAAGGGTAAGGGTTTGGGTTAGGGTTATGTTAAGGGTTGGGGTTAGGGTTAGGGTTAGAATAAGTGTTAGCTTTAGGGTTAGGGTTAGGGTTACGGTTAGGGTAAGGGAAAGTGTTAGGGTTCAGGTTAGGGTTAGAGTTAGGGTTAGGGTTAGTTTTAGGCTTGTGGTTAGGGTTAGGGTTAGGATAAGGGTAAGGCTTAGGGTTCAGGTTAGGGTTAGGTTTAGGGTTAGGGTTAGGGTAAGGGTTAAGGTTAGGGTTAGGGTTAGGGAAAGTAAGGGTTAGGGTTAAGGTAAGGTTTAGGGTTAGGGTAAGGGTTAGGGTTAAGGTTAGGGTTAGGGTTACGGTAAGGGTAAAGGTTAGGGTTCGGTGTAAGGTTAGGGTTAGCGTAAAGGTAAGGGTTAGGGTTAGGGTTAGGGTTAGGTTTAGGGTTAGGGTTAGGGTTAGGGTAAGGGTAAGGTTTAGGGTTAAGGTTATGGTTAGGGTTAGGGTTAGGTTTATGGTTAGGTTTAGGGTAAGTGTAAGTGTTTTGTTTAGTTTTAGGGTTAGGTTTAGGTTTAGGGTTAGGGTTAGGGTTAGGGAAAGTAAGGGTTAGGGTTAAGGTTAGGTTTAGGGTTAGGGTTAGGGTTAAGGTTAGGGTTAGGGTTACCGTAAGGGTAAGGGTTAGGGTTAGGTGTAAGGTTAGGGTTAGGGTAAGGGTTTGGGTTAGGGTTAGGGTTAGGGTAAGGGTTATGCTTAGGGTTAGGGTTAGGGTTAGTATTAGGATAAGGGTAAGTGTTAGTGTTAGGGTTAGGGTTAGCGTTACGGTAAGGTTTAGGCTTAGGGTTAGGTTTAGGTTTAGGGTTGGGTTTAAGGTTAGGGTTAGGGTTAGGGGAAGGGGAAGGGTTAGTTTTAGTGTTAGGGTTAGGATTAGGGTAAGGGTAAGGGTGAGGATTAGGTTTAGGGAAAGTGTTACGGTTAGAGGTAGGTTTAGGGTTAGGGTTAGGGTAAGGGTAAGGGATAGGGTTAGGGATAGGGTTATTGTTAGGGTTAGGGTTAGGGTTAGGGTAAGGGTAAGGGTTAGGGTTAGAGTTAGGGTTAGGTTTAGGTTTAGGGTTAGTGTTTGCGTAAGGGTAAGGTTTAGGTTAGGGTTAGGGTTAGGGTAAGGGTTAGGGTAAGGGTTAGGGTTAGGGTTAGGGTTAGGATAAGGTAAGGGTTAGGGTTAGGGTTAGGGTTAGGGTTAGGATAAGGGTAAGGGTGAGGGTTAGGGTTAGGGTTAGGTTTAGGGTTAGGGTTAGCGTTAGGTTTAGGGTTAGGTTAGCGTTAGGGTAAGGGTAAGGGTTAGGGTTAGGATTAGGGTTAGGGTTAGGGTAAGGTTAGGTTTAGGGTTATGGTTAGGTTTCGGGTTATGGTTAGGGTAAGGGTAAGGGTTAGGTTTAGAGTTAGGGGTAGGGTTAGGGTAAGGGTAAGCGTTAGGGTTAGGATTAGGGTTAGTGTTAGGTGTTAGGGTAAGGGTTAGAGTTAGAGGATTGGCTTAGGGTTAGGTTTAGGGTTAGGTTTATTGTAAGGGTTAGGGTAAGAGGTTAGAGTTAGTGTTAGGGTTAGGTTAAGGGTTAGGGTTAGGGTTAGGTTAGGGTTAGGGTTAGGGTAAGGGTTAGGGTTAGGTTTCGTGTTAGGGTTAAGTTAAAGTTAGCGTTAGGGTTAGGCTTAGGGTTAGGATTAGGGTTAGGGTTTGGGTTAGAGTTAGGGTAAAAGTAAGGGTTATGGTTAGGGTTAAGTTTAGGGGTTACGGTTAGGGTTAGTTTAAGGGTTAGGGTTAAGGTAAGGGAAAGGGATAGGGTTAGGGTTAGGGTTAGGTTTAGGGTTAGGGTTAGGGTTAGGATAAGGGTTAGGGTTAGGGTTAGGGTTAGGGTAAGGTTAAGGGTTAGGGTTAGGGTTAGGGTTAGGGTAAGAGTAAGGGTTAGGGTCGGGTTAGGGTTTGGTTAGGGTAAGGGTTAGGGTAAAGGTATGGGTTAGGGTTAGGGTTAGGGTTAGGGTTATGGTTAGGGTTAGAGTGAGGGTAAGGGTTAGCGTTAGAGTTAGGGTTAGGGTTAGGGTAAAGGTAAGGGATAGGGTTAGGGATAGGGTTAGGGTTAGGGTTATGGTTATGGTTAGAGTAAGGGTAAGGGTTAGGGTTAGAGTTAGGGTTAGGGTTAAGGTTAGGGTTAGGGTTAGGGTTAGGGTTACGGTTAGGTTTAGGGTTAGGGTTAGGTTTAGGGTAAGGGTAAGATTTAGGGTTAGGGTTAGGGTTAAGTTTAAGGTTAGAGTTAGGGTTAGGGTTAGGATAAGGGATAGGGTTAGGGTTAGGGTTAGGG